>CAOLHI010002263.1:0-455822 GCA_948474755.1 Ctenosaura bakeri
CTTGTGCATGAAAAACAAGTGATTCTATACTGAGCTGTGATACAAAATTGTACCTTCCCAAAATGATAAACGGGTTCCAGAGATCTAGTACACAATTTCTTTTATTTATTCAAATCCATATATTCCAATATAGTGGTGATCCCAGTGTACAGAAAGTTGCGAAGTCTTGCACATGAACATAGAAAACCTTTTTCGTGTTGTTACTAAAGACCTGTTTCTTTCCTGTCTCTCTATGTATCCAGTCTAGGTACACTTGTACATCTTGGAGATGGAAGAAGCTTTAAATATTTGAATAGCTGAATATTTTAGTTGATTGTGAAGTAAGATGGAAACTCTCTCCCTCCCCCACATGATGATTCATGGACTGAACTCTCCTCTGCCAAGTTCCTCCTGCAGCCAGTTCAGCCTTTTTCTGTGGGTGAAAAGGAAGGGATGGGAGGGTTGGTTTCTTCTGTTGGTACTAGAGTGCCCTGTGCTTGGATAATTCTAGTAAAACAGACCTATACATAGAATGGTGGCATGGGGAAAGCATAGATCATGGCTGAAAGGAACACTTTGTAATTGCATGGAAAAGTCTGTGCACATTAGAGAGTCGTTCAGAGTATCTATATTTAGCCATTCATTCAAGTCCAAGATTCAGAAATATAACCTTTCCATTACTATATGGAAAACTTTGAGTGAAATAAATAAATTTGAAATAAAAATAAGTTAATCTTACTCTTACCAATGATGGCAGTTTCCACCATTGGACCGATCTGCCACCAGTGGTTCCATCATATGATCAGAGGATGGAAGGTGATGAATTCCAAATGTCTGGAATGTTAACTATGGATTAAGTTAACAGTGGATTAATAAACTAAAAGTTAATAAGCTAAAAAGCAGTTCAGACAAGGTGTTATTTCCTATTAGTCAAGGACCCTGGTGCTCTGGGAGGTGGTTCTTCCAGGTCTGGATGGGAGAAATTATGCATCTTGTTAGTGCCCTCTGAACTTGGTTTCCCTCTGGACTCACGGGACAACACGAGCAAGGCAGCTTTTGTGTCTGGTACCCAAGGTGCAGCCTTACTTGCAGAAAGTGAACTTGGCTTCAGCCATCCATGCTAGAGCTGCCTCTATACTCATTTATTGTAGTGTATTCTACATAGGGATGTTCTTGCAGGTAGTCCAGAAGCTTCTCTTGGTCTGATATGCAGCTGCCAGAGTTTCTCTGGTGCTTGCAAGTTAATATGCATTATTTCTCTGGTTACTTTCCCTGGCACTTGGAGGTTGATGTGTATAATTCCAGTTTTATGTCAGCTTTCCCAACTTCTTGTTTGTACCTGGGCTCATTTCAGAGTGCTTGTTCTACCCCGTAAAATGACAAACAGTTTCTGACCTACTTACTTAAGAACTACATGCTCAAATATTGACCTGCCTCAGATTTAAGATTCCCACTGGAGGCCTTACTCTCATTTCCTTCTGATTGATGAGTGAGCACAAGAGAAGGAAAGGCCTTTTGCTTACCATTTCTGGATTGGGAAGTGCTCCCCCAGTTGAAATCCATTTGGTTACCTCTTCATGTGTCTTTTGTCAGAATCTGCAGATGCTTATATCAACCCTTTTCTTATATATGTATAATGTCATTTCATTGTTGCAGTTTTCATGTGAAATGTATTTTACTCACTCAGCCTCTTATCTAGAAATCAATGAATTTGTGTTGCATAAATACAAGTAAGATCCACTGCCTACAGTTTTTGATGCTGGTGACTACCTTATGTTTCTTTTACATTCTTCTCTTACATCAGTACGTTGTAGCCTATCTGATGTGGGGAGTAGCAATTATTTTTTTCACGATGGGCCACAGACCAGCATATAAGACATACTAGCATATAAGACAAACCTCATTTTCAAACAGTATTTTTCAAGGAAAAAAGTGAGCCTTATATGCCAGCAAATACAGTATTTGCCCATTGACTACCTTTTTTCTTTCTTTCCTGGACACACACCTGAACAGGCAGCCAGTGGCTCAGGGACCCGCACTGGTTCAGGGACTACCACTTTGAGTAGCACTATCCTAAAGCATATCTGTTATTAGGGATGCTTGCGGATTCATTCTTTGCAGATTCTAACAGCAATTGCCCTGATCACATCTTGCAGATTAATCTGTTGATTGGAACACAGTTATTCAGATTTCATTGTTCTCTAAATTTTGCAGTGGGGTTCTCACTGTAAAATGTTACCAAAATATACATTTTAGGACAAAATAGATTAAGAAATCTGTGTTTTGTAAAATGTGTTTGAAAAATCCATGATACTGATTTTTGGTGTGGATTTTTAAATGTAGAAATAGATTTATAATTGAACCCATGGGTTGAGCCTCCCACTGCAACCTATAGCAAGCAACATTGGTAAACTTGGTTCTCTTTCACACTAGACAGTTATGGCATTTTGATACCACTTTAGCTGCCATCCAGCAGGGCTTTGGGTTTTGTAGTTTGGTGAAGCACCAGTGCTCTCTGACAGATAATTCTAAATATTCCCAAATCACAAATTCCAGCTTTTTATTGGCTGGAATTGTGGCAGCTAAACTGGTGTCAAAGTACTAAAATTGTGCATTGTGACAAAGATCTTAGTTCCTTCCAGGTCATTTTCCAAACTCTGCTGGGAAGTAACATTAGCAGGAGAAAATATATTAGCAGTAGCACGTTTTGACAAATGTGTGGAAGCATACTGTTTAGCTATTTGGGCTAAAACACATACAGAATGACTGATTTATACAAATTCCATAAGAGAGAGATCAGCTGCGCTCTCTCTCTCGCTCTCTCTGTATATGTGTGTGTATATGTGTGTGTGTGTCTTCAAGTGGCCTGTCAGCTTATGGTGACACCATGAATTTCATAACCTACTGGGTGACCTTGGGTGCCTCACACGCTCTCAGGCCAAGAAAACCTCATGATAGGTTCACCTTAGGGTTGTTGTAAGTCTGAAATGACTTGAATGCACACAACAACACCAATACTGCATAGTCAACAAGAAGTTTACAAACTAGCAAGAAGATGGGTTGCCTCCTGCACTTTGAACTGGTCTGATGGCTTCTAATTCACTATTAAGCCTCTCAAAAATCCTACGCCAGTACTATGTTCTTTACATGGCTGTAGAAGACAGGTGTTTTGAACAAGAAACATCTATTGTGTTGTTTGAAGCGACAGTGCTCTGGAATTTGGTGCATTTTCTTAATGCTTCTGAAATGGAAAACATTACATTTCTTACACTGGTATAGAATAATAAATGTCAGATATCCAAGATATTCTAGTGGGATGAACTTGTGCTGAGAGTTTTCTCTTGGGTGAGACTCAGCAGATGGGCTTTGTTTTCACATTTTTAGAACTGACTGATCACTATGTTTGAAGAAGAAATGGCCAGTGACCCAGAATTCTTTTATAGGTTGTGGCTTGGTTCATTTATCTGATTCTTAGTTCTGTTTTCAGAACCTTTTCAGACCATGGTACACACTACTTCTATTTACATGGAGCATGCTGTAATCTTTTGGCTGTGAGAGTGGCAAACTCTTTTGCTTTCAAAAATATCCTATCTTGGAAATCTCCTCTCCACTGCTGTGGTTGCTACCTTTCAGCGTGAGCCATGGGTAGAATAGATGATGATCCAGTACATCTCTGATTCTACAATTGTAGGTGATCTAACATATTGCATCTCTGTGAGTATAACCAGTTGACCAAACCTTTTAAATTAGCTGAAAGCCTAAGGCAGGCTGCTAGAGCTGGCTAAGCAAATTCTGAAGCCAAAACTGATTTTGCAGTTTGAATGCATGTGAATCTAGACTCTGTTATTCAAACAGAAATTAAAATCCTTTGAGAAAGAAGAGAGGAAAATATTTATGGTGGCATGGGCACAGAGTGCAGCCCAGGTCTACAGTCCTCAGTCCCTGATGCCCGTTTGGGTTATGGAGTGAGATGGATGAGAAAAGCATAAAGTATTCTGTGCAGTTGTTAACAGTGGTGCAGGAGTAAGAGTGAACCTCCTGCTATCTTGGCAGTATGCAGAGAGAACTTTACATAATTTCCTGCAGATGTTGCTGCAGAATATTTTTAATAACAGATTGTTGCCTACTCCTGCACAGAGAAATGAAGATGTGGGGGAAGGGGACTGACAGCCCCATAAATACATTGTTTTATTGTGGTTTTAGAAAGTGAAGTCTCCTGGGGAAATTATCCAGGACAGAGGGATTTGGGGTCGGGGGGAGATACTGGTTTACAATATTGCAACCTTGACTCCTTCTGTGTAGCTCTTGGCTAAGCAGTTTTGCTTAGTCTAGACAGTTTGCTTAACAAAGAGGCAATGGCAGCCTTTCTGGTTTTTCTTCTTTAAGGGCTCTTTCTGTTAAGGAGGTGTGGTCCAGGCACAGCCACTATTTTGTTATATGTGGCATGGTTGCCTAAATAGTAGGCATTTGTGGCACACTAACAGGAGAAAGAAGTAGGTGTTATAACTCTTGTCTATCCAGACTGCACCCTCAGCGTGCTTTGCTGATTCTTCCCTTTCGAAAGGCAAAGCTGCACCAAACCACAGGGAGCTGTGTACAATGTGTAAAAAGCAATGGAACATCACATTGTCTCATGCTTTTGAACTTGGTTTGTACCCACCCCTGCACAACATGTTCCAAATGCAGCACCTCATGCTATGAAAATACTTGAAAGTGGTAGTGTCAGACTCCAAAGCCACACCTCCCAGACAGACAAACTCTAAAGATGCAACTTCAGCACATTCTTTGCTCATGTATTGTTGAACTCCTTGCAACTGGAAACCTTGTTTGTCTCAGCCAGTCTGCTGAAAATACGGGTGGAATTTCACAGCTTCAGTAAAGGGTGCCCTTTGTTTGTCCTGAGTGCACAGCAAGTTCCTTGTCTGTAAATACAGCATGGGTGTTCTGTGTGCCTTTGCAGCTGGATGGTTTAATCTGTGAGACAAGAGACTGCTGACCACAATGTGTATCCAGTTAGGCTGGGTTTTTGTACCCTCTTCTGAGTGTAAGATCCATTTTATTCTCATGAGTTATACTTTGTTCTAATGTGCTACAGAATTGCAGCCATAGAGGTGTTTTTTTTTAATTCTAACCTTTAACATTTATGAAAGTAGTTTGAAGAAAACTCATTTCACTTAAATACACATTTGCTTCCCAACTTCCAGTCATTAGACATTCGCTTTTGACTTAGTTCTGTTTAAATAATTTTTTGTTTGTTTTTTCCCAAATATAAATCATAATTTGACCAAAAAATAAAAAAGAAGTTCAGCAGCTATATTGTCAAATTTTCAGTTACCTCATTTGTTTCAGACATTTAATGATGTGTTTTTTGGTTCATTTTATTTCAAAATGGTTTAAAGATTTGTACAGATTATATTCATCATTCACGTGATATCTTTCTGAAGAATCCAAGTGGCAGCATAGGTGATACTGTAATTGGCAACAGTATACTTGAGTTATGCTTTTCCTTAGCATCAAGTGTCCTTAGATGGGAATCACTTGCTTCATGCTGTTTTCATAATAGTGTCCACAAGGTACCTCGAGTGATAAAAGAGTAGTGCTAGCCCTTTGCGTAGCTGCCCCAGCGCACAGCAAGATGGACCAATGATCTCTTTCCACATATTTACATGACAGTCATGCAAAGAAAATTTTAAAAGTTTCTATTCAATCCCACTTTGCATTCTGGGCATCAAAACATTGCCACTTCCTTTATCTACTTCTTGATCCCAAAGCTGTGTTTATGTGAAATGACAATAAAGAATATATCTGTTAATATCTGGTACTATACAATTGGAATAATTAGGCACCTTCCCAGGATCATGACACAACTGCAGATAAAGGCAATAGCATCCTCCTTCTTCTACCTTCTAGTGTTTTTTATTCCCACTGTAACAATAAAATTATGAAGGGAGGAAATGAGTAAGAAGTAGAGAGGTAAAGGGAATGGGAGTATCTTTTTTCTTAAGACTTATAGTTGCATGAGAGAGAGTAGTGGTGAAATTGCAGCCAGGTAGGGAAATGGTAAGTTTGTCCTTCCACCACAGGGGAAATGTGCCAAAAAGACTCAGTGGTCAGACAGAGGTGGGAAAACATTGGTGCTAGACATACCTTCAACATAAGGTACAGTTTGACTATGAGGGTGAATTGTCAAGTGCCAACACAAATCTATTAGTAGAAGAAGATGTGTGTGTTGTAGCTTCTAGTTCTGTCAAGTGACCCTTGTGAAATATGTGCTCATGTTATCCCCCTCATATCCTTCCTTGCATTTAGGGAGGGACCGGCCCCTCCTAAACTGCAAACCCCAGGATTCCATAGGATGTTTCAAGTGGAATCATAGCTCTATAAAAGTCTAGAGTGGAAATGGCATCAGCCTTTCTTTCATTTGTTCTCCCGTTGTGATGATGCCTCCTGAAATCACTTCATACTGGTACATGACAGGACAGGGCTGCAATGTAATATGGTGATGACTACTCTTTTTTGTGGCTTTGGTTTGTTTTTGGTTTCTTGTTCTACATGCTGAACAAGGTAACTGATCTTTTTTGTCTGAGATGCCAAATCTGTTATACAGATAGATCTCTCTCTGTCCTTGTCTCTCTCTAACACACACACATGCATGCATGTATGTATGTATATTTTCTTGTGTGTGTTAGGCAATTTCTTTGGAGCCAAGAAGGAATTTTCTAATGGGTTATGTTTGCTTTGACTTTCTTTGCCTTCTTTTAGATGGGTATGGAATGATTTGGTTTGGCATGACTGTTTAAGCTATATGTGTCTGCTTTGATCCAAGTTGAAATGGCCTTTAGGTCTCTTCCAACTTTTTCATGCTACAGAATAATAGTGCACAAAACCAAAGTTCAGGGTGAAATGAAATGCTTCAGAGTTCATGGTTTTTACTAGAGTGTTAACTTTATAATGCAGCCCTTTTCACTCAGGCTCACATTTGCTTCTGAAGAAGAATTTATAGGACTGTTTCCATCCAATTAAGATCAGATGTGTATCAGCTTCTGGTCTGTTTACTTCTGTGCCATAATTACAAATGCATGTTGAGCTCAACATATCTCTTCTCCTTCCCTACCATTAACAATTCTTCATTTTTCAGCCCCAGCCTATCTGCACGAAACCTTTTGGAAATGAGTTGGCTCCACCGGTTTTCTTTTTATTATTGTTTAGCACAGCTGGCTGCCATGGGTGAACGTCATGTCAGGAGAATCTCCCTCCTGCTGTGTGAAACTGTAGCTAAATTTAAATACTCTGACTGGGAATACTGTGAAGTAGCGTTTTCCAAATCTCTCTTGGGCCAGAAAATTGAAATCTCTGCCTCTTAGGGCTCAAGATGAAATGGTACTAAGCAATGGCTATGGTATCATCTGAGAGCTCTGTTTTATTTTTGGTTCCTTTTGGAACACTAAAGAAACAGGATGGTCAGTCTTAACCATTGAGCAGTGTCTCCCATTGCAATCTTAAGTTCTTTAAAATCATATATGTGTACACTCCTAATTTTGGACTTAAGAATTTTTAAAGGAAAAATGAAAAATGGGGTAGCAGAGCCATAGTCTTCCATACTTTGTGGAACAAAATAGAGACATTTCACTTCACATAAGACTGAAGATGAGCAGCCCAGTTGTGTATGTTCACAAAATGTGAAGGAGATGAGTGTGATCCAGATTTAAAAGTATCCTACAGAGAAAATGGGGGTCAAAGGTACATAAAAGCAAACTTGGATGACAAAAACAGTGATGCAAACCACAAAGAAGGCATGCACAGCTATGAGCTATATTATATTTATGCCATAGAGAAAACATTGATCATATTTTATAAGTAAGGAATACTGAGGCACTTTATAATTAAGGAGCAATAAGTGACTAGCCAAGGTACAGTCAGTGAATCTATACAAGAGAATTCTTAAGATGAAATAACAGTTCCTTTGTCAGTAGAGTGTGTGCAGAGTGCTTTTGGCCTACCATTGAGCATTACAACCTCACTTAGTTCTCTACACCCTTACAGTACAGTGCTATCCCTTATTTACTGGAAGGTGACCTAAATATCCTAAAGGCACCAGATCCTTTCTGATCTTGAAAGCTAAGCAGGGTCAACCCTACTTAATACTTGCATGGCAGACCACCAACAAATACCAGGTGCTGTGAGCTATATTTCAGGGGCAGGAACTGGCCAAGCCACCTCTTACTATTCTTTGCCTAAGAAAATCCCAAGAGTCAGTGTGATGTAGTGGTTTGAGCATCAGACTATAACCCTGGAGACCAGAGCTTGATACTCTGCTTGGCCATGGAAGCCTATTGGGTGATCTTGGGTGTGTCACATACTCTCAGCCCCAGAAAACCCCATGATAAGTTTGCATTAGAGTCTCCATAAATCTGAAATGACTTGAAGGTACAGAACAACAAAAAACTATGAAATTTATAGAGTCACCATAAGTTGACAAGTGACTTGAAGGCCCACTGGGTTCCATGGGACTTTCTCACAAATAAATGTATTTATGATTGCAGTGTTAGAATTAAGAAAATTATTACTTCCCACAAAACCTACAGAACATTCATCCTAGTGCTTCCACCCCTCTTAGAACTCTAAGTACTGACGCCACTTCTAGTGCCAGCAAACTACAAGTAAGGAGTACACATGTGCTGTTCCCATCTGCACAATGATCTGCTTCTTGTTTTCCTCCTCACTTTCCTTCCAGAAATTTTATCTCACCTCTTTCTTATTTATAGGCAAACCCTTTGGGCCTCTCATCTTCTGTCCTGATTTAAGTTGTGGCAAAACTCAGGACAGCTCCCCAGGAATCTGTTTGTCATACTAGGACTGACTCCTGGGATATAGACTGGGATTATCTATTGAACATATGGAGAATATCCTTCCTTCTCCACTAAAGAAATGCAACCTCTTCACATACCTAGAAATCAAATCAAGTTTCTTGTGAGTTTGTGGTTAGCCAAAGATTTTGAGCATAAGGCCTTATCCCAGCATCTTTCCCCCTTCACACACACACACACACACACACACACACAAATGTGTTTTTGGTTTTATCCCTTTCATCTCTTCAGCATCCCAGTTGTTGCTGTATTCTCCTTCTGCCCTCCAACTCCTTTGGTTGCTGCTCCAGCTGGCTCCCTTTCAATCTATGTGGATTGGGAGAAGCAGAGAGCCAATAGTAAAAGTATGCAACTTGTATTTAGTATTGAAGTTTTGAGAAACAATAATTAGGTATTATTTGTAAAAGAAAATTATATACATTTGTACTGAAACATTCATAAAGATGTGTTGTTTTTATTTTAAAAAGGAAGCTGACAGAAGAACTGGTTAAATCTGGTCATAATATTCTCTAGCCATTCCTCCTGTAAATATGATATTTACAGAAGCTGTAGCTGTTGTTGCTATGTATTATGTTAAATATTTTTAGTATGTTTAGTATTCAGTTGCGTAGGGACATGGGGGCATGGGATGATTCACCCCAGGTGGCATTGTTTCTCAGGTGTCCTGGCCCGTAGCCACACCCCCACATGCCCTGGCCAAGCCCACACACACCATGGCCATGCCCCCACATACAGCCATGCCCCCATGCACAGTGGCCACACCTCACATGCCGTAGCCCCTCCCTTCCACCCTCCACACACTCCAAGCTCCACCACTGTTAGTATTACAGCCTGAGAGGAGATCCAATATATTTAATAACATTAACTTTGGAACACTGGGATGGGAAAGGGGCAAGAAATCAAATTGCTCAATTAATTAGTAATCTCTGTAAAAGTACAAGTCACTTTTGGAGGTGAGGGGAATGCAGTGATCTCTAATTCCATATATATAAATATATGGATTGTTATGCCATTAATATTTCTATGTAGGAGTAATGTCTTGTGGAAGCGTTGTGAAAAGAAGCTTTTCTCCAGATTCTTTGTATCTATACTTGCATTTGCATTCAATACAATAAATGGATCCAACAGCTAATCAAGTCTGAGCTCTTTCTAGAAGCCAAATTGACTTAAACTCATACTGTCATACTTTGGACATGTCAAGAGAACACATGACCCATTAGAAAAGAAAATAATGCTTGGGAAGGTGGAAGGCAGTAGGGAAAAGGAGACTGCTTTACAAGTAGATAGACTCAGTTAAGGAACCATGATCCTGAATTTGCAGAACCTGAGCAGGACTCAGGTCCTGCAAATAACAGGGTGAACTAGAGGTCTCTCATTCACAGAGTTGTGATAAGTTGAAGTTGACTTCATGGCTATTTAAGGCCAACGATATTCTGTAACTGGAATATTCTAGAGGTCTCCAAGGCACTTAGATATTTAGGGTGTAATTCTGTGACCACTTACTTTTGAGTAAGTCCTATTGAACTTAGTGGGATTTACTAGTGGTAGGCAGGTATAGGACTGCACTGCCTGAAACAGAATTCTGTTGAAATATGTGGGTTGCAGATATGTGTAGGAGCATGGGTGGATAACTTGAGGCACTTCACTTACTCAACACTGGTACAGAGTAACCTAATATGAAAAATTTGTGTATGGATAATGTAACTGTTAGTGATATTTAACACCATACTATATATTTTTGTGGCAGAGTTGATTGTTTTGACTCTTTTTTTTCAACAATATATTCTGTATTTAAAATTTACAATCTAAGAGTTCCTGTAGCATGGAAAGGGAAAGCAAAACTTTTTCTTTCACCTTTTGAACCTTTTCCCTTCCTTACTATCTGTCACCATATACTGTAAGCGTTAGATGTTTGTACTTGTGTTTGGCAACCTGAACCCCAAAACACTGAATAACACAGCAGGGGAAGCCTCATTAGGGGGTAGGAAAGAGAAAACATGTCTGTCTGGCACAAATAACCACACCTCAACCTAGTGATGCCTGAATAGTGTTCTTAAGGAAGTTATGTGCTGTTAACTTATGGCAACTCTATGAACAAAAATCCTCCCAGAGATGGTTACTAACAGCTTTCCCCAGGCTTTGCAGACTCAAGGCTATGGCTCCCTTGAATAAGTTAATCCACCTGTAATGAAGTCTTCTCCTTTTCTTACTACCTTCAACTTTCCAAATATTACTTTCTTTTCTAATGGGTCATATTATCTCATAATATGTCCAAAGTCTGATAGCCCTAGTTAGTCATTTTGGTGAACGTTCAGGCTTGATATGCTCTTATGTCCACTGATTTGTCTTTTATTCTCCAGCAACACATTTTAGATAAAGTGATTTTTTTTCTTTTGGTTTTCTTCACTCTCCAGCTTTCACATCCATACCTAATAATTAGAAATACTATGGCATGATTGATCTCGGTTTTGTATTCAGTGATATATCTTTTAACCTTTGAGGATATTATCTTGTTCATATGGGTACCCTCCAACATCTGGTTATAGCCCTTACTTGTTCCTATATTACATATTTAGTTTTATTCAAAGAAATAAATACTGATCTTGAAGAAGTAGAAATCATTTTTGGGGGGGGAGTGTTCATAAATGCTTTTGTCTTTCTGTCTTAAATGACAGCTCTTTTCTGCTTAATCCTCTCAGGTTGGTGGTTTGTAAGCACATCAGAAGAGCAAGGCTGGGTCCCTGCAACATACCTGGAATCCCAAAGTGGAATTAGAGATGATTCTGAAATTAACATGTCCAAAGGAGGGGAAGGTAAGAGCACTGAGGGAAGTTTCAGGGATGATTGAAAAGAAGGAAAGAAAACATCTTTATAACCTACTTGTGCCTTATCAGAATCAACAGTCATATGCTAAACATCAGCACAAAGACTAGAAGGGTAGCTGGAGGCAGACATTTTAAAACAAAATTGGAAGAATAGAATAGTGTTAATTGTCATCATGGGTTACCTGGGCTAGATCGCTGGTAACAGTAGAAGATATAGAAGGAAAGCTTATTATTTATGTATATCACTGTAGAATATAAAGGATACTGTTAGGTTTCTGACAACTTGTGGTCTGTGATGCTATAGGTATGTGTGTAATAATGAATCTATTATTTTTCATAAGAGATTTTAAAAGAACAGCTAAATGACCATTTTGTCTTAAATCTCTCATAAAAGATGGGAAAGAAAACAAAGGGAAAATTCTCATTTTAAACCTCTTCCTATATGCGTGCATAATTAATGTGAATATTCCTATTGCCTTGGTGCAATTATTCTGGTTTTGTCTTAGTTAACAAGTATTTTTGCCTAATGTTCCTATTAAAACCTGCATACAGCCTCTCTTCAAATGGTGTTGGCTAAGTACTAAGTTAGTACTTAGTACTAAGCAAATTCATTCTCTCCATCACAGTATTTGTTCCTTTTCAACACAGTATTTCTTACTGAGTTATTCCATTGTTTGTGCTTCCTCATCTGAGTCATATATAACTGTGCACAGAGGATGCTGTCCTAAAACAGACTTGTATACAACACTGTAGCTCCCCTCAGATTTACTGAAAATGCCTGGCTTAGTGTATATTACCGCTCTTGTGCCAAATAAATAGTTCATGTCAAGAATTATCGTACTGTTGGAATGCACTTGTGGTGTATTTTTATATAAACATCCTGATAAATGCATCTTGATAGAAGATTTGAAGCACTTCTTCTCTGATACTCTAACACAGTTGTTTGAAACAAATCGTGAAACTTGGTGTCATGCGTACGTGCCTTAACCAGAGACTACCCCCTTGAACTCCAAGGCTCTACTAAAACCTTCTCTCTGCCTCAGGAATGGCAACGTACAGCAGTTCCTTCAGGTGTGGAGCAGCAGGTGATAACAAAACCCTGAAGGTTGTTGAGAGGAGCCTTATCATATCAAGTAGCTTTAGGATCCCCACTGCAAGCTGTGGCACCCTAAGATACTCCAGATGGCTGATCTGTCTTCAGAGCTAAAAAGTGAAGCTTTTTTTCTGTTAAAAGAGGAGTACCAGCAGCTGATGCTACATGCCTTTGAGTACCAGCAGCTGATGCTACATGCCTCCCCATCTCCATTTAAATTAGTAGCAAATTGTGTATTGTGCCACTCAGCTACATTTGCAGCCAAAGAGAAAAAAGAGCGCAATGGTGTTGGCCTGGGTCCAACTGAGAAGAAGATAAACGAAGGTTAAGCTGGCTGGCAGAACAAAGGAGGCAGCCATTTTTTGCATGTTAGAGGATTTTTGGAATGGAAATAAAAGGACCTAGGCTGTGGAAGGTGGTTGGAATTAAGAGCAAAAGGAGACCATCAGCTGTAAGATTTGAGGCCCATAGTTTAAGGCTCGGATTTCCTTGCCTAAGTACAGCTACACACTTCCTTCACTTGCTTAACTGAGAGAAGACTAGGATTGCAAAATTCAAAGGTTATTCCCTTCTCTTGATGTATCAGCTCATGGATCCAAATTTGGCAGAAGGTGTATTACTCAGTGAATTTGAAACATTGTCTCAGTTATGAATATCACTGAGTACCTTCTGCCACAAAATATTGTATCCCCTGTGCACAGCTGTTTTAACCATCTCATAGTCACACATCTTCATGTTTACAATCTAATGAAGCTCTATGGATCAAGTAGGATGTTGTCATATTTGTCCTGACATGTTAACTTTTTTTTAATCCTTTGACTCTTCTTAAAATATTGAACATTTGACCTCAAAGTTCAAGATGTGCGTCACCTGCAAGCTGTTAATTTTTGTCACAGTTCATTCCTTCCTAAAACTGCTTACAAGCCGTTCCCATTATATTCCCAAATGTTTCAATTATCTTTTTGTGTGTGTGTGGATAGGATTTCCATAGTCCCAAATAGTTTTCTGTTGCTTACACTCCAGTGGTATTAATCGTGTTCTAAGAGACTTCTTCCATCATAGAGCTCAAACTTGATCTATGAAAAAAAATCAGTTAGCTACAATTCATTACAGTGTTTAACAATGATTTTAATAGTATCCTTTTGATTGTTTTAGTTGCAATGACTTTAACATTCTGAGGAGTGATCACCATTTTGTGTTTCTATAATGTGTTACTTTTGGGACCAATTACATCACATTTGAGTCAATTTTGGCTATTTTTAGTAATTAAATTTTATTTTTTTTTACATTGGAAAGTAATGTATTACTAATGTGTTACTTCAGCCTAGTGAATTAATTTTATAATGTTCACTTAATGTTAATAAATCAATTTTGAATTATTATAAATATTGACAGTCTTCAATGCTAACTTCTCCAAGTTCTGCTCCATCACAGTTAAGTATTTGTTGGTGACTCTGGGCGTAGGCAAGCCAATGGTTTCATCATCCTGGATTGGCATGGTGAGGTTTTTTATAGAGGTATCTGTATAACAAGCTGCAACCATGGCAAAGGTTCTAGATTTCTCATGCCACAAAAAGTCTGCAGCATATGAAGAGCCACCATTGTATTTTCCATCTCTGCTGGGATTTTTGACCATTAGTGCTTCCAAAATTTTTGATACTTGAAGTCTACTATAATTTGTTAATATTACTGATGTCCATTAAATATACTATAGGAAACCCTGTTTACATGTGTGAGTCCCATGTAGTTTAACTTATTTGTTCCATCTTGCAAAACTTATTTTGTATTATTCCATCCCATTCTTGCTAACATAAGAGCAAACCGTGTAGTTATCATGTTTTTGTTGGGTTTTGTTTTTCACCCATCCATCACTTTTTATTTTTCTTTCTTTCCTCTTTTATGTTTTCATCCATTTTCCAAAATAGTTTCTAAGAGACGCAAGGCTCACCTGAGGCGTTTGGACCGGCGATGGACACTGGGAGGGATGGTCAACAGGCAGCAGAGTCAAGGTGAATTGCATTCTGGGACACAGTCCCTTGAAGGGCACATATGCTGGTTGCTGCTGCTTCTCTTGCTATTCAGCATTGCTAAGAATGGCTGGCGAGTATGTCACTTTTGACTGGGTCTTGTTTCCTCTGCCACAGAGGAAACAAGTGTTAGGTGCAGTGTTAAGTGACATTATTCTGCTACTTACTAAGCATGTCAAGATGGGAACCAATGGCAAACATTAGCTCCACAGGCAATGTGTGCTTTCATAATCAACTCATTTACATCTGTTAGCTTCTGGAGATATTGCTTCTGATAGTTCTTCAGGTGAAAGTAAAAGAAAGGCAGGAAAGAGCCATTTTGTTCAAAGCTTACCGCTTCATTCCATTGCACAAAAGTAGATTTTATGAAAAGCTGTGTTCTAGAATCACTACCAAAAACACTGGGGTCTCCTGTATTTTCACAGACAGGCTAGTTACTGTCACTTTGAAATTCCAATAAAATGGAATACATAATTCCTGTACTTGAACACTTATGCTTAAGGGAGACATATGTTAAATGAGCTATTTGTTCATGTGTTTTGTGGATTAGGCTTTTCCAGGAAAGTGAAGGGAATGCATTATCATACAGCTTACAAATGCACATGAAGAATCTGGGCTGTTTTCTGGTTTTTTGGAAGAGAGAAAAGGGTGGAAGAATAGCCTTTCTTAAAATCAAGTGCTACAGCTCTAGTCATCTCTAGTATTTTGTCATGTTATAGTTAAGAACGAGCAACATCTGAGGATCCAAGTTTGGAAAAGACTGGAAAACGGGCAGATTGTGTGCATTCAGGAATTAAGTCAATAGATAAGGGTTGTTGAACAAAGGATGGCTGAAGACATCCATTTTAAAACAAGGGATTATTTTAATTGAACCTTAACAGCTTATAGTGTCCTGGAGATGAGCATTATGGTCAAAGAATGCTTGCCATGTGAATAAACTTTCTTAGTGGCTTTTGGAATCTAAGCAGTCTTGCCTTGGAAGATGGCACGCTCACAGAGAAACAGTGTAGTGTTGTACAGGTTTGAGTATTGCACTAGAACTCTGGTTCAAATCCCCTTTCAATTATAGAAACCTGCTATGTGACCTTGGGTAAAACACACACTGTTTACTTCAGAGAATGTCAGTGGCAAACCCCCATGAATACATCTTTTGAAGAAAACTCTGTGATAGGGTCACCATAAGTCAGGGTTGACTTGAAGGCATGTAGTAACAACAGACTTTTCTCGACTTGGGGATGAGTCTAAAACTTTTTGCCTTGGGAATGAATCCATTAGATCCATGCTAAATGTGCCAATTGCCATCTTCACCAGCAAATCTAGTTAGAGGAGAGGTAAAGAAAGTGCAAGCCCACTTTTGTAGCTCCTTAAGCCCCTCTCCATTTTAAAATCTTTCTGTCTGAATTTTTGGAAGATTTTGCTCAAGAACCATAAGAAAACACTCCAAATTAGGTGAAAATATCATTGACTGCCTTCCCACACAACCCACAACTACCATATCTGTTTTTTTCAGCTGTATACCAGCACCAAATGATGACCAAGGAATGACATGATGTCACTTCCAGTGCACCTAGACCCATGGTTAAGGCCTACAGGGATCGGCGGGGAGAGATTGGTCACCAGGCCTCACACAGTCCCCTCCCTCCCAAGTTAGAAAATGTTGTTGTGTGCATTCAGTTGGAACCAACCTTTTAAAGAGGCTTCAATTCCAAGTGTTTGGTCTTAGAATCTGCAGCAGAAAAGATGCAGTGTAATAGTGGGTCTTAATCCATGTTGCTAGTCTGATCAAGACAGCTGGTAACCACAGTTATACCAGATGATACCCAAGGCTGCTTCCTTCAAGGATAGCATCTCTTGCTATTAAATAGTTCTGTATGATCTGCATGTACTTCTGTGTATGTTACAAGAACACATGCCAATTATTTTATGGTATATAAATTCCATGAGAAGATAACCACCAGTTATGCACAGTGAAGCAGATGTCTCCTTGTCACAGAGGGATGTATGTGTGCCAGTTCCATGCCAGTTCCTATGCCAAAGTGAGCTTCTTGAAAATTTGCATTTCCTTACTATTTTCCACATCTTAGAAATATCTGAAGAAATCATAAATCTTCCTGGGAGCATGAGCTCTTTATTCATGCTTTATTGCCTCATGGGAGTTCTCTCCTGTTGGCTTGCCAAACCTGGCTATACATAAAGGGAGGTAAGTGAAGCAAAGGGCAGATTAAAACAAAACAAAACACAGAAACTTGAGTTCTTCTGACTGTCTTGAAATTTATAAACCACCTTAGCTTTTGCACAGTCCCTTGGAGTCTAACAACACAGATACTGCATCAATTTGAGGCTTGAAGGTACTTATTTGTTGCTGTATGGAGACCCAGTGCTCATAAGGCCTCATGGTGATACGAATACCGCTGAAGTTAAAACTGGTATGAAAGTAATCCATAAACCAGAGGGATAGTCTTTCGTTGGACAGCTCTAAAACATTACCATTAGATCAACTTTGAAGGACCCTTCATTCTTGGACATAGACTGACTTTATCCTGAAGGAGTTTCTTTTCTGAAAAACAAAGGGAGAAGAAGAGAGAGGAGATGGTGTGAAGAGAGTGCTGACTGAAGGGAAAGTATTTTTAAAGAGAATTCTTCTGTGGTTTGGAAAATAAAGGATTTGAGCTTATTTGGATAATTCCCCAAACTGCATGCCTCTGTCCCCAGTCTTTCAAAGCAGGCTCAGGTCACGCAGTGATGTTCCATAGCTGATATATGGAGGCATAAATTATATGTGTGGATAGCCTTTCCGTGCCTCAGCCTTTTTGTATCACAGAAGGTGATTAGGACACAGAGCCAGGAAACTGCCAATTCCAGTTCCACCTCAAGCTGCACGATGCTGTATTTCGTGTTGTGGTGATAGGTACCACTTTTCTATGCCAGCCAGTCTGAATGTGTAAACAAGCAGAGGGCCTCTTTTTTCAGACAATGTCTGCAGAGGTAAAACAACTGCCAAGTACAACCCATTTCAAAATGCTCCAGCTGGTGAGTCTCTGTCTCCCCCCAACACCGTGTGTGTGTGGGGGGAGGGTGTTTAAGGCATTTGTATAACACCCTTCATATAAATATGTCCCAAGGAGGTTTCCTCTATGCTTTGTTTATACACTAGCCACCATCTGGCTGATTTTTCTCCATTGTTTCTGCAAATCTCAAACATTCATAGCGATGTGGAGAAAATGTGTAGAAAAAATTGCTATCATAGGGAGCAACTTCTTTGCACTGGTTCTCAGACCTGCTGCTGAAAGAAACAACAAACTTCTTTAATTTTCACCTAGCCGAAACATTTGACTGTTAGAGGCAGAGTAGTGACTTTGCTCCCTAGCTAGTCAGAGGGCATAATATCCAAACCTAGAAGAATTATTTTGGTACAGTAGCTAGAAAAATCCCTCAAATACCATTTTGCATCTCTAGCAGTAAAATTACAATAGAAATGAATGAAATATCCACTACACATATAGCATCTAATCCACTATCTTTTCGGGTCCTCCTGTCAAAAGCCACATCTCAATCAGCCTAACAGAAGACCTAGCCTAGTACCTGAAAAGGAATGCTGCATATCTCAGAGCAGACATGATTTGTACATAAGGCAGTGTGTATATCAGTGTGGTTTACACTAACATGTGAAGATCTTTTCAACAAAGTTGCAGAACTTTAACAGGAGCTGAAGTGAGGATGCTGACCTGAGACATAAATAGAAGGGCCAAAGTTTCTTAGGATTTTTTTTTAATTTGGCATGTTAGTCAATTTCTTGATGTGGTGGGTAAATTCTGCATTTCAAAAAGACTTCAAGGGGACAATAAAGAAGTTAGAGAGGGTGATAAAGCCCTAGCATAGCAGTAGTTTGTACACTGCCAAGAAAACATTTTAACACTTCCTTTTGGATGTTAGGAGGTGTGGGAATTAAAGAAGGAATAGTGTTTGATCAAGAGAATTGTCTGTACTGTAAAGAACAGGGATATAGAACATGTGGCCTTCAGATGTTGTTGGGCTGCAGCTTCTATCACTCCTCACCACTGACTAAGCTGGCTAGGGCTATGGTTGCACGATATAGGTTATTGATGGCCCACTAGATACTTATTTCTACAATATTTGTCATCTAAGAAGAATCCAAAATACCTTGCAATCAATAAAAAGTTAAAAGAACAGTATCAAAACTTGAATAGACTACAGAAAGTAGACAGCTAACGATCATGATTTCTGTGTCAGGTTTTTTGAAAAACTAAATATACTGAATGTTACAGTGTCTTTCTCAGCTGTCTTTAAAACATTCCTTGGTCACTTGGATGCAACACTAGTCATTCTTCTGAATGATAATGTGTCATTGCCTTTTCCCATAAATGCCGACTTGTATATATTCAATATTATAATTTTTTTCTATGGTTAGCCTCAGTCAAAGACTGTCCCAAATGGCTGCAGTGTTACAAGCAGACACATACTCTACAGTGCCAGTTCAAATTATAAACGTCATTTGTGTGTGTGTTTGTGGTCTCCTCTTTTCCACCACTGCAAGAAAGTAAATGAGTATAATTTGGGAAATGTTACAATATTTTGCTGTGAAAGCACTCTGCAAAGGGAAATTTTAATGATAGCTTCCTGTTGCAGAACAGAAGGTTTAAAAATAGAACAGCTGAACCAGTCCATGACAGGGGCTCTAATATCTGCAGGGATTTAGAGTTTTGTAATGCTCTTCTACAAGCACGTCGTCTTTTTATCCTTTAGTTCTTTTCTGCCTTCCTGTCTTCCTTGCAAGTGAACAAAGAAAATGTTTCAAAAAGACCCCTGTTCCATTTTGGGTGGCTTTCTGCCAAAAGAAATGACTCTTTGGAAAATAGAGTCAGTGATGGGCAAACTTCAGCTGCTTGGCATTTGCAAATTTGGCTTCAAGCCTGAGCCTTGTTTAACTATTGAAATTTTTTACAAAAACAAGGATTGCCTCAAGAGCCAACCTCCTATAGCACTATTAGAGTCTCCTTTTGGCTTATGTTACCCATGTGTGTATTCATTACATATGTTGCATCATATGAATTGAATAAAAGATATAGTGCTCCAAAGAGGAACGCAATACTAGCTATAATACTGACAGGGAGTGCCTGGCTCTTATTCTTCTGTTCTGGAAGGAAAGCATTGGGGTTCAAAGTAGATACCACATAATATCTAGCACAGGGTTAAACAGTGAAAAATCTCCAATATGATCAACACAAACTGAGATGGAGGTAACTGGGAAATTCTGTTCTCATATCAGGGGCCAGGCCACAGCTAACTTGCCATATTTGATCCAAATAGTTACAGCGATTGTGTCATGGAAGAGACTATGCAGAATCTGATTTTACATGTCCAGTGGCCATCCTAATCTGCCCTGTGAGGAAGAGAACAGGCTTACTTCAGGGATGGTGAGAACGCCACTGCTTGAGACAAATCTGTTTGTGAGTCTGAGGTGCACATAGATCTATGTGGTGAGGTAAACTAAGGTAATGAATGGAGGAGGAGAGGGACGGATTCTTGAAGAAAGCAAGGAATCTTGCTTCATACAATTAATTCACCCCATCATGAGTGAATGCTGGGTAACCTCATATGAAGTACAGAGCTTCCTCTCAATTAGTTTTGTTCCCAAGCATACTGCTTCACTTTCTCCCCAGAAAGTGGAAAGTAGCATTTAAACCTACAGTGGAGTGACAGATAAATCTACAACATGGATATATAATCTCTAGATACATTTTTTTATTTATTTAGCTTTTTCTGTGAATCCCTGCGTCCCCCTAATTAGTACAGCTTCTTTCTTGGCCACTCAAGAGGAGGACCTTTGGAGCCTGTGACCCCCTCCTCTGAATCCAACACTTTCCCATCTTAGACACTAACTCCTATCTATTTTGGTCAGCAGTCAGAGATGTTGAGAGTTGGAGCCTAACATTATCAAAAGGTCACAGATTCCACAGCCCTGATCTGCAGTGTGATAGAACATTGGAGGGGAGATCTACATAGATAATGGTATACTCTATAATGATATTCATGCTTTTTGAGCATCTAGCATGCAGGAGACTTGCATGCTGACCTTGTCTCCTACATTCCTGACCTACATTCCATGATGACCAGGACAATCTGAAGAGCTTGTATAGATGCATTGCGCTGAATGTGGTTACATAGACCTCCATAAAATAAAGAAGAACCTGATCAGTTAGGCATCTGCAACATTTGAATAAATGAATCAAGTGTAGCATTCTTCCATGTCCACTACTATGCTGATCTATGGTACTGTTACCATTGCAACAACATCTTTCAGATCCATCTTGGGGGGACTAGATGTCGCATTATTAGCTCTGAACAAACACTATTCTGCGTAAGCAAATATGTCATTTTGCACCAGAAGCTCCTGAGTCAAAAGTCTTAGTTTTCTCCTTAGCTACTGCTGACTCCCTGTATGTCAATCACTCAACCCACTTCACTCAGATTTTCAGAGTGCTGTATGCAGTGCACCTATGTGGTCAGATCTAGAATAAGCTTTTACTGTTGTAAATTGTGAATTATCTCAGGCCAATCGAGTGCCATTCCTATATTTATATACTTGTCTCTGCTGCAACAGTGTCTGCTTTTACCTTCAATCTTAAAGCTGTTCTATCTTGACTTAAAATTAATTTCTTTGGTTATGCCTTTTACTTTTTGCTGTTTTGGCAGCCCACATATCTGGATTGTCCTGAATTGGAATGAAGCCCTAAGGGAACTAACTGTAGCTCTGATGTAGTTGTGGGCATCACAGGAAGATAAAACCAAAAAAAAAAAAAAAAAAGGAATGTATAGTTCAAAGCTGCCAACAAGAAGCTTTCTCATGCAGCCCTCAAAATATGTTGTGCATGGACAATAGCTGTGGAAATAAAACTTGTTTCCCATCTCCCACTGCTTATTGAGATGTATAACCTCCCAATTCAGGGATGGATTGTGCATTGCCTGGGAGAAGGAGATTTTCTGTTTTGGGTACTGCAAGGACAGAAAGTGTAAGACATTAATACTCTGGCATATAACTTTCTTTTTTTTTTTTTTGATTTTTTTTTAATTATATAACTAAATCACAAATACAAAACAAGAAAAAAAAAATTAAACACCATGTGATATACATAATAGTGAATTAAAAAAAATTTTTTTTCTTTTTCTTTTTTTCTCTTCTCTTAAGCAATACTAACTTTCATTGTTATTTTGCACCTTTACCCTTAAATTTATAAATCTGTTCAACTGTTATAATTTCACATTTAATTCAATATTTTTCACATCTCCTTTAATCTATTTCTATTGTTAATTCTTTTAACTTTTTTTTTAAAAAAAACATTAACATCACTTATCCATTTAAATCTATAAATCACAAGTTTGACACACACACCTACTAAGAATTACAAAATATACAACATAAAAGAAAAACAAAACTAAAACTAAAAAAAACCAACCCCCCAGAGCCAACTTTTTATTTAATCCACTTTCCAAAATTGCCATTCTTCTTTTGACAGGGTAGTATTACTATCTCTTTTCAGAACTTTATCCAAAAATATTTTCCAAATTTCTTCAAAATCATTCCCTTTAACCAAACCTTTCATAAACCTAATTCTACATGTTAGTTTATCAATTGCAATTTTCCACACTTCGTTATACCATTCCTCTATTTGAAATTTTTCATTTGCTTTCCATTTTTTTGCTATTATTAATCTCGCTGCAGTTAACAAATTTGTTATTAATTCTTTCTTTACTTGAGTACACTCAACCTTATCATATATAGACAACAATGCAATATTTGGACATACTGGTATATCTGCTCCTATAATCTCTTTTATCTCTTTAAAAACCTTTTGCCAAAACTCCATTATCTTATTGCAATTCCACCACATATGCATATATGTACCAATTTCTTGACATCCTCTCCAACATAATCTTGAATATTTCTCATCTATTTGATTTAATTTCACTGGAGTCAAGTACCATTTCCACACTAATTTATAATAATTCTCTTTTATTCTTATTGATAATTTTTTTAAATGACGTTGTTTCCAAATTTTTCTCCATTCTTGTATATCTATATTTTGTACTATCTCTTCCTCCCACATTTTTCTAAGAAAATCCTCTTCTTGTTCTTTTGCTAATATTTTATATATTTCACTTGTAATACCTTTTAGTATTTCATTTTCTTGCATATTTTCTCTTTGAATAATAATTTGTTCAAATTTAGTATATTCTTTAAAATCCTTAACATATCTTTTCATACTCTTTGTCCATTGCTCTAATTGTATATAATTTAACCAGGATATTTTAGTTTCCTGCAATCTCTCTTTCATTCTATCTTTATTTATCATTATTTTCATCCATTCTTTTAATCTATAAATTTTTTGTTTTTTTATTTCTTTCTCTATTATTTCTCTTAAATTTATTGGAAATTTTTCCATCATCACTATCGGAGTTAATATTTATATATTCGGTATTAATTTTCTTTTATTTTTTTTCCATATTTCTATTATATTTTTTATAAAAGGATTTTCTATCTTCTCCATTTCTTTCTTTGAAAAATTCCTAAAAAATATATTTTCTAATTTTGTCTCAATATTCATATCTTCTATCTCTAACCAATCTAAATCACCCTTTCCTGAAACCCCCTCTATGATATATCTCAATTGATTTGCATAATAATACCATTTTAAATTTGGAAGTCCCAGGCCACCTTCTTTTTGACTTTTATACCAATATTTCTTGTTAATCCTCGATTTTTTATTTCCATTACAAAAATTATTTAATATCTTTTGCCACTCCTTTAATTCTTCCTCTGATATTTTTATTGGTAGCATTCTAAACAAAAAGTTAATTTTAGGTAAAATTTTCATTTTTACCACTGCTATTCTACCAAACCACGATAGCTTTATATTTTTGTAGTCCTCTAATTTCCTTTTTGTTTCTAATCTTAATTTCTTGAAATTTTTTTCCTGTAATTCTTGTAAATTTTTTGTAATCTCTATTCCTAAATATTTAATTGATTCTTTTATTTTAAGTAATCCTCTTTTACTACTTATAAATTTTTGTACTTCTTCTTTAGTATAATTAAATAACATTATTTCTGATTTGGCCCAATTTATTTCTAATCCCGTCTTCTCCCCAAACTCTATTAAATGTTTATCTATCCTATCTATCTTTTCAATTGGATCCTTAATTGTCAACAATGTGTCATCTGCAAATAAGCTTATTTTATTTTTTTCCTTAACTCCAATTCCTTCCAAATTCTCATCATTTCTTATCACATTCGCTAACATTTCTATAACTATTGCAAATAAAACTGGAGATAATGGACATCCTTGTCTCGTTCCTCTTGTTATTTGAATCTGTTCTGTAAATCCATCATTTACCATCACTACAGATGTATTATGTGAATACAATTGATTTATTAACCCTTTAAATCTCTCTCCTAATCCTATTTTATTTAAAATTGTTTTTAATGCCGGCCATTCCACACAATCAAAGGCTTTAAATATATCTAGGGCTAAAATTCCAGCTTTTTGTTTATCTCTGTCCATTATATTTATTTTATTTATCGTTTTCCCTATTAAATTTGCCATCTGTCTTCCTTGAATAAAACCACATTGATCTTTATGTATATACTTATAAATAAATTTATTTAACCTCTTTGCCATTATTGCTGTCAAGATTTTTGCATCTTGATTTATTAAAGATATTGGTCTATAAGAACCTGGATCCATAGGATCCTTATTTGGTTTTAAAATTAATATTATTAGTGACTGCTTCCATGATAATGGAATTTTTTCACCCCTCAATATACTATTATATAACACTTTTAGTTTAGGAATTAAACCTTTTTTAAATGTTTTATAATATTCTGGACCTAGTCCATCCAATCCTGGTGATTTTCCTCCTTTTAAATTATTTATTACTTCTTCTATTTCCTCTTCTGATATCATTTCTTCCATCAATCCTTTATCTTGTTCTGTTAGTCTTACTTTCCAATTTTCATTAATATACTCCTCTATGTTCTCTAAAGATTTATCTTCTGCTGAATACAATTCTCGAAAAAATTCCTCAAATATTTTTAATTTCTCTTTCATCAACCTTTTTTCTTTACCAAATTTATCTTTAACTACGCCAATCATATTTCTAGTTTTTTTTGATTGTACTGATTTAGCCAGCATTTTAGAATTTTTATTACTATATTCAAAGTATTCCCTTTCCAAGTATATTAGATTTTTCTGAACTTCGTCCATTTCTATCTTTTCTAATTCATCTCTTTTTGCTTGTAATATTATTAATTTCTGTTTAGTTCTATCTATTATATAATCATTCTCTAGTTCCTTTATTTCTTTTTCTAATTTTAATTTTTTTTCTCCTAATTGTCTGCTTTAATTTGCTTGATTCTTTAATGCATAATCCTCTTACCACTGCCTTCATTGTATCCCACAATACATCTTGTGTTACTTCCTTATTGTTTATATCCCAAATTTCTTGCCACTCCTTCTCTATTTTATTTACTATCTCCTTATAATTAAATAACTTAGTATCCAGTCTCCACCTTTTTGCTTCTCTATAATTCCTTTTCATAGTTATATCCAAGTTCATCAGAGCATGATCTGTCACTTTTATTGTTTCAATTTCTGTATTTATTAATCTAGGTATCATATTCTTTGAAACAAAAATATAATCTATTCTTGAGTAATTTTTATGAACTGATGAATAATACGTATATTTCTTTTCTTCACCCTTTATTAGCCTCCAAACATCTATCAGTTCATTTCTACTCACTAATTTATTCAAAATTGTTATATTATTATATCTATCTCTAATTGATGGATCTGATTTATCTTTCCATCTATCCATCACCATATTAAAATCACCTGCGATTATTGTATAGTCTCCTTTCATTTTTTTGATCTTATTAAATATTTCTTCATAAAACTCTTTTTGCTTCTCATTAGGTGCGTAAATATTCATTATGACATATGTTTCTCCATCTATTTCACCTTGTATAATTACATATCTACCTTTTTCATCTAACTCCACACTTATTACAATGAAATTGCATCTTTTAGAAATTATTATTGCAACTCCTCTTGATTTGGATGTACCAAATGCTTCCTCATAAATGGCTACCCAGTTCAATCTAAGCTCATTTTTTTTATCTCTTTTTCCATGTGTTTCTTGTAAAAAAATTATATCGGCCTTATCTTTTTTTAATATCGATTCTATCCTTTTTCTCTTTATTATTGACCCCAAACCTTTCACATTCAATGTTGATATTCTCAATCTATTCTCCATTTTTCATATTTTGAATTTTCTAATCCCACTCCCCATTGGCTCTTTAATGTGATAGTGCTCCCCTTCCCCTTCCCTTCCCCCCCCCACTCCCCTCCCCCTTCCCACCCTCCCCTCCCCTCCCCACACAAACATTTGTCTGGCATATAACTTTCAGCCTGGGGTCTCCTGGTGATTATTCCCAGAAGGTCCAGCTAGCATGGCCAATGGTCATGGATTCTCAGAGTTATAGTCCAACCATATCTGAAAACCAAAAACTGGGAACCATTCCTCTGGCTTTATTTCCAAAGCTTGTTTCCAGAGTTTGTTTTTGATGTTGTGGTAAATTCATTGTATTTATTGCATAGTCTTTGTATAGTATATGTTGAATTGTCTCAATAAAAATAGATACTATTGTCTTAGAAATGTTTACCAGGAAACTCTTTATTGTAATAAAGAGAGTTTAATATGCAAAATACACAAAGCAGAACTTTTGCTGTCACCCCCCTTTGTGACCCTTAAATCTAAAATCTGTAGGTTTAGGCCTTAGTTTATTGTCTCACTATAATGGTCACAGCGGGATACTTCAACATTGTGTTTCTGAAACAAGGTTTCTGAAGCTACTTGGTCTCCTGTGCTTGCCCCATTGGTCTCAAGCCAAGTGAAAATCTCCTTGAGATCCTTTGTCTAGTAATTTAACTTTGTCACCTCAAAAGGCCTAAAGCATGGGGTTGTTAACAAGTCTCTTGCTTAGATTCCTTATCTATCTGCCAGTCTTTAACAGCTCAGAGCCGAGCCCACCAAATGAATCTGTCAACATCTGGTTCTGCGACTGGTTTAACTGCATCTGCAAGATGTGGCTTCCCAAGTCTTCATTATATCAGGAACTTATGAGAGGGTCCAGATTCTATTTTAGCATAGTGTCACAGCTGTGGCTTAGAAAGGAATGGCTAGGAGCCATTATACTGGTGCAGCTGCCACAATAATTTGAGGAATGGTAGAGCATGGTGCCTGCCCCATTCCATTTCAAGCCCCCCCCCTACTGCACTGTTGTAAATTATGGACAGAGATTATATAGGGCCCTTTCTAAAGGGCATATTTATGTTATCAACCTAAATTGGATTTATGCAGAGCTTAGAATAATTACTTTTAGAACTATAACTCTCAGTATGCCCCAGCCACTATAACTATGCTGTCTGGGGGATTCTGGGAGTTGTAATCCAGAAAACTTAATTTTTCCAATCTTTGGCTTATTCCTTTTTAAAAAATAATTATGTTTTTCCTTTAAGCAAAGTTAGATAACCTAGTAATCCCTGGATTTTATGGGCTATGGCTCCCAGTGGTCTGAACCAACATCGTCAGTGATTGGAGCTTATGAGAGGTAGTACCCAAAACATCTGGAGAGTATTTTGCCAAAAGGATTCTGTTGAATTTAGTTTCATTAGGATGTTAGCCAGGGCCAGCCCTAGTATTAGGCAGGTTGAGGCAGAGAGGTAACACCAGCCTCTTCAGACAGCAGACACTGGGAACAAGGAACAACGTGTTGGAGGACAGAGAGGTATGCCATGCAGCCTTCCACTAAGCTAAGATGCTGCTTTCAGAAATGCAGGGAATGCTCTCATGCATTCATGCAAGATCCAACACTGTATTTTTCAAAGTTCCTTTGGTTTTTAAATATAAAAAAAAAGAGGAAGTGCCATCATGTAATTTAAAGCTGTGGTAGAGTTATGCTCTGAAGTCTCAGTTCCCAGTGGTGACTGCATCTTCCCTCCCCCCAAGGAATAATAATCGTCCCAGTTGTGTGCTAATAAAGTTTGTTTTTTGATGGCTCAGCATGTCCTAATTGGGATAAGAGTCCAAAAGCAGCATTTCTAATGAGGCACGGCTGTGGGTTTGTTGGGATTCTTGTGCAGCGTGGTACTTTGCCAACATCTTCAGAAAGAAAAGAGCAAAGATCGATCCTTTCTGCAAAGCTTTGAATGTTTTTTATTATTATTTCATTTTTGTTTGTTTCCAGAAAGAAACTACATTTGCCCTGCAAGCTATGTAGAGAGCAGCCTGTTCAGATTGCCACTAGCCTCCTAACTAGAGAACTAGAAACTTAGACTAATAGAGCTGGAAGGGATCTAGTTGTCTTTCCTTAAGACAAATAGTTCACCTACAGGGAAATCCATTTCTTTCCTCAGCACCCAGAAGGAAAGGTTTTGTTGCTATCTCTCAGCATAGCCTCCTGAGGAGCACTGTAAGGATCAGAGAGAAAACATCTATGCATACCACCTGGGACCCCTTCATGCTCCTTTGGTGTGAGGAGGAGAGTTTCTGAGGCCATTTCTGCACTAGACTGTTACAGCACTATTATTCCACTTTCAACATCCTATGAAATCCTGGGGTTTGCAATTCAGGAAGGGACCAGCTGGCCCCTCCCAAAACGGCAAACTCTGGGATTCCATAGGATGTTGAAAGTGGAATAATAGTGCTGTAACAGTCTAGTACAGAAATGGCTTGAGTGATCAGGGACATTTTTAATTCTGAAGGTCATGGAGAGCATAGCTTGTAAGCAGTACCACAGTGAATATCAGTAGCTAGGGTGATTTATTAAGGATAGTGTTGACAGCCAATATGGTGAAGTAGTTTGAATGTTGGATTAAGAGTCTGGAAGAAGCAAATACTGGAGAGCACCCAAAAGAATCTAAGGAAAAAGGGAGAGACACATCTTCCAGCATTTGGTGTTTTTCCCATGGGCTTGTTTAAAAATAATAATAATAATAAAATACCATTCATTGAGCACTTGGAGATGTATCTCCCAATTTTCTCTTGGAGTAGGACTGTGGGAAACCAGGGTTCAAATCCCTGCTCAGTCCTAGAAATACACTGGGTGACCTTGGGTAAACCATACTCTTTCAGCCTTAAAAGAAGGCAGTGATATACCTCCTCTGAATAAATTTTGACCATAAAACCCTATGGTAAGGTTGCTGTAAGCCAGAGTCAGCTTGAACACACATAACAAGGATAGTGTTAATATTGGGTCCAGATCATAGCATAAGACAAGGCTAGTTACAATACTTTGGTAGTCTTTGCTTGTACAAATATTTTAAACCTGTAGTCAATTATTCAGCATGTCAGTACTGAATTAACAACTTTGGTTTTAAATGAGGTATAGAAAAAACTGGAGTTTTTTTTCTTTTCTTTTCTTTTCTTTCTTTCTTTCTTTCTTTCTTTTTATTTTTTTTGGTGAGAGCTGAAATTTGAGGAAGATACAATGTGATCTAATCACAAAGAAACAAATACTGGCTGCTTGGTGCTGCAAAGCCAGATTGTTTCTAGGGGTGTGAAGAGGAGAGGTCAGTCCATTCCTTGGAGCTGGAGGAGTATTGGTCACACTCCAGCTTCAGCATTCAGATTCCAGTAATGCAATGTTTAACATAACCATGTGTGTGCTAAATGGAGCCAGCTGGAGCAAGTTCCCCCAGTGATGCTTTCCTACTCTGGCGCTAGTTTGATTTTTGTCAGTACCATATGTAAGATTCAGGGGAGCCCCCTCCCCAGAGACCCTGTCTCATTTGTTGGCATGGAAGGTGCAGGGCGGTGGTGAGTTGCTGATAGAAGCATGCTTACAGCATGATAGCTAATAGGTACAGGGCCCTGTCACAACCAAGACTCCGCCTCTGCAATGCTTTCACATTTTAATTGCTGCAAAATCATTTTAAAGAACAATCAGAGAAGAGGAACAACAGGCCCTTGTTTTCATCTTAACTGATGTTGCCGTCTTTTTCTTTATTAGAAGAGAAATATGTCACAATCCAGTCATACACCAGCCAGGGGAAGGACGAAATTGGGTTCGAATAAGGAGTCACTGTGGAGGTCATTCAAAAGAACTTGGAAGGATGGTGGTACATAAGGTAAATGTTTGGAAAATTGTTTTGGGGTTGGCATGCCTTGTCATTACTTTTCTTTACAAAAGCATTCTGTAAATTGTTTATGTCTAAAAAAATGCTTAAAATGATTTTATTCATACAAAAAATGCTATGCAGAGCCACTTAAGCCTTGAAAGTGTATTTACAAGAGCAGGCTGCAATAAATAAAAATACTTTAAGAGGTTAGGCTGCTGGGTGAGATTTGAGAAAAAGAACACCACAGCAGCTCTTATGAGTATTATTTTATTTTATTATGATTTTTTATTGTTATTATTATTTTGGTCAGTAGATGAGATGGGTAGCTGTGATGTTCTTATTATATCTACTCCACGCTTTGTTAAAGGAAAACACAATGGGACAACTTAGATCAGACTATTTCTATCAAGTATGATTTTGATATTGTTGTAAAGTAGTTGTGTGTGTGTGTGTGTGTGTGTGTGTTGGGAAAGAGAGAGAGAGAGAAAGAAAGAACGAAAGAACATGTACATGGTTATGCATGTTGCATAACAGCAGTAACAAAAATTCCTTGTGAAGAGGGGGTTATGTTCTGTTAATGCATATATTAGTTTTGCAAAATTGCTAATCCAAACTGTAGTTCAAAAACACTCCTTTTGGTAGCCTTAAATGGCTAGTTCCAAGTGTAAACTGGATATATGTTTACAGCATTTTTCCAGACCCATAAAATGCCACGTAAGCAGTATGTCTTTACAAGGCTCAGCATAATAGATTCCTGTTGCTAGTTGATATGAGAGAGATCAAAGACATAAGGAGTATGAAGTTTTTCAGTCTTAACTGCAGCAGCGAGATTAATAGCCAGACCCTATGCATGTTTCCTTGGAAGCGAATGTCACTGAGTTTTGTGGACTCATTCCCAGAAAGATATGCAAAAGACTGCAACTTTCAACTGTCAGAGAAATATCATCAAAAATAGAAGAACAGTTGGGCAGACTGCATTAACAAAACACGCCATGGAATCTTTTTTTTTTTCTGGATGGATTTTTAGTAAAATTTGGATAAACAAATATTGAGGAGAATACAAACCTGTCAATCCCAACACTCTGTAGGGAGCTCTTCTGAATGACCCATACCACCCAGGATCCTATGAACTGCCCTTTTTGTTCACTTGTTTTCCATATGGAATAGATATTTTTCATAGATTGTCATTTGCTTTTGTAGTCTAGCCATTGTAAAGCACCAGAACTATGAATAATGGAACCACACAGAGTTCTGTGTGTTCTATAAACACACTTGCTGTTTACATCTTCTATGTTCACTCTCCCATCAATAATAAATGAAAGCTGATAGAGGTGGGGAGTAGATTCCCAAGATGATGAGCAGAGAAGGGCTGGCCCAATGTCAGCTCTGCATTCTTCTCTTTTTAAATCATTTGCTAGACTTTAATCCAGAGCCAAGGGTTCAGGTGCAGAGGGCACAGTACTTTGCAAATGGAGGAACAGTATCACAAACTCCCCTGATCATTACTGAACTTCCTTTTTGTTTTTTAAAAGTGTTTTCTTGTTACCAGCAGGCTCTCTTTTATGTTAAACCCTGTAGGAAACTAGAATTTCTTGCCTCTACTAGGCTTAGGTATATTCAGTGAAGAAAATACCAAAATAAGAAGGCTTCCCATTTTTAGCAGTGGATAATTTGGCCAAATTATTTATTTAAAGGTAAACCTTAAGGTGGGGTGGGTAACTGCATGGGGACCAAGTGCCAATTTCCCATCCCATTGCAGGCTGCCCCCCACCATGTGAAGGCATGTCAAAAATACATTATTATCCCTCCATTTTTCCTCCTATATGGCTATCAGAAATGACACTGGATCACTTCCCATTGCCTTTTTGGAGGGGAAATGGAAGGAAAACACAGAGGAGTTGGAGATCATTTTTTAAATGTGTTTTCATACATTTGGGAAACACTTTGGATGTGATTTTAAGGTGATTTTTTTTCCAAAATATGTGCCAATATTTTATTTAAAAAGGGGAGATTCAATTGCTGCTGCTGCTGTATTTATTTGTATCCTGCCTTTCTTCCAAAACTGGGACTGATGGTGGCCTTGAGAAGCTTTGCGGCATTCATGGAACACATACTACCCTCAGGCTACACTTTCCCAACCCTCATTCTTGGTCCCTACACTTCCATCACAGATTCCCAGCTACCTCCAAACACTGTGTCTGAGATTATTCTCTGGTTTGATGAAGACATTTTGCATTAGGAGAACTCTTTTTATTGATTACGCTCTATGTGTAGAAAAAAAATATGTCTTTGCTGGTACATGTTCTTGGAGACTCGATGCTGGCTGATTCCAGTCTTAAAAATGGATTGTTGGCTTGAAGCTGTTCCTGTTATTTAGAAAGGCTACTTCTAGGGGTAATAAATCTTTTATCTCTTTGTGCTGAAAAACTCTTGGATATTAGAAGCTGTATCTAGGGCTGACAGCAGAAAGTGGTAGTACAATGTCCTTCTTTAGTAGAGCAATGATGGGGCTGTCCTGTAACACTACTTCTTTCTCTGATGATACTGTCTCTACTATAAATGGTATTGGGATCCCTTATAATACCACATATCCCTGGACCTGATTGTCCAGTAGCCAGAGACTTAATTGCCAAGAATGAAAGTATAATGACAGCATGAAATTAATATGTAGTTTTGATGGTTTATTATTATTTATTAATTGAATTTATTTCCTGAGACAAGATTCAAGATTACTTGTAATAATTTAAAAAAGATAATGCTAAAACATTAGTTTGCAAAAGTTAGGAAAAGAATTAAATAATATCAATTTAGAAAACAGCTAAGCATGTTTAAAACATATTTAAACTTTATTTCCAATAAAATAAATAAATTGCCCTTCTTTTTCTGTCCCCAACCTAATAATGAGTCTTCATTTTTGAGATGATTGTATCAGAGATAGAAAGCCTGTAATCTACTTTGATCTCTTTCACAAACTGAATTGATGGCAAGGAGGGATGAATCATATGGATTCTCAATATGATGGTTGTGCCACATTCATCAAAAGCAATGAATGCAATCCACGCAACATTATGTACACATAAATCCATTAGGTACACATAAATCCCTTTTACTGCATATATATGCAACATTACAACACATCCTGCACATGTCTACTCAGAGGCAAGCATTATTACATCCAGCATGACTTACTGGGAGGTAAGTGGATATAGGATTACAGTATAACTCAGTGAGAGCTATGAGTGCATAACTCTTCTTTTTTCTGTTCTTCCTCCAACCCAGACAATTAATATTTGTTTATAATTTGAAGAAGATGCGTAATGGGAAGAGGAAAAATGTAAGGTGTCCTGTCTTTCAAATGCAGATATCTTTAAGAATTGACAAAATGGAACTATTCCTGTTAATAAGGCTGTCACCATAGAGGATCAATTATATGAATGGATCTTCTTAACCTTACACCCATGCCACAAGTGGAGATAGCCTTAATAATTCAGTAATAGGTTCCACCTTAAAACCTATAATGTTCACCTCCTTAAATAAAACATTTTCCAAAATTCATGGTTTTGTACTGATTCTCACTTCCCTCCCCCTACTCTCCCTTCCTGGTTTCCTTCCCTCTGGAGTAATTCCAGTATTCTGGAGCTGGAAAACAGATGTTAAGGAGGAAAGAAAATGCACAGACAAACAGAGGCAATTTTTGATTCCTTCTTTTCCCTTAGTGTTATAGTTTGAATATTAGCTTTTGTCTTCACATATAGCATTTTTTTAAAAGATGGGCTTTTGGATGGGAATGTAACTATTCCCCCATTCTCTCCCCCTGCCCCCCAGTCATAGTCTTCTGGCTGTTTTCCATTCTTCAGCATATCAGAACATTGTCGTATTTTTCCCCCATTCTTTCTTGTGTTGGTTAGAAAAGTTCAAAACCAGTTGCCATTCTAACATTTGCCTTAAAAGAGGTAGTATCTTTCACAACCTGTAGCCATGAAAACTAAGTAAATTGCCTGGATAATCAGATAATCATATATTTAGTCAAATGAACGAATGTATATGAGTTTAAAAATTAGAATGAGAATAATTTTAATGGTTATGTCTATAATCTTTCTTGAAATATCAACAAGAAAGCTATTCTAGTTGGTGGCCTGTGATTCCAAAGCACTATACAGGTTTCATGATTTTGTCGTTGATATATAACATGTTGACTGGGAATAGTTTGCAGGCCAGTTAAGAGTTCTTTTATGACAGACTATATCATCTAGAAATATGTAGTGGTATTGTTGGAGCTTCCCATATGAGTCTGCAGAAATAGTTTTCTGCTATCAATTTACGATTGAATCAGACTATAGACTGGGTTACTTCCCCTACATTCTACCAGAAACATCTATTTTCTTCTTTTTAATTCTGTCCAGCATGAGCTTGGTGTAACTCAAAAGCTCACATACCAGTCTGTGAACTTTCATTCTGATAACGGTATTATTTTACTGTCTTTCTAGTTTTACAAGGGGTGAGGTTCTGGAAGATATGCTTCATTAGTTGTAGGCCTTTACCACTTGAGAGCCAGCATGGTGTAGTTACACTAGAACCTCAGGAGACCAGGCCTATTTCCGCACTAGCCTGTTCTAGCACTACAATTCCACTTCCAACATCCTATGGAATCCTGGGGTTTGCAGCTTCGGGAGGGGCCAGCTGGCCCCTTCCGAAGCTGAAAACCCCAGGATTCCATAGGATGTTGGAAGTGGAATCATAGCGCTAGAACAGACTAGTGCGGAAATGGGCCAGGGCTTGAATGCTGCTCAGCTATGGAAAACCACTGGGGGAAGTTCTACTTTCTCAGTCTCAGAGAAAAGGAATGGCAAACTCCCTCAGAACAACTCATGTCAAGGAAACCTTAGGTTTGCCTTAGAGCAACCATAAGTCAGAAACAATTTGAAGATACACAACAGCAGCAACAACAAACATTTAGCACTTAGACTACAGTCCTAGGAAAAGTGCTACCTAGGAAAGGTCCCTATTAAGAACAATGGCTTAAATCCAACTGCTAGTTCTAAAATAAGTAGGCACACTGAGTCAGCTAATGAATGTTGTTAACAGTTTTGTAAATCCCATTGATTCAATATGTCTGTTCTGGCTGGGACTAGAAACTGGATTTAAGTCAATGACAGTCACTTCTTAGTAAACATGTATAGCAATGCACTTTTAACCTTCCTTTTGAACTGGACTAATAAAAGAGGAAGCTTTCTGCTTGTACAGAAGCTGTATAGGATTGCTCTTCTGTATTTTAGTAGAAATGATTGCTGAAGTGCAAACTGGAAAGTAGTATCTGACTTGATTATTAATTGGTGAGAGAAATACTTTCCACATGGATTCCACACAGAAAAGTCCCCCACTATACTAATGCAATTAGTGACTTGTTAGATAATAATCCTTAAACATAAGACAGCGGTGATTTTTCACTGGGTGCAGGCTTATATATCCAAAAGTTGCACAGATTCTGTCACCCAAACCATTGGTATTGTAAAGCACAGTCTACTGTCTGAACTTATCACACCCAAATCCCCACTGAGTCCACAACTCCCCAAATTTATCAGCCATTTCTGGTAAAGTTGCATACATGTCCCAGTGGGTGGCGGAAGGGATGGGCATGAGCCTTGTGTTAAAATATAAACCACAAAGTGGGTGTCCTCTGCAACACGTGGAGAAGAGCCTTGTGTTAAAATGTAAACCACAAAGTGGGTGTCCTCTGCAGCACGTGAAGAACAATGTCAGCTCAAAAAGCATTTAAATGCAAATGGAACACCAAACACCAACCAGTTACTGCCTTGCAATAAGGGCAGTGCATAAGCATTCAAGCTCACTCAATCCCAGTGTGCCCTCCTACTTCCCTAGCAGTAAAAATACTGCAATAAAATACAGCAGTATAGCAATAACCTTAATAACTAAGCACTTGCTCCCTTTCCATGATGGCCCAAATCTACCTAGTGGTAGTAGCTGGTGTCAGCATTCTCTCCCCTGTTCATCATGGTCTTTGGGGGAAAGGGCACAACTAAAATTATGCTAGAATTATTGGTCTTTGGCCAATCACTGACTATCATCCTCTAAGAACGACTGGTGGAACAAATACAAAGTACATATATCCCTGGATTCCACAGGAATGAACTGGTTTGAAAATTAAGAAGGGACACTTACAAAAATCTGTATGTGAAGAATATATATAATGAACATATACAATAAATGCAATGCACAATAATACAAATAATATGTATCCTACAATTGGAATATAACATCTGTGGACCAGCATAGCAGATGTTGGTATATTTTACTATCCAGGCCTGGTACTAGGTTTGGGAGGGGGTTCCTACACAAAGCTTTCCATTGGTCAGGACACATTTTGGGATATCTTACCTTCATTTTTATTTCCAGGAATTCCAGCCCTCTTTCTTAGGTGCTGGGACAAATCACACCTCAATCCCAGGCTATAAAGCAATGGTTCTCAACCTGTGGGTCGTGACCCCTTTGGGGGTCGAACGACCCTTTCACAGGGGTCGCCTAAGACCATCAGAAAATACATTTTTCCAATGGTCTTAGGCTCCATTCCCTCTTCGGTGGTGGTGCGCAAGCACAAGCGACGCGCTTGCGTCCTCCTGCCCCCTTTGGCGGGAGCACGTGCAGCCACAGCATCGTCACAGTAGGAGTGGTGGTGCAAAAGCACGAGCCATGTGCTCGCGTCCTCCTGCCCCCTGTTCAGAAGGGATTGAAATCGCTCCCCTCCTCCGCTACCGGGAGAACCTCCTGTCTGACGGGCCAGCTTAGGGGGGTGGCGACAGCATGGGGGGCAGGCCCCACTCGCCACGGAGGGGGGCGCTGTGGAAGGGCTGGGGGGCCGCAAGGCGGCACTTTTCCGGGGGGGGTGAGCTGCACCCGGCACAAAAGAAAAAGACACTGGGATTCCTCCCCCCCAGCCAGGGTCGACACTCTGAAAACTTTTCCCAAACTGCCCCCCCCAGCGGAAACGAGAGCGAAGCAGAAGCAGAGCCCAGGGGGGTTCTCGGAGTCTTTTCCTGGGGGAGATGCGTGGCTCCTCTTTCCCTCCCTGCCCACCCCCCCCCCGTTCCTGGCCAGCGAGGCGGCCTTTGCCGGGGGGGGGAGGCATTGTAAATAATAAATAAATAATTTTATGGTTGGAGGTCACCACAACATGAGGAACTGAATTAAAGGGTCACGGCATTAGGAAGGTTGAGAACCACTGCTATAAAGAGTTTTAACCTGGAGTGAGACCACTGTAGATATGCCCCAGGCAAGTGTGTTTTCTTTCAGAGTAGAGTTCCTGCTTTCCAGTATTTGTTCCTGCTGCTGCCATTGTACAGATACCCAAAAGCAGAATTTTAAAAGTAAATGAATCCCTGCTATTGGTCCATATGGATCCTTCAGAGCTTGTGCGCCCCAGCATTTGCCTAGCCATGCTGGGTGCTGACATCAGACTTGTTCATATCATAGAATACATGGAATATCTGGAAAGATCCTTTTAAACCAGAATAACAGTTCATTTTGTTGTGTTTCTGCTAAAGATGCAGCAGCACAAGATTGTGAAGATTTTTGTAGATAGTTTCTTTTCCCTTTCTGCCTCATAAGAAGTTTACATCACATTCTCCAGCATTTGGGATGTGACTGAATACTGCAATAATATGATTTCTGGACTGAAATTGTTTCCTTGGCAAGAGATTTTGCCAGAGATTTTTTGCTAGAGATTGCTAGAGATTTTTTGCTAGAAATTGCTAGAGATTTTGCTAGAGATTGTGAATTTTCATTCTCTAACAAGGTGCCATCATGCATTTCTAATAAACCTTAAAATCCGTGAATACACAAGAAAATTTTGGCACTTGAAGTTTTCTGATTTTTCTCTTTCTAAGTAGTTATTTCTAATACTTTTTAAATGACAACATGGCTTACAGTTACCCTTTAACATACTTTCTCCATCCTTATGCTTATGCAGAGTGCTAGACGATAGTTCAAGAATAAAGTTTTGCAGTTTCAAACTAGACTCTAGTTTCTAGAGAAAGCGTGTAAGGGAGGCAAGTTAGGTTAAGTAATAATACATATCTTGAAAATACAGTAGCCTCTCCACATCTGCAAGGGTTAGGGGCACGGAACCCTTGTGAAAGTGGAAAAATTGCGAATAACTCCCACCGCTGCAATTCCCCTCCCAGAGCACCCTCCCATTCCTTTGCCTCTGGCCGCAGTGTTGGGAGGGCAAGGGAGAAAAATACAGTAAAAGGCTTAGCAGTACTTTCCCCTCAAAGAGAGAAGAGCATAGTTTTTCCCTTCTAGTTACTTCCGGTGGCCATCTTGGAAAGGGAGAGGTAGGAGCAAAGAGAGCACCTGACTAATCAGCAGCCATTACACAACAGAAAGTGCAGGCACATGGGAGAGAAGACACTTCTCCAGCTGTAGGAGGGGGGCTTTGCTCCCCCAAAAAGAAAAAAAAAGTTCATTTGAAATACAAACCTCACAAGCCTGAAGTGAGGAATGCAAGGGAATGGGAAGAGGAAAAGTGGGGGGTAAGCATGTGCTTATGAATAATCAAATTCATGAAGGTCAAACCCATGAATGTAGAGGGAGGACTGAAATCTCTTAATTTTATTACAACAGTGCTGATTGATTGAACAAGAAATGATGTAGCATTAGTACTCTTCAGTATTACAATTCTTTTTTAAACAGCTGCATAAAGGTGTGATTGGGAATTCTTACCTTGTTCTTGTATAGTCCCACACCACAGTGCCATCCATCTTAAAGTTATAAGAAACTATCTATAAGTAACTGCTTTTCATCTTTCTAGGTACTTAGGCAAAGAGGGCTGGGCCCCAGCCTCGTATCTGAAGAAAGCAAAAGATGATCTTCCATCCAGGAAAAAGAACTTAACGGGGCCAGTGGAAATTATAGGAAACATCATGGAAATAAGCAACTTGTTGAACAAGAAATCTTCTAGCGACAAGGAAACCCAGTCAGAAATTGAAACAGCAGAATCTCACATCAACAAAAAAGAAATAAGCTTGCCTATCTTATGCAATGACTCCAATGGAAATTTCATGACAACTCAAGACAAGCAGGTTTCAAAACTGGCACAAGGATCTCCAGCCATAGCACGGATTGCGCCACAAAGAGCTCAGATAAGTAAGTACATAGTGAACTTCTAATTCTTTTGCTCTTTTTGCTTGTTTATTGCTGGAGTTTGGGGAAAACTGAGACAGAAAACATTCTAAGAGAGGAATCAGATAGGATGTTTGTGTCATGCTTCCTGGAGCTGTACATAGCATGACTCTTTCTGAACCAAACCACTTTCTCCAGCCATTCCCTGAGAACTCAGGCAGTAACTTCACCTTTTCATTCCCAAGCAAGGGTGGCAAGGTTTTCCTCCTATGTTCTGGAACAGATTGGGTATATGTATTGGGTATATACATATTTATATATATGTATGTATGTATGTATATGTTCTTCCAGTACATTCTGGCTGTCAACTGCACAGTGTTATTGTCAAACTCCAACCTGCAACAGGAAAGGTTACTAGGTCAATATTCTATATGGATTGGAGGCAGCTGAACATTCTGCTTCAATGACGTAAAAGTGTGTGGTCTGACTGAAGGTGGAGGCAGCACCATCAGTAACCACCTGGGTAAATCCAGCTGTGTATGCCCTGGCACTTTCTGCAACATTTCATAACCTGAATCTCTTCTAAATTAATTAAGAACAGACAAACCTCAGAGGACACGAGTTCTGGTGGTTGGAGAGTCCTTGCTGAGAGGAACGGAACCAATAATTTTCAACCTGAACAGGATCAATCACGAGGTGTGCTGTCTCCCTGGGGCCAAAATCAACAATGTAATGGAGAGGCTAACAAAACTGGTCAAGCTCACTGACCCTAACCCCCTCCTTTTGGTTCACATCAGAACCAATGACATTGAGAGGCGCAGCTTTCAGCACATCAGAATAGATTACTAGGTTATTGGTAGGAAATTGAAGGACCTTGGTGTGTAGGTTGTCATTTCATCTCTCCTCCCTGTAGAAGGACATGACCCACAAAGGGAGAGAAGAATAGTGGAGGTGAACAACTGGCTCCGCAGATGGTGCTGCCAGGAGCAATTTGGGGTTTTGGATCACAGCCTCCATTTCCACGAAGATGGTCTTTTGGCAATGGATGAGCCGCACCTCACAACCATTGGCAGGAATGTTTTTGCTAACAGTCTCGCAAAGTGGATCAGGAAGTCTTTAAACTGAGTTTAGCTGGGGAGGGAGACAGTATTATTCAGGGCAAGGACTCAGCGAGTGCTGGGAAAAATAGCCCAAATGATATAGATAGAGCAGGCCAAGTAGTACTACAGACGAACAGTAGGAAGAAAGGCAACCTTAGTACAGGACTTTCGGGAAGTGCACATGGTCTTAAGTGTCTCTACACTAATGCACAGAGCATGGGACATAAGCAAGATGAACTCAAACTCTCGTAATACAACAAAATAAATATGATTTAATAGGCGTCACTGAAACCAGGTGGGATGAGTCTCATGATTGGAATGTAGGAATAGGGGAGTATAACCTATTTTGCAGAAATAGATCAAACAAGAAAGGAGGAGGAGTAGCCTTACATGTCAAGGATGTTTTCACTTGTGAAGAAATCCATCACTTAAATCCAGAAAGCCAGGTCTAGAGCATCTGGGTAGGAATTAAGTGAGCGAGAAACAACAGAGATGTGAATGTAGGGGTTTGCTACAGGCCTCCAGGCCAGCCTGAGGAGTTGGATGAGGCCTTCCTGGAGTAGACGACCACGCATTCAAAAAGGAAAAATATAAGAGTAATTGGAGATTTCAACTATCCTGATATATATTGGTAGTCAAACTCCGCCAAGACCACAAAGTCCAACAGGTTCTTCACTTGCCTTGCAGACAATTTCATGGTCCAGAAGGTAGAAGAGGTGACAAGGGGATCAACTATTTTAGATCTGATCCTGCCCAACAGGGATGACCTTGTTGATGTGGTGGAGATGATGGGATCTTTAGCAGGGAGTGACTATGCTCTACTGGAATTTGTCATTCAGTGGGAAGAAAAGCCCAGTGTAGCCAAACACGCATTCTAGACTTTAAAAAAGCTGATTTCTGTAAACCTAGGGAGTTACTTGCTGAAATTCCATAGTCAAGAATACTGAAAGAGAAAGGAGTTCATGATGGATGGGAGTTTCTTAAAAGTGGCAGGTGTCTAAAGAAACCAGAATGGTTAACTAAAGAACTCTCAGCTGAGCTAAGTGTTAAAAGAAACACGTACAGGAAATGGGAGAATGATGAAACTACTAAAGAGAAATTCAAGCAAATAGCCAGGATATGTAGGGAGAAGGTCAGAAAAGCTAAAGCACAGAATGAACTCAGGCTTGCCAAAGACATTAAAAACAATAAAAGGGGCTTTTTTAAATATGTCTGCAGCAAAAGGAAAAACAAGAGAATGACAGGATCACTGCGTGGAGAAGATGGCCAGTTACTAACGGGGGAAGAGAAAGGGCAGGACTGCTGAACACCTTCTTTGCCTGAGTTTTCTCCCAAAAGGATAGAAATACACAACTTGAGGGGTGAGGAGTAGGTGAGGAAGAGGAGGAAATGCAGCACAGAATAGGTAGAGAAGTAGTATGGAATACCTGGCTAAACTAGATGAATTCAGGTCTCCAGGGCCAGATGAATTACATCCAGGGATATTAAAAGAACTGGCAGAAGTCATTTCTGAACCACTTGGAATAATCTTTGAGAACTCTTGGAGAACAGGAGAAGTCCCAGCAGACTGGAGGATGGCAAATGTTGTCCCCATCTTCAAGAAGGGGAAAAAAAGAGTACCCAAATAATTATTGCCAAGGCAGCCTGGCATCAATACCAGGAAAGATCATTAAACAGTCAGTTTGTAATTACTTTGAAAGCAGTGCCATAATCACTAAAAGTCAACATGGATTTCTCAAAAATTAGTCATGCCAGACCAATCTTATCTCTTTTTACGATAGAATTACAACCTTGATAGATGAAGGGAATGCTGTGGACATAGCATATCTTGATTTCAGTAAGGCCTTTGACAAAGTTCCCCATGACATTCTTGCAAAGAAAATAGTAAAATGCAGGCTGGATAGTGCTACCGTTAGGTGGATTTGTAATTGGTTGACTGACTGAATCCAAAGGGTACTCACCAATGGCTGCTTTTCATCCTGGAGAGAAGTGACTAGGGGGGTGCCAGAGGTTCTGTCCTGGACCCACTGCTATTCAACATCTTCATCAATGACTTGGATGAAGGAGTAGAGGGCATGCTGATCAATTTTGCAGATGACACCAAATTGGGAGGGGTTGCCAGTACACCAGAGGAGAGGATCAAAATTCAAAATGAGCTTAACAGATTGAAGAGCTGGGCCAAAGCTAGCAAAATGAATTTCAACAGAGAGAAATGTAAGGTCCTGCACTTAGGCAGAAAAAATGGAATGCACAGATATAGGATAACAGTATGTGTGGATAACAGTATGTGTGCAAGGGATCTAGGAATCTTGGTAGATCATAAACTGAACATGAGTCAGCAGTGTGATGTGGCAGCCAAGAAAGCCAGCACAATTCTTGGTTGCATCAATAGGAGTATGGTGTCTAGATCAAGAGAGGTTATGGTACCACTCTACCACTCTATTCTGCTTTGGCTAGACTTCATTTGGAATACTGTGTCCAGTTCTGGGCACTTCAGTTCAAGAAGGATATAGATAAGCTGGAGCATGTCCAAAGGAGGGCAACCAAAATGGTGAACAGTCTGGAAGCCATACCCTATGAGGAGCGGCTTAGGGACCTGGGTATGTTTAGTCTGCAGAAAAGAAAGTTAAGAGGGGACATGATAGCCATGTTTAAGTACTTGAAGGGATGTCATGTTGAGGAGGGAGCAGGCTTGTTTTCTGTTGCTCTAGAGACTTGGACGATGAGCAATGGATTCAAGCTGCAGGAAAGGAGATTCCACTTGAACCTCAGGAAGAACTTCCTGATGGAATATGCTGCCTCAGAGTGTGGTGGAGTCTCCTTTTTGAAGGTTTTTAAGCAGAGGCTGGATGGCCATCTGTTGGGAGTGCTTTGATGTGTGTTCCTGCATGGCAGGAGGTTGGACTGGATGGTCTCTGTGGTCTCTTCCAACTCTGTGATTGGTTTGGAAGTTAGCAGGACAGCCTAATTGTTAAAACATCCTTTGACTATTTCTTTGGGATGGACAAATCTTTCAATTTCACCTTTAGTTTCTCATTTTGCCTCATTGCTGCACTGTATTGCAATTTTCTTTTAAAAAGATACAGAAAAACTCATATGCATTTTTTTGCACATTCCTCCTAATAGACCCATTTTTCTACACAATTTTCCTTATATATGCATGAACAATTTCCCTCATATAATGCATTTTTGTACATTATTTTAATTAATATATCTATTTCTATGCATACTACTCCCAACACAGGCATTTTAGATACATTTTTAAATTGGAGCATTACATTATAAAATTCAGAGGACTGCAAGTTATCGTATAACTGTTTTGGTTTGGAAAGGGCAAATAAGATAAACTTGCATTAAGGGTACAACTGAAAGAATTTTTGCCCTTTCCTACTATTTCTGTCATATAATTATGTCCAATGCCATCCAGTTGGTCCTTTCATAAACCAAGTATTGCAGTTAACACTGAAATTCTTCAGGAAATCTTCCATAATGTTATCCTCCACCATTAAACTAGTGCTTATTAAACTTTATTTGACTCAGAAGTCTCTGTGAAAATGTAATGAAGGCTATAGATCTTCTCCCCAGAAAAATATATTTAAACACAATGTTTGTAGTAACAGGAAGGAATAGATTCATAGAATCACAGAGCTGGAAGGGGCCCTTTGGGCCATCAGATTCAGCTCCCTGCTCTAGCTAGAACATTCTCAGCTGTCTAGCCTCTTTCTGAAGACATCTAGAGCAGATGTTGCCACTTCCCTAGGCAGTTGCCAAGCCAGTCTCACTGTTCCTTCTAATGTTCAGTTGAAATCTATCCTATTGTAATTTCAAACCATTAGACCTAGTCCTACCCTCTGAAGCAGTAGAGAACAAGCCTGCACCCCCTTCTTTGTAGCAATCCTTGAGGTATTTAAAGTGTGTGATCATATCACCTCACAGTCTTCTGTTCACAAGGGTAAACATTCCCAGCTCCTTCAACCTCTCCTCATATGTTTTGTTCTCCATATATCTTATCTTTGCCCTTCTCTGATGCTGTTCCAACTTGTCTATAACCCTCTCAAAATGAGATGGCTAGAACTGGACGCAGTGCTCCAGATGACCAGTCCAGAATATAGTAGAACTGTTACTCCACTCAACGGGAAAACTGTGTTTCTGTTAATGTAAGATGAAGTAGCATTTGCTTTCTTTGCTACAGTATCATGCTGCTGCTTGTCTTCAACAGTAATTCCACGGTCCTTTTCATAAGTAGTACTGCTGAGCCAAATATTCCCCATCCTGTACCTACATGTTTGGTTTTTGTGGCCTAAGTGTAGAATTTTGCAATTGTTTCTATTGAACTCCATTTTATTAATTTCTGCCCCATTTTCTAGTTTATTGAGGTCCTTTTGAATTCTGTTCCTACCTTCCGATGTGTTAGCTACCCCTCCCAGTTTTTTATCATCTGCAAATTTGATAAGGATACCCTCCACTCCATAATCTAAATCATTGATAAAAATATTGCAGAGCATCAGCCCCAGAAGAAAACCCAGCAGCTGGGAAAATTGGAGGAGTTGACAGAAGCAGTGCAGAAGAGAGCTAGAAAGGAAAAGTAAGAAATACATATGATAGCTGATAGCTATAATTTGCAACAGAGAACACCTGGAGGGCTACGGATGACCATTTAGTCTTAGTCTAGTTATACGTTGGGTAATAGACCCCATGTCTGATATCACTCTATCCACAAAATGCCTATCATAGTCTTCACTGATTTGTGATTGATTGCAAGATCTGTGTAACACAGTGGATATTGATTGCCTTTTCGAATTACTCAGACACCCCTTTATATTCAATGTGCTGCTTATAGAAGGTTGCATTGTGGGCCACTTTGTTTTTCATTGATAGGCAGTGGGATCACAGCAGGCTCTACCACCTACATGTCAAACTGAGGATTAGAACAAAGCCCAGAAAGTTCTGTATACTATAAAGAGAGAGAGAGCCCTAGATATTTATAGTTCTACGTCTGTAGGTTCTGACCTTCCCTTGAATCATTTAGACTAGGGCTAGTGACAAGGCATGCAGTCTCACTCTTCCCCAATCTACATATAAAAGCCATTTCTGTGTAAAAGAATACAGTATTATGAAAGGCTATGCAAACAGAACTGAAATCCCCTCATATTTTAGCAGAATTAAAACAGGGTAGACAACCTGGTATTTTGGACCACCATTTTGTAAACTCTGGCCATGAAGGCAGCTGATCAAGGATTATGGCAGTGATGGTTCAAAACACTTAGAAGGCATCAGGTTTCCTACTGCTGCATTGGCATTTTCTCCATATTGGTGGACCCAGATAGTCAATGGTTACCTTTAGCCATTTAGTCTGGTTTCCAGCCTGTTTTTGGCATAAAAATAGGCCTATTACATTACCTGTGTGAGGAAAAGGACAAAGAATATTTGATCTTGTTGATTCTCTAGGACCTACCAGCAAAAGTTTGGTATTATTAACCATAACATCTCTCAAATTTTAGTGTGATACAAAGTTAAGTCCACTGTGCTTTCAGTGGCTCTGCACCTACTTTGATAGTCATTCTGGAACATTATTTCTTTAGAACATCCTATAATACTATTGCTGTTCCCCGTGGTACTTAGCTATGATCATCCATATGAGTTCATTTTGTCCCTCATAAACTCTCCAACATCTACATAATGCTCATAAATGAGATCATTCTGAGATTTACACCAAGATTGATAACAATTCTATTTCTTCATTTAATCTGATTTGAGTGAGTTTGCAGAGAACTATTTAAAGTCAATAATAGGTGACAGCTGAAACTCAGTCCAAATCAGACAGAGGTACTATTTTGTTTACTTTTCTGAATAGGGTTCAACTTACCTCAAAGAATAGCCAGATTTGCTTTTGTTTGCAATATAAGAGCTCATTTACTAATGGAGGCACTGCTGCCAGGCCTGGTTTGAAGTGCTTTTACACTTCATACTTCTGTACAGCTTGAGACCTTAAGAACTGACACAAATCTGTCAGAGTGTTATCATTGTCCTCTAAGGCCTGTTTCTAGATCTGGAGACACTTGTGATCCCTCAGCTCTAAAATGCCCTCTGCAGGGAGATTTTGGTCTTTTCTATTTTTATGCTGCTTTTGCTAGTCTCTTCATTTTAATGATTTGTTTAGTGTTTAAAGAGGCATAAATACCATAAAGGCACAAGATCTCATCTGATCTTGGAAGCTGAACAGGGTCATCCATGATTAGTACTTAGATGGGAGGCTACCAATAAATACTGGGTACTGTAGGCCATATTTCAGAGGAAGGAACTGGAAAAACCTTTTCTGAGTTTCCTTGCCTAAGAAAATGCTATGAAATTCATGAGGCTGCCATAAATCAACAAGCAGCTTGAAGGCACATGCACACAGAGTGTTTAAAAACATGCAAGATGTTTACAAAACGTATGAGGTGTGTCAGATTAAACACTGGGTTATATAATTATTAGATCTGTTTAAAAACTGGAGGTTAAATTGAAGGTTATTTGTTTTCTTCTTACTTGAAAAGAAATGTGATGCTTGGGTTAGTATGTTCTGTCTTAACTGAGAATATTCCTCTTCCTCTCCACTAGGTTCTCCAAATCTAAGAACTAGGCCTCCCCCAAGAAGAGAATCCAGTTTGGTGAGTGCTCATATTTTTATATTTGTCACACTTGCAAACATTTTAACACTTTACAAATATAGCACTTCCCAACCATTTGGGCCTAAATCCAACTGTTAATCCCAAACAGAATAGACAAACAGACTATGTGACTCCATCTCCCCCCATTTTCCTGAATGCTTTCTGAAAATTGTTTTTGTGTGGTGAAGAAACATGTGCTTTTGAGAAGTTGCACCAAGAATCTTTTGCCTTTTTGGTTGGCCTAATAAAATTCAACTCTGGAATTTGTCTTATGTCAACACTGCTACTCCTGGAGAGCACACTGAGAGAATCAGTGGGAACTTGGTAAACCATCATTTATTTAAGTTTCACGATTCTTCAGGTCTGTTCCAACTGGCCTAACGCTGAGATTTAAACCTTAGAGCATAAATGAAAGAAACCTGTAACATATATCATGATACAGAAGTGTGGATTCTTGGGCTAGTTTGACACTCATGGAGAATAAACTGCCTTTATAAGCCCTCGCTTAATGTCTTTTGAAGAAACACGGCTAATAGATTATGCTTCCCCTTCCCATACATTCTTGATGCCTCTCAAACTATTCTTGAATACATCAGGGTCTAATGGTCAGAAACAGGGAGGGTGCTTCATTCTGCAATGGCAGGATGACCTTCCCCCATCCATGTCATACTATGGACTCTCCATGCTTGAAGGCACCAACATGTCTTCTCATGGTTTTTCTGTGAAGAGACTGGGATCCAGGTGACCACATGTGTCTACATATGAAAGTGGGAAGGGAAGGTAGGTCACTAACAGAGCTATGAAGTTTTCCACTGTATAAATCTCATTGAATCAGATTTTTCATGGTTAGGGTAAGGAGATTGGGAGGAAACAAGCCTGTTAAAAACTTAATCAGCAAATAAAGCAAGTTTATATAAACCTCTGATCTTTTATCCAGTAATGTATCAATTAATTGATTTATTCATTATTAATTACCTTCTTGTCCAAAAAGCTCAAAGTGCCATCCGTGGTTCCTCCTCTCAACTTTTTCTTCTGAACAGTCCTATGAGAGAGAGCAACCAGTTCATGGTCACCCAGTGAGTTTTATGGCTGCATGGAAATCTTGATGTTGTCTTCACAGTCCTGTTCAGATATTCTAACTAATAAGGAATCAATGAGTAGCTCCTCAACAAGAAAGGACAGAGTTGCAGGGTGTTCAGAAGTTTAGTGAATAATGAAATATTTCTCTGTAAGGCAAAAGCATAAAAACAGCCTCTGTATACCCAACATCTAATACTTAATTAAATATGGATCCATTCAAAGGGCAATTAGCTCATTGTCTTTTAAACACACTGGGCATACTTTTAAGGACCAAGCTCATCATATCTGTGATATCCTTTCCTTTTATTACAAAATACTGTGCACATCTGCACAAATCAATCACATATTAATCTGCTTGATGTTGGTGGAGCACTCTGTCATCTCATAGAGCAATGCTACTAAAAGTGGTGGTCCTTGGAGCAGTGCTAGTCTCTGAGCCATTGGCTGCAGGTCCCTGGAAAATTTCCAGAAAAGAAAAAAGCAATGGTGTCCAATGAGAATGAATGTGGCATTGGTTCCTGGCATACTGGGGGGGGGGATGGAATTGCTAGTACCTTCAGACAACTTAGAAAACAAACAAACACTGTCATAGAGAAGAAGAGGAGAGGAAATGTAACACTTATGACTTGGACTTCTTTTCACTCTGTCCAGCCAGCCTAGTAAAATCTCCTTTGATTAGAAGTAGCTTTCCAAAGTTTTGAGCACAGGTCTTTTCCAGTTTTGCTACCTGAGGTCATTCAACTGAGAAGGCTCATGATTTATTTTGATATTATACATGCAGACACATACTCTGTGACTGAGCTGTGGGCACTTTTTCTGATCCAAAAGAACTAGTGCTTTTCCCTGACACACACATATGACTCCATCTTTTACTTATAGAATTCAGAGGCGAAAATTGATTTACACATGTTTAAAGCTGTCAGCTGCTTTGAGGGAACTGAAATGTAATCCTGAGCACCTTGTGACAGTATTCCCTGATGAGATCAGGTGACAGACGTACATGTTAGGAGCAAGCTACAGATGTTAACAGAAAGCAAGTTTCATGGATTGCAGTAGGTCTGTCAGCTGTGGTTGTTCCTCATCTGTTCGTCCCTAAGGCACCATAGCCAATAATTGAGAAAGATGGCTTAATGGGTCCTTCTTTATCTGATTTGCTGCAAATTTCTGAAGCTCCTTCACTCAATGCTTTACTTATGGCTCCTTTCGATCAGATGAATGTACTATGTAACTATCCTCTCTGTCTTGTTAATATTGCTGTTTTTCCCCCTTTGAAACATCTCCTCCACCCTCTTTCTATTAATTTATTTCCCATTTGCCTTTAGTTTGGCGAGGTTGCTACGGTTTAATTCCTTACTAACAAAAGACACACATAACTTTTAAGAGTCCTGCTGTTTCCAATTGGTTTAGTCTAATATAAACCATCCTGGAATCTGAAGATATTTAGTTATGCTGCATCCCATGGTGTATTAATATTTGTCATGCTGATATGCTTGGAAGAAGTATGTGAGTTTTAAAACTTAGAAGTACCAAAGAAACTCAGCAGGCTCAGGCCTGGAAAATATGGAGAACACATAAAATGTTTGCCTCAAAGAAGATTCTACCAACTAAGATCCCATAAATTCCTGTTCCAGATAAGATTTCAAATGTAAAATGGAGATGATTTCCTGGGTTATCCTGTTCTTTCCTTTAGAGCTACAGTTAGTAGCTGGACAGGCAGCAAAAGCAGCCATTGAAAGTGAGAAGGAAGAATGTATTTCCTCTACTCTCTTTCCTGGTGAGCTATATGGTATGTCCAATAGACACAGTTGAAGTAAGGAAGAGCAACTGGAATATTAGAGATACAGCATGTCAAGTTTCATTCCAGCATATTTTTGGACTAAAGTGTCTTTCAGCCCTGACCGGAAAGATTAGTCCTGTCAGGTTGGAGAGGACTGATATAATCTACTCCATTTAGTTGAACCCCACATACATCAGGTAGACACAGTTTTTAAAACAAATCTGCCACTGAATCATAGGCCATTTCCAAACTAGATGCCATTAGCATGATATACCATTACAATCCCAGCATTGCCACTTGCATGATGGTAGCAGATTAGGAACCCTGATTTCTGCATCCTTCTGCCTTAAGCAGATAAGTTTCCACTGGTGTTTCTTCTGCACTACACTGTCCTTGGCCACTCCCTTTCCCTGTCTTCACACCACCTCACCACCTCTGATTGGTCAGGTTTTGTTTGTTTGTTTTTCTTTGGAAGCCATACTAAACATGCCAGTACACTATTGCATTCCCACACTATAATGCCTAAAAATGTAGTAAAAAAAATACACAGCTTTAATTCAAAGGAGAACTTTAAAATAAATAGGGAAAGGTAATAGCTTTTGAAGTTACCAACCTGGGAATCACTGAGGAAGGGACCAGCTGGGCATGCCCACAGCCCACCCACTGCTGGATCCACAACAACAGGAAGCGCTGTCAGGTGCTATTCTGGCTCTACAGTGAGCCTGCTAACAGGATTGAAGCACTGAAGGAGGCATTTAATGGTTTTTTTCTGAAAATAGAATACAGCAGTTTGGTGATGCTTAGGGACAGGATAGTAGGTAGATGGTGCCAATGTCGTGTGGTAGCATGGCTCTTGAACTGGAAACAATTTGCTGCTATTGCGGGATAGTGATGTCATGCAGAAATGAGCATGAATCATAGCATTGGAAGGGATGGCAAGGGCCAGGTAGCCTAACTCCCTTCCATGCAGGAATACTCAACCAAACAAGTCTCAAAAAGATGACCATCCAAACTCTGTTTAAAGTCTTCCAAAGAAGGAGGGCCTGCCACCCAGTGAGACTGTTGAACAGCTCTCACGATCAGGCACAACTGGAAGTCACAGCTCTAGCTTTAGTGTTTGGATGGAGGATCTAATTAATGTAATGTGTTGTTAGCTATAATTAGGGATTAATTTCCCTTCCTGGGCTCATTTTGGTTCAGAATCATAAACCAAGCCAAAAATTCCAAAATGAGTCTACTTATTTTCCAAATCAATCTGAAATGGCAGGAAAGCAGTCACTGGTTTCCTTACAACTTTCTTCCCTCATTCATTGCCTACATATACTTCCTCCTTCACTGTCCCTCCTCTGGTCAGGCTGACTCTGGAGCCAACATAACAGAAGGAACATGTGAATAGCTAGTGTCTTTTGTTTTCCAAAACAAGAGGCAGCTTCTATATTTCTAATTAGCCAAGAAAGTATTTTGGAGTGGCATGTGCTCCACGAGCCACAGCTGAGCTGAGTTTAGTTCTGGAGAATGTGTTCCATTCCCCCCCCACCTACTCCATTCTGAAATATACAACATTATACTTTAAAATTATACAAATCTGTGGTGCTACCACACACAGAATGCTTACAGCCTGGGATTCATTCATTAAAAATTAATGTGTTACTAATTCTAAGTCATTCATATTTTGAGCAACTATTTTCAAAGTAATTTTAGTAATTAAATTATAATGATATTAGTAGGAAATGGTTAACATATCGTGCCATTTTAATTTTAAATGGGGAGGGCGGGCTATTTTTCATTATTTTTTAAATTGAAAACTAACATTTCAGCAACTATTAACTATTTATGTAGCAAATTAATTTTTTTAAAAAATCACCAAAACAGCAATAACATTTTACATTAATATTTTTGTGATGTTATTGCATCAGGAACAATGCTAAAATATCAAGGCTTTGATAATATTATTTCTAGCATTGGTCACTGCATTGCAGAAAGGTGCAGAAAAGACCAATCAAAATCATTACATGGCTAAAACAATATACATATGCTTAAAAAGTTAAATGTCTGAGGGTTTATTAAGCTAAGAAAAAGTCAGGTTATGTGTCAGATCAGCTTTGATGTAATGCCAACTAGAGGAGATGATCAAGTATACAAAGGCTTGGTGTGGGAAAGTGGATAGGAAGAAGTCTTCCTCTCTATCATAAGATTAGAACCAGGGACCATCTACTGTGGCTCAGTAATGGGAGATTCTGGACAGACAAAAGAATGTAGTATTTCATGCCGTATGTATCTAAATTATGTAATTAGCTTCCATAAGATAAGAGTTACAGGCACCAATTTGTTTGGCTTTAAATGAGATTAGTCAAAATTACCATGGCTATCAGTGATCAAATGTAGAGTGAGTGCAGTATCATGGTCTGAGTGTTGGACTAGGAGTCCAGAAGACCAGAACTTGACACCCTGCTGAGCTGTAGAAGCCCACTGGTTGACCTTGTGGAAGTCACACTTTTGAAGCCTTAATGGAAATACAGTGGCAAATTTCCATTGAATAAATCTTTGCAAGAAAATCCTATGACAGAGTTGTCATAAGTCAGAGTCGACTCAAAGGCACATAACAGCAACATCCATGGCTGCATGCTACATTGACTGTATATGGCTTCTAGGTTCAGAGGCAGCATACTTCTGAATAGCACTTGGGGAAGTGGGACTGTTCTGATGCCGTCATGTCCTATTTGTAAAAATGCTGAACTAAATTTTGCTTTTTGTTCAATCAAGCAGGACTCTTCTTGTGTTCTTAATTATTGTTTGCTGCTGTCATCTTCGTCACAATATACGCCTGGATTTACTGATTACCATTGCATGTCATTTCATAGATGATTAATCTGAACAAATATAAACCATCAAATATAAATCATTATTCTGCTTCTTTCTTAATCCCTTTTTCCCCTCATAAAAATAATGGGAGAGGCAAACAACACTGTTAAAAGTATATACAATACATGTTTTTGCAATAGTTAGGAACATATGTTTCAGTTCTTTCACTCTTTTTTAAATTAAAGTTTTAAAGTCTGAGCTTAGATTGCTTAAGAAATGTAGATACTCTACCACGTAAATGCTATCTAAGTAAATGGAATTTAGGCTACAGTTGCATTAAACTTGGTTAGGCTTACTTCCACATAGATATGCAAAGAATTGTACAGTTAATAACTATATGTAGTTAAAAGTATGGATATTCTCGTAAATTGAATTAGAACTGCTGTAAAATAGTAATATATTGCCCTGACTAGAGTCCTAGAAGTCTTAGGATAGTGTTTATGGGTATTTGGTGATTGCTTAAGCTGGTGCATTCCTATAGAAACAATGGTAGTGTATATAACGTTAAGTAATATAGTATAGAAAGAGAGCAAATGTGGTGTAGTTGTCTGATCATTGGACTAAAACCCTGGAGACCAGAATTTGATTCGCTACTCAACTATCAAAACCCACTGGGTGACTTTGGACATATCAGACACTCTCAGCCCCAGAAAATCCCATGATAGGGTTGCCTTAGGGTCACTATAAATCAGAAATGACCTGAAAGCACACAACAACAATGGCAACAACAAGTATATAGGATAAGGTTAAAAAACCATAAGCCACTTCCTACACTTTTTTTAATAAGATTCAGTTTCCCACTTCATATTTTTAAGTTGTTCAAGGCCAGTGAGCTTTATATAATCTCTTGTGCAACTCCATATAGCCTGGGTATTCATCGATTAATGACCCAATTCTTTAAAAAAAATTAAGCGTATAGAAAATTAAATATATAAAACAACAAATAAAGATATACAAAAGAACCCACAAAGAGGAGAAAGAAAAAAATACACATGCAAATTTACATTTAAGTAAAACTAAACTAACTACACATTACATTAAGACTGGTTTGATTTCCATCCTCTCAGTTAATGGTTATGAGCTAAAATATTGATAACTTCCTCTAAATTACTGATGAATATAATAGTGTAACAATAATTAATGGCACAGTTCTTGAGTGAGACCATGCAGCCTGGATATTCATCAGTTCATATCATTTTAAAAACAGGGAGTGGAGTTCCTAGCGCTGGAGTCTCTCTTGCTCTGAAGCTGTTTCTCTTTTCATTCTGTGGAAACTGGAAATCTTATTAATGCACTGAATTGGGATTGATTAAACTCTCCCACAAAGACGAAAATATGGTTAAGTTAAATGATTCTGGTTGAGATCCAGAGAACTGTTTTAATTAGTAAACAAGTGGAAGTGAGTCTTTTCTTTCACTGAACAAAGTTAAGAGAGAGCTTCCTTGGCTTTATTCTCTATTATGCAGAACAAAGCTTTGTTCTCATTACTCAGAACAAAATATTAGTGTCCATCAGCCAACCTGCACTTTTGCTAACATGCACATTTTCCTGAGGGCCTTTTTAAAAAGTGAAATAAAAGCAGGAGATGCAGAGTACATATAATGTGAAGCATCTGGAATCCCAGCTTTGGAAGAACAAATTCACAAGAGCAGTGGTTAAAGGGGAATCAAAGGGAGAAGGAAAACCATAAATGTGCAGAAGCACCTTGATGGAGTGCAGCACTAATACAAGCAGCAGGTGCTCTTACCCCAGTCCATGTTCTGCAGGAAACTATACAGTAACAGATGATGGGGTCTATATGAGTGTAAGCCACTGTGTGGCTATTCCTGCCCCCACCACCTGCATGGGACCCTAACCAGTCCATTTGTGGAGAGCATCGTTGTCAGCGAAGCCAGGATGCCCTAATTTACAAAGTCAAGCTGAATGCCCATGTAAGCTACCTGAGTGGCAGTCCATTTGGTCTTGTTTTTGGCTAGTGAGGACTGCAAGCTCTTTGATCAGGTACTGGAAGGTTGTGAAATGGTCAGCACAGGCTGTGCTCCCTAAAGGGTCTGCAATGAGGAAACAATCTAAGTAACATGTGAGATGTAGGAAGCAAACTTTGTGGCCTATTCTAGGAAAGCACTAAAGATTTCAAATCCCGCCCAGGCCAAAATTTCAGCCAATGATCTTGGCCTTGTCTATGTACCAGGAACCACTAGATTAAGCAGGCAGAAATCCTGGGGATCAACAGGGAGCATCCCGAAGGCCGTATGGATATCACATTTGACCTCACTGTGTGTGAGGCACTCAAGGTCTGAAGGAGACAATGCAGCACATCATCTTTTCTGACTTGGCTCTGAGCAGTCAAGTGGGAGAGCCTCTTTCAGCCTGAGTTGGTAATTGTTATTTTTCTGAGGTTTAAGACTGTCTGGCATTTCTTGGAGTGGCCACCCTGGTCCCTTAATTCCAACTGAAGTGCTAGCATTGCCTTAAATATTTTAACCCAGATGATGCACCTCACACTCCATCTGACTTTCTTCTTGTGTAGTTCTTTCCACATGAGTCAAAGCCTAGAGACAGTTGGGGCCCAGTCACACTACACAATTAGAGTGCTATTGTTCCACTTTAACTGTCATGGTTCCATCCTGTGGAATCCTTGGGTTTGAAATGTCGTGAAGCACTAGAAATCACTGGCAGAGAATTCTAAATAATCCTCCCTAAACTGCACATCCCAGGACTCTGTTGAATGAAACCATGTCAGTTAAAGTGGAATAACAGTGCTATATTAGTGTAGTGTGGGCCCCTGTAAGATGGGAACAGAAGGTTACACAAAACATGTTTTTAATAGCTTATGTCTGGTCTTATTTCCTCTTTATATAAGATGTCATTGGTTCCCCAGTTAAATGAAAAGCTACAGAAATACTACTCATGAGCACAATAATCTATGTGGTTTCTCTGTCAAGATAGATATTTATCTATGTCTGTGCTAAAATAATTTTGTTTGTTCCCTCTCCTGACATTTTAACTAAGAGTAACTAATGTTACTCTTTCCTGCCACAGGGATTTCAGCTGCCTAAACCCCCTGAGCCACCATCAGTAGAAGTTGAATACTATACTATTGCAGAGTTTCAGTCTTGTATCTCCGATGGGATCAGCTTTCATGGAGGACAAAAAGCAGAGGTGAGTCTAGAAAAGGAATAAAAAAACAAATGAAAGATGGATCTTTGACAAACACTGAGTGGAAATTAGACAGGTGCTTGCATAAAACTGTAGAAATGGTAATTGTAGAGTTATTTAGATTCTTTAAGCTTATCTCTGTGTTAATCCTTTTCTAGGTGATTGACAAGAATTCTGGTGGCTGGTGGTATGTGCAGATTGGTGAAAAAGAAGGCTGGGCTCCAGCATCATACATTGATAAAAGGAAGAAGCCCAATTTAAACAGGCGAACCAGTACTTTGACCAGACCAAAAGTTCCTCCCCCTGCACCTCCCAGTAAACAAAAAGACTGTGAAGAAATAACAGCTGCTGGAACCATAACTTCAGGAGATATCCAGGATTCCCCGCAGAAGCAAAAATATGAGGAGCCAGAGTATGATGTGCCTGCCTTTGGTGTTGACTCAGAATCTGAGCTGAGTCAAGGAGAAGACAGCAGCTTGGAGAGAGGCACATTCCATCCATCCAAGCCATCTCCTGTGTCATCACTTCAAAGAGCAAAATTCCGAGTTGGAGAGTCTTCTGAGGATGTGGCTCATGAAGAAGAGACAATTTATGAAAATGAAGGCTTCCGACCATACATAGAAGATGCTCTGTCCAGTAAAGAATCTAGTGGAGACTCAGATTCCCAAAGAAGTTCCTCACTGTCTTTGATCCAAAGAAATTCTCCATGCTCTGTTTCTCCTAAGTCCTCCCTTCCAAAACCCAAATGTGAGAAAAGCATCCAGCCAAATCTAGGGAAACCTCACCATTCCCGGAATGAAGAGACAAAGCCAAGGTCAGCCTCTGATGCTGGCTTAGGTATTGTGCCCAAATCAAGTATAAAGAAGGATACTGGGGAGACACTATCTAGCAGAGCAAAACCAATGGTGAGACCCAAACCTTTCCTGAACAAAGCAGACTTGCAAAGCCAGGACAGGATGGATATCAGCACGTTACGTCACCAGCTGAGACCAACTGGGCAACTAAGAGGTGGACTTAAAGGTTCACGAAGTGAAGAGTCTGAAAGTCCACCTCACACTGCTTCTGGAAACATAGATGAGTCCTTCAGAAGAAGTTCTGCAGATCTCCTTACATCTCCTTCCCAAGTTATATTCTGCTCCAGCCAACCAACCAAAGCAGAGAATGAAAACAACTCCTCAAAATGTCTTTATGTAACTATTGATTCCTACCAGAAGGTTCAAGATTCTGAGATTAGCTTCCCAGCAGGAGTAATGGTAGAAGTGCTGGAAAAACAAACAAGCGGGTGGTGGTATTTGAAATATGGAGAGACAGAAGGGTGGGCTCCTTCTCACTATCTGGCACCCTCTGATAACCAGCATCGAGAAACCATTTCCAGTGAGACAAACATCTCACTGGCCAGAAACAGGAAAAATGAAAACAAATCCAACAGCCTGGAGAAGATAGAGAAGAAGGTCCAAGCACTTAACACTATCAACCAGAGCAAAAGAGCAACACCTCCTATTCCCAGTAAACCACCTGGTGGCTTCTCTAAAACATCTGGGCCTGTCAAATTACGAAATGGCATTAGGCAACTAGCAGTGAGGCCACAATCAGTGTTTGTATCCCCACCAGCTAAGGATAATAACTTGCCTTCTTCTCTCCGTCGGAATGAGTCTCTTACCGCCACAGACCATCTGAGGGCAGTACGACGCAATTCTTCCTTCAGCACTGCTCAGTCCCAGATAAGTGATTTAAAGATGAAACATGCTGATCGGCTTAGCTCTGAGGGTTCCGATAGCCCCACATACCTACCAGCTGAGCGCAATGGAATCCCAGTTTCTACAGTCCGGCCTAAGCCCATTGAAAAATCCCAGTTCATTCACAATAACCTTAAGGATATATATGTCTCCATTGCAGATTATGAGGGTGATGAAGAAACTGCTGGATTTCCAGAAGGCGTATGCATGGAGGTACTGGAAAGGAACCCAAATGGCTGGTGGTACTGTCAAATCATGGATGGAGGGAAGCCTTTTAAAGGTTGGGTACCCTCAAATTATTTGGAGAAAAAGAATTAGTTCCAATGGCTTCAAATACCCTAATTTATACTTTCCAGCTATGTACATATAAAGAAGAATGGCAAAGATAAGTATTTCCTTTTGTTTAGTCATAGATACAAGTGACTGTAGTAGTGAACTTTGCTATGACCAGCAAGTCTGCCATTGTTGAAAATACGCTTGAAGGAACTGGGTCATTCAGGAAAATATTAAGAAAAGGCAGCTGGAACAGGCATCCTCGAGGCTTTTGTTGCTGTTGATTTTTGGTGAAGCCTTTCACAATTTGAGTGCAACAGGGTACGTTATACCATCATCCTGGTTGTAATAATAGGAAACCAAATCTGTGCCTTTCACAATATCATTTGGACCTGTGCACCAGCTTGGGAATGGTAAGGAGTTTGATGCCAAACTGGACATGTTTAAAAATATATATCAGCTTGTCTGTTTTTCCTACAAGCTGTGGATGACTTTCCTCCCAAGGCATCTTTCAAGTGTGCAAAACAAGTGGGGAAACTTCTATGAGGAATCCAGCACCAGCCTCTGGCTATTCAATGTTCTTCTCCCAATGGTTTAAGGACTCAGGAGCTTTTCCACTGTGCATCGTTCGTTTCAAACCCCATGCACCTATTGTTCAGTTTTCCCCAATAGCATCCTTCATGTTTTTTCTACTGTGATGTTCTCTGTATGTCAACAGTTTCAGGAAGTGGGTAATTTTTAAAAGAAAAATTATTATCATTTGAATTTGAAATGTAAGCAAACTTGATGTGGTTTCTAGTTGTAAACAAGCTAAAAATGATGTGTTGCATACATTTCATGTGCACACTGATTGGTCTCTACCATTTTGCATAGGTCTTCAAAAAACCTGTGCTAATTCTACTCTTTGAGAGTCTTTGTCACCTGCTATTCAAAGACCCATATTTGGACTGTGAAAGTGCAGGATTTCACCTGTGCACAAGGAACATTGGTTGCCTCTAGCTGAGAAGAAGAATCCACTGTTACATGAACTATTTTCCTTTTATTGGTGGATCATGACCTGTCAGGGTTTGACTGTCTTGCCAGATAGAAGGAAAGTGCTTTTCAAACCACTTTGTCCTCCTCTTCCCCTCTTGCTCTGCCTTCTGCTCAGGGCAGAGTCTTTGTGCATTCTGCCTGGCCTGTTTCCATCAGTGCTATAAATTTCCTTCTCCCATCCCAAAGCCCCACAAAACTTCCAGTTATTGTGGCCATGTGGGCCCCAGGTCCACCTAGGAAACCAACCAAATGCTCCTTGTGTCACAGTACCCATGGCCTCTTCACAGACATCTGTGTAGGTCTAGATTGTGATTGCCACATGTCTATTATCTGAAAGTGAGGTCCAGTTCAGAAAACCAGGATTTCTTTGTACAGTGAATCCTGACAATCAGGATGCATTACACAGGGGCAGCAGGGAGAGGGGAGTAAAAGATTTGAGAAATGGAATTTAGTTCCAGGTAATGGGTTTTTGTTTTGCAAGAGTTTGCCATCCTTTCCTATGAAGGGAAGCATTTTTGCATGTTCCAAGGGATTGAATTTCCATTGTTATGCACGAAGAAGAGAGTGGAATGTCCACACTTGTAAAGAGTGTCATTGGTATTTTAAAGCTTCTACACCCAGTTGCCCAGTTTACCTGATCCTTCAGGTGTACATGGAGTTTATGCACACATATTCCCCACCACCACTACCACCACCAAACACTACACTGAGAGAGGACGATGACCCACGTATATCTCCAGTGCATGTGTCCTGGGTCTTTCTCACATTCAAATGATGAGGGGAATGCCAGTGTTGGATGTGCACCTCATATTGGCCACACAGTTTAGGATCAAAGGCAAATGTGTTTAGGCTTAATAACAAAAGTGAAATATTGCATATGCTTATGTCACAAACAAACAAAAAGAGGAAAGAACCCAATAGTTTTTATTTAAATGCCATTTCCAAACAGTTATCCAGTCTCAGCTGGCAGAGATGCATCAGTGTGTACAAAGCTGAATAGGAGAGAGAAAAAGCCATGGATTTTACTGTCTACACAAATGTTTTTAGTTTGCGTATGGGGGGGGTGATTTTTATTTGTGAACAACTATAGTCTAAACAGGTATCTTTTTCCTTTTAAGAGCAAGTAGAAAATCACTCTTCTGTTGTATCCACTTGAACATGACTTTTGTATTGGGGGAGAAACACTTGAACTTTTTTAGACTTAAGGAACAAATGAGTAAGAGCACCATTAGGTGGAGAATGTTACTATGCAGTAAGGACAGGCTCACTTATGTGTGCTCTTTCCCCTCTCTCAGTTTTTCCCTCATTATTTATAATTCCGAAAGTTGAAAAAAATACAGCATTTGATGGAAGAGCATGAAAATTAAGAAAACCACTGTGGGAAAAGGAATAGAGTGCAGAGTGTCTTTATTTTTTTGATGTGGCCTCAAACACCAGCCTTTAAATAAAATTTGTAATGGTTAAAGAACCACCAGAAGGCCTTTCCTTAAGAACACTGAAGATCAGGTGAGTTTAATCATTATCTTGAGACCCAGCATTTTATGTGTGACAAGAAGAAAACTGCTTGGGTTTCACTACAAATGTTTACAAATAATAATAGATAAGTAACCCATACATTTTCTAGCAGCACTTTAGGCCTGCTGCGATTTGGAAGATAAAAGAACAGGAAGATTTTAAAGAGCTTAGATTTTTTTAAAAAAAATCTTCCAAAGGATTTAAAATGTATGGTATTATGAGATTTTTGTCTTCCTGAAAAATTATATAATTCTCACTTGATTCTTGTCTCTTACTATTAATTTTTAATTGTGTGTTATGTACATTAAATTTAAATGACAAATGGCAATGGATTGATTTCCAAAACTCACAGGACTTTTAGTTTCTTCCATTAAAACACCATTAAAAATGTGACTCTCTCCAACTCTCCATCCTACGGCTGTGGCTAAAATCAGCAAGGAAGGAAGGAAGGAAGGAATGACTCTGGGAAAGGAAGACCAAAGAGGCCTGTGAAACACCATTACAAATCCGTGGAGAGAAGAGAGCGATCTACCCTACAAATCCGAATGGTGTGGATTTTGTTTTGAGCTCTAATTCCAAAGGCCTAGCAGTTCTGTGTCACAGATGTGTTTTTTTTTTTTTATTTCTGCTTAAACATGATCAGCCATTTACAGGACTGCAGGGTGGCTGTCAGATTATAATAGAAGTATTATGTTCTTCTGCTGGACAGTATTAAATAGAGCAAAACCATAAAGTAATCTGCTAGATTGCAGTACTAATAGTAGTGATTTAGTTACTTGTATTAATGTTTATGATTTATTTTTTTAACAATAATGATGAAGAAGTGGTTCATTATTTTTTAATTAATGCACTTTAACAGTTTTAAACCAAGATGCAGAAAAAAATCAAGTGCATTATTTAAAGATGCAGTATAAATTGTCATTTTTTTTAAAAAAAAATCACCTATTTATTAACATAATTTATGATTATTTAAAAATTGTACTATACAGTTTTCTTCTAAAAATGCCATCATCTCTTGGGAAAGCTAAAAGTGCAGCTCCCAACATTTCTGCATTGAGCCATTGGACTCTCAAAATACAGTAGATTCAGTTAGCAAAAGTCAAATTTCTGCCAAAAAAACAACAAATATTTCTGGCCAGAAAGCAGCAAATTGGCTAATAATATTCTTGAGCAGACATAGCCCTGAAAAATTGTTGAAGGAGAACTGATCCATTATGGTCATGAGACCATGGGGAAATTTTATGCACATTCCCTAGATCAATTTTAATGGTATTCTACAGTAGGCTGGGGTATCAGTGTTGTATTCCGGTGGCATACAGACTATTCATGATATGTAGAGAAAGTCGCTATTTCCAAATTTAACAGAGTTCTAAAAATGCTCCCTCTAAAAATGTACTTCTTGCTGCATCTTAAACATATGGCTTATCCATTGTTCTTTCAATACCATTTTCATTCATGCTGTCTGTTGTCTCATTACTACTAGCTGTACAATTCAAAATTTAATATTCACAATGCAGGAGTGATACCTGTAAAGACAGGCTTCTTTCAGGTGTCTCCTTCTTATAAAACTAATCATCCCTCAGCTGTTACTTAAGATGACAAAAATGCTCAAGAAATAGTGTCTTTCTGCCCACAGGCCAACAAAGGTGCCAGCCTAAGTAGTCAATTTCATAATGTATTAAGAAAAAAAAAATGCAATGTTTGGGTGAGTGGCAAAGTTAATTTTGGACTGAGCTGTCTTAGCTCTGCATTCACCTGCTATTCATGATCTTGCTCCTTCTTTGTAGACAGTACACAGATATTTCCAGTAGCCCCAGTGCTGGATAAGCGAGGAATTGATTCCATGGTATTTGAAAGTAACGTTCAAGTCCAGAAAAAGAGGAGATTTAAAGGGCACTAGCAAGCACCTTTTTAATTTAGTCAGTCTCACTGTTTCCCATATGTAGTATTTATATCATTTGCCCCTGCAGCTATTAGGTAAAATACATAAAATATCTTGTTAACAAAAAAGAGAAAGAGAATGAAAGAATTCATAGGAAGGTCATTGGAGAATTTATAGGAAGAGTCATGGAGGATCAGATCACAGGACCATTTAGCCCATCATTCTGCTCACCCCATGGCCCAAACATTTGCCTATGGGAAGCCTGCCTCCCAGCAGGACATGTGTTAAGATTGTAGAGCAATCTCTTTTCACATCTGTTAAAATGTCTTTATGATCTTCCTGTACAAACTTTTATGACCTAAAAATGCCTGTAGTATTTGTGTCCAAAATCTGATCTCCTAATTTTAAAACTAAATTTGTTTAAACATATGGCAATTTAAATGTGTTCATTAAACTATATAAGCCTTTCAGAATGATCTAAATCAGTTTTTAATGTTTTTGGGGAACTGAGCTACTGAATAAAATATTTTGTGAAGTCAAAGAATGCCCTCTTGTGGATGGAGGAGTGACTTCTAGTTTTCTTCCTAATTATTTCAAACTGCAGAGAATGATTGAGATTGAGATTAAGATAAATGAAAACACATCTTAAATTTTAGGGGGGAAAATCCAAAATTTGAAAAGCTTGTTCTGCTGTATACTGCAACTTTAATAATAATGAGCACTTCTGAGTTCGTTATTGCGGTTTTATATAATGCCTGAAAAGATACTCTTGCTGTTTGTTTTTCTATATTCTAGTTAGCACTATGAAGTTTATTTCTATTTGACTTCACTCGCATATGCCTTGTCACCCATTTTAATGTCTTTGAACCTGTGGTTTAGCTCTCACACACATACACACACAGAGAGAGATGAAATAATAAGCCTTGGCTAAACTGCTAACATGCTTGAATGATCCACCACACAGAGAGTTTTCTCTATATGTAAAAAGTATCAGGCAGGTAGACACTTATGCTGGAAATCTTTTTAATATCTTGTTTCCTTCAGAACTTGGCAAGGTTACTTTTTTCGGTTACTTTCAAAGCCAACCCCAGCCAGCAAAATGGCTATGCTGGCTGGAGAATTGTGAGAATGGTATTCCAAAGGAAAAAAGAATTCTCCAAGCTCTAATCTTCTATCTCCAATAGATTTTTGTTTTTGTTTATTTTTTGGTAGGTCCTTCAAGCACGTTAGTCCCTAAATGTGTTCTGATGTGATAGTCTAGACACAGTTCCATCCTATCTCATCACCTTTTTATAAGAACTAGGCTTCTCTGAACTTTAATATCTGGTAAAGTGTATTAAATTATCTACCAAGGCTGGGATCCATGGGTCTGTTTAGTTTCATATTATACGGGACTTACACTAGCCCATAAGTATTTAATTTCAAACTTTCTTTGAATAGCTTTTCTGGCCATATCACAACTGCTTATGAACATGACCTATGTTTCTGAATCATTTATCTGTCTAGTATCACCACATGTGGGCTAAGGAAAATCAAGTCTAAAACTCCCTTGAGCTCAGGGAACTAGCTTCTCAAATTTGTGGATACTAGCCTAGCTTTCCAGCAGCTGAAGCTCTTGCCAAAATCTACCTCCGAGTTTAAAAAAAAAAAATGGGCATGCTGGCTCCCTAACACATTTATAAGAAATTAGGTTCCATGGACTCCAGTGAAATTTGCTTTCAAGCACATATGTTAGTTAGGTCCCCAGCTTTGAATTGAACATCAAATAGTTTAGGTGGAACTTGCTCTGCCCCCTCCCTCAGTGATCACTTCCATTAGATGACCAAGTGCATATGAATTTCAAGTTACACTGCAGTACTAGGGAGCTGCTTTTGCTCCAATGAACAGATTGCAAAAGTTTCCTTCAGTAGCAACACTGAACATTTTGACGAAGGCATTATAGAACTTTTTTTTTTAAAAAAAAAACTACTTTCAAATATTAGTGTGGCATATTTTATTGTAAAACTATACTAATTGCTTTTCTCTGTTTAGAATTGTGTTACCGCTTTACATCATTTATGAGAAATGGAGAAGAATCTGGTAAAGTGTTCATTATTTTCATGTTACTAGCATCTTCAGACTAGAAATAGTATTTCAGTGTAGGCTGCCTTATTGTAGTTCATTTACATTTTTCTTATGCGTTTTTGTCTCTTTTTGTTGTTGCATTTTTATCCAAATATTTTGCATTCTCAATATAAAATCCAGTTAGAGGAAATGTGCAATATTGAAAAGAAACAGGCCCCTCAGCCAGGACTTGGACGTGGAACGCAGTGTGATACTGTTTTTAAGTCTGTCATTTTCTACTCATGCACTCTGTAGAAAGGATTAAGGACTGAGGGTTAAGGAACAACAACTGAGCAGAAGTGAGGAGAGAGGAGAGGAGGACATTGATGCCTGTTACAAATGGATTGTGTGAGTTTGGTAGTGACTTCACAGTTGTATTGCATTCAAACAAAAATGTCAGGATTGTGAGTGTTACAGTGAATGTTCAGCACCCTCACTTTTCTATCTACATTTCCCCATAAAGAAATTCTGTTGATTTGGATACATGCTTTTTTCTAGCTGACAGCTAGGACTCCTGTGGCCATTCATACGTTGCTGGACTGCAGCGCCCAGCATTCCTCACCAATGGCACTGCTTGCTAGAATTGACAAGAGTTGCAGCCAACAACATCTGGGGTGTCAGAACTTGCCCTTCCCTGCTCCAGTTAAAACTAAAATCCCAGAATCACTTCCTTGTTCCACTCTTGAGTTCATTGGGGCTTAATAACAAGTAGTCATATGCCAGAATCTACTTGTTAAGTGCTATAGCTGACATGAGAAAGTTGTGTTAGCAAAAAGCATTCCTAAGCATGCATCAGTTGTGAGGATTAATTGCTTGCTGGTCAAATAGTTCTGCACCTCATTTTCAGTGTCTTTCTGAACAAGGCCACTTAAAGAAGGATAGGCTGGTGCAGCTTTAATATGATCTATTTTGTCAGAAAGCCAAAGGAACTTGTCCATATCATTACCAGCCCAGCCTCAGGGTCTTTTTGCTTTGTTTCAGAATCATCATTGCCGTGGGGACCCATGTGCTTCATTTTTGGAAATCTTGCCAGGACATTTTCTTTCCAGCAATTAATTCAAGGTGGCCAGATGAAAAGATAGCCATTTTTATTGTAGATGATAAATGAAGTATTTGTGCCAGACACTTAATACAAAAATAAATATAAATGAAACATTGTGGGAAAGTCTGCAGTCTTATAACACCATGGTGGGTACATCCCACTGGACCCAGTGGAACCTGCTGCCACATACAGATTGTGCTGTTGGTTATCTTTTCCCTGAAAGCAATATTTATGTAAAGACTTGAACTTTCACCTTTTTTTTAAATTTCTTAAAGCTACTATGGAACTGTGGAAAGCCAAAGTAAGGCCCTTAAATGTCACTGCATATACGCACAGTTTGTATTTTGAATTTGTTCTGGTCTTAACATTTTATAAGCCACCCTGAGTCTCAATATTGGGGGGGAAAGTGGAATATATATTTAAAGGGTATATATTTTTGATTTAGTGTCCTCTTCCATTATAGTAATAATTCTTCTCCTGATTCTTACAGACATCTCTCAAAAGTTTAGGATTTTTAAAAATTGTTTAGGAAGCAGGAAGACTTAGCTTTCTGGGTAAATTATTTCAAACCAGAACTTGGGAAAGTTGGAAGGAGAAACTCTCTGGCAATGCTGGTGGGGGGACTTTGGGAGTTGCAGTCAAAAAAGTTACTTTTCAACACACTTTTGGAAATGGAGAGATGCAGGAACAACCATGCCTTTCCCCTAACTCCAATGGCCTTTTCCATGAACATCGTTTTCTGACTTTAGGTCTCCACTGATCCCAGAAAAGCTGCAAGCCCTACTGGATTTGACTATGAAAGATCCTAGTTTTTTAATCTTGTTTATTTAGTTTCATGAAAATTCAGATTGTGCATGCAATGTACCTACACATGCACACAAGCTGGCCAGGGGAACTATGCTGCTGACTAACTGTAATGCTTCACTTTAAATATCAACTGGATTTCTGCTGCTAAATAGTCAGAATCCATCTGGCACAATCCAAGCCTCCTCCTAGATTCTAGAGTAGATGATCCAGATACACATGCATGCAATTTAATCAGGGGTACTGTATATATTCTAAGCATTTGACAGGTACGATTTGGGAGAGTATGTTTCTTTGTAAATAGTATTTTTATTCTTCACTTTCTAAAATGTGGGAGTTTTTTCCCCAAGGTTGATATATAGAAATCACTGGCAAATACATGGAAACCTCATCAGGCCCTAAAATGGTCTCCTGGGCTTCCTGTCCTTGCTCCAAGGTTTCTGTGTGGTGTCTCGTTTCATCAACCATATCTGTTCACAAGTTTTATTTTATTTTTGTAATCTCTAATAAATCAAGTACTGTACATGTGGCCTTTCCCAACATCCTTGGAGGCCAGTGAATTGGAACTCCCTCTGCAGGCTCTTCAGTTACTGTTGCTCAGCTCTATAACTCTGCCTCTGATTTCATGCAGAGTTTTCTGGAAGAGCAATTAAGAGATCCCTCATTTTTGGAGGGGCTTATATTGTTGTGTGTATGTGTGTGAGTGTGTGTGAGAGAGAAAGTGTTAGGCAGAGCATGGAAAAAACTAATTTTTTTGGATTACACCTCCCAAGAATACCTCGGGCAGTATGGCAATTGGTCGTATTATTTGAGGAATTCTGGGCATTACAAGTCCAAAAAGGTAACTTTTTCAGGCTTTGGTGTTAAAATAGCGGTGAAAGGGTTTGATAGAGTTTCTATCCTTGGTAAACGTACAGGTATTCCAGACCTATCATGACCACCACTGCCACTTGGAATCATTTTTTTCCAGGGTTTTTTTTCCACCCCTCCTCATTGTGATAAGATTGCTCAGGCTCAACGTGGCCAAAGGTCAAGTTCCTGAATCCCTTTCAGGCAAGGTTTACTGGCTGGGCTGGCCCCATGCAGCATTAGTTTAGTTGGTGGCATGAGTGCAAATTTCTTATTTAAAACCCAAACTGACAGAAAGCTTCACACTGTCGTTTTCACACAGTCACATACAATGCTAACAGCTTCTGTTGTCCTGGGTTGAGACTCCTGTTATGAAATTGAATTGGAATAATTTGGTAATGGTCAAAAGAGATAACTGGATCATGACTGGGGAGGAATTGATTGGATTTTCTAGGGCAAAAAACAAACCAAATTGAACCAGATATATTCATTACTGTAATCCTTGGTTTGATTTCCCTTGGTACTTTTTGTACATTTATGTCTTAAATTGCATCACTGCTCTTCCATTATTGCAAAATGGTCAGATTTATATCTTCCATTATTGCAAAATGGTCAGATTTATATACATTGCAATGCAACAGGAGTCTGTATCCTGAAGTTCATCATCTGACAAGATAATGCTTTTTTGTATTTATCAAGAGGTCTTCTGCCTCTGGGAGAGAAAAGATGTAGAGGTTTATAAAATGAAATGATTGTAGGTGGCATGACAGCGTAGACTGGTTGTTTTAAACTAGATTGTAACCAAGAGGCTCTCCTCTAGTTAAATGAAATGAACCATTACTGAGAAAAAGAGATGGAGCCAGCTGGTGATCTCACATTTTGCAGCATTTCAAATCTTGCCTTCTGAGCATTGTTGGCATTGCCAAATTTTCACCTACAGAACTTTAAACCAGAACTTTTTGGAAACTGGCATGTCACAAGTCTAATAGCAGCCTTTTACTATGCAAAACAGTAGCATCCCAGTAGATAATTGTTTATGAATTTCAAAGATTAAGAGAGCAGAACTCCCTGTGTTGGAAACCAAAAAGAAAGAAAGAAAGAAAATGCATGGATTTTTTTTCCAAAGAAAAAAAGCACTCAGTAAACTTATATAGAATTTGAGTGCTTAGTGAATAGAGCTTTGTGCTTCCAATGAGTCTCTTGTTAACTGTTGTTGTCTCATGTAAGGAGGATGTAACCCTTAAAAGTCTGGGAGAGTACGTTGGCAAGGAGATGGTGAAGGATGTGTGGTTGGTCTGTGGGCTCTGTGATACTGGTGGGTGGTGTAGTGCTTATTTTTGTTTGGCTTGTTTCCTTAGGGAGGCATTTTTTTTTCTGGAAGCTGGGTTGGTTACTAGTGCTATGTAGGTTGAAGATGGAGTCAGTGGGTGGCTGGGCGGCTGTTGGGAGTGTATTTATTTTATGAAAAGATCTAGGAGGGAATCAAGTGTGGCGTGCTTTCTAGCAAGAGAGAAAATAGTCTCATGAGACCTTGTGTTTTCAAGAGGGGAAGAAAATGAGCTGGTAAGACAAAGAGTACCAGCAACTTAGAACCAACTAAGGTAACTGGCCAGTTGAAAACTTAATCATGTTAGGCACTGTCCAAACAAAATGTTTTATGTGCGTTTTTAAAAAGAAACTTATATGATTACTGCTTTGCTGATTTAGAAGTTGGATGTATCCCTGAGTACAAGCCTAATAGATAAACAGAAGAAAACAAAACAAAAAGCAATTGTTTTTTACTTACTTGTATTCTGCATCAAAGGTGGCTGGGAGTTTATGTGAAAAATATGACTCTGTTTGCATAGTAAACTGGCTTCTTACAAGACTGTCGGTCACACCATCAAAAGCCATTTTTTGGCCAGCATTATTAAGTTTGCTTGAAGGAATACACATTGCTTTCAGAGAATACAGCTGTAGTGAAATTAGCTTGTAACTCTCTTACCATTGTAATGGTGACTTGCCATAAATCTTAGTTTATATTATTTTGTATGAAACTGGCAGCAAACAACAATGCTTGATTTGATCTTCCTTATTGATTCTTAAAACTGACTGTGTGCATACAAATTTGACAGAGGAGATAAAAGACTGTGAAAATCTTTCATTGTAACTTGTGATATTGGGAATGAGAATTTGAATGTTAGCTTTCCTCATTTCCAGATTTCATTTGAGAACACTGATCCATCTTTCACTAATAATGAATTCTTCAACTCCTCATGGTTTCACCTTGTTTGAGCTAAAAGGTTATAGCATAGTCAAGTGTATTGATGTGCATTCAGTCTACATTCATATGCTAGGCTGGCTGTCAGATCCAGAATGATTTTGTGGATGTTTTGTGGTCATGAAGCAAACACTGAGATCTTGAAATGTTGAAATTCTCAAAATGCTTCTCTTGGTTACTGCACATAGATCAATGCAATTTAAAAGACATGATGTACAGTTTGGCTCAGCTTCCCCATAATATTTTTTTCTCATTTGTTCAAGAACACCCAGACAGCAGCCCTGTGCACCCTTACTTGAGTTAGTCCCATTGAACTCAGTAGGATCTAATTCCAGACAAAGCCTTTATAGAATCGTGCTGTGAGTGTTTAGAAGGGAGTTGAGCATGTTAAAGGTGGAGGGTTAATTCTTATCTAGGCAAGTGACAGCAAACATATTTCCACATGAATCAAAAATACCTCCAAAAATATAAATTAAATACAGCAGCATGTGATATGGTGGCTAAGTTTTGCAATAGGATTGCAAGAGTAGAGCTGGGAAGGAAGATTCCCAATGGTGTTTCAACTAGAGTGTTTTTTTTAAAAGTAACTTCCCTGTGAATGCTCCCTCAGAAATGTGCATACCTTAATAGTTTGGTATGACAGAGGGATCATGGAAATGGCATTTCAAAAGAGGAAATGCCTTGTACTCAGACGTGTCTTTGGGTCACAATTAGGCTAAATCAGAGAACCTCTGTACTGTGAGACATTCCGTACAGTGAAAAGACTGAATGTGTCAATTTTGTGAAAATACTCACAGTAGGGGCCCAACTGCACAAGAACCCAAGTGGTCAGTTTCACTGATACAGCTTTTAAAGGCACTAGGGAAGCAATATGCAACTAGAGATGTATTATCCCAAAATCTCTTGCTGTGCATCCGAGGATGCTGGGCCCATAGCAGCTGCTCAGAAATTAAGAGTTATGCCCAGCATTCTTTGTCATCTGGGGGCAAAATTCCTTGGACTATGCAGCTCTTACCCTTGCGAGTGACCCATTACGCTAGTCTATGAGTCAAATTCCTTTAGGAACACATGCCAGTAATAGGACAAAGGCTTTTCTTTTTGCAAGGGACTTCAAGAGACTCTGGTCTGCAGCCTCTGTTTTACTTCTAGGTTCATGCAATGTGAAACCACAAATCAATATTCAGTGTCTCAGGCAGAATAGATTTGCTAACTAATGTACCTCACCGTCATCTCCCAGTTTACTCATTGCTTGGACCAAAGATGGTGCTAATATGAACTTTAATTTCTATATTTATGGGGGTTTTTTGTTGGGATTTAAGTATTCGTGTTTTTGTTTTTTAAAAATTGTCTTTAAAACAAAGATATAGTGACCTGTTCAGCTTTAAAAAATATTTACCCTTGACATCAGACTCTTTGAAACCCACAAGATGTCTTTGACATTCAGACATTGCTGTAATGTTTTAACTGGCCATAATTTTTCAGTTAACAGATAAGGTAACAGATACTCTTATCTTCAAATGTTTGCAAATTGTAAGATTTTTTTTTTAATTTCCATTTGTTTACATGATTCCTTCTGTGTCCTATGGGGGATAAATAAAGTTTTTGATCTTTTTAATTGTGTTCTGATTGTTGACCAGTTCATTTATTTCTAAAGTTTGTACACAATGACATGTACTAAACAGACTTCTTGTCTGCAGAGCTCAGCTTGATCTTTACTCCAGTTTCTTGACAGTTTGCAACAGATCATACAAATGCAAGTGTCTATCCTGTTGTTAGTCCTGACTGGAGTAGACCCATTCAATTATTGGAATTTGTATACATGTTGACTCATCATTCAAAAATTGATTGAATGGGCCTACTCTAGCTGGGGCTAAACAACAGGATGCCAGCTGCAAGCAAATTTTTAACAAACAAAGGCAATGTTAATGCTGTCATCCAGTCCACCAAATTGAAAATATGGAATTTTCATGATGGGAACAATGAATGTGGAAATGACCAGAAATTATATTAAAAGATAGAAGAAAGAAACCTTGGAAAGAAACTAATACACTTTCAACAGAGCCTATAAAAAAATAAAATGGTTGAGAAACAGAGCTTGTAAATAACTCTTGAAAACTAAATAGTTGCTACAAGATTTTGACCTGTTGATACAAACCCTGTTTTCCTGTCTCTATCATAGTGACCTCAGCAAGCGGAACAGAATATGAAGCACCAGCATGAAAGATAGCAGAAGCCAGTATATTCCTTCTCCACCATATTAGTGTACTACACCCAATAATAGCTATTAAAGCTGGCTAAAAGTTATGGTTACCAAGCAAAAGGAATAAAGCTAACCCTCACTAAATTGCAGTCACTGTGCAGTTGTACCTTCATTATTGGAAAAATAATAATTGCAAGTAATTTTGGAACTACTGTAGATACCTCTAAGCTCAACTCAGAATTCATGACTGAACATCACCTCTTTGAGTATTCATGTGAGAAAAGCAAAAGCAAGTATATAGGAATTTGCCTATAGACTTAGACCTTTGGATTGCCTAATTCCCATTTTGTCTAGACAGACTGGCAGTGGCTGTCCAGGGGTTCAGTCAGTTTTCCCTAGCCCTACTGTGCCAGGAATTAAAACATTTAATGTACTGGTGATCCCCAGCCTTTTCATCAAGATTGTCATCAATCCACTGAAATATGGTTAAGATGGCCTACTTCTGTAAAAATGTTATGAACAACATAGACTTCAAGGGTGCTCTGCAAAGAATACAGCTGTACATCTATTGCAGTAGCCATAACATAGCAAGATGTATTCTGCATAATGTAAGGCCTTAAAAATAACCTTTTATGTGCACTTCTCACACAGTCTAGTGTGCCTGATGATACCTGTTCTTTGCACATCTGGAAAGCAAAATAGTCTTCAGTAGCATAATTGAACCAACATACCACCAAAAAGAAAAAAAAAGTTGTTTTAAACATGTCAGTAGGAACAAATGCCTTCTTTATGTATGCATCGCAATGAGCCTGTGCATACAAATATTTAGCAGTTTCATTATACTGAGCAGACTATAACCAGTTGGCATCCTGTTGAAGACCTATGCAGGTATAAAGCCATTTTATCTGCATATAGTGGGCCCCTGTTATCCACTAGGGTTTGGTTCTAGGATCTACTTGGGGGATACCAACATTTGTGGATGCTCAAGTCCCAGTATGTACAATGGTGTAGTAAAATGGCATCCTTTAAATAAAATATCAGAATTTTAACATTTTCAAGCTGTGGTTGGTTGAATCCATGCATACAGAATCCTTGGATGTTATATGTCTTTTGTTTGCTTGCTTGTTTTCTGGTCTTTATAGAGATCAGAATTCTCTTCCTCCCTCATGCACTGACCAAACCTCCTTCCTCCAGACTCACCTAACCATGTAGAAGCCTCTGGCTTTGTGATTGCACAATGCCAGACACATAGTGATGAAGCCATCGTCTTGTTCCTCCTGAGGTCCTGAAAAATGACCTTGTTCTTATGCATTGGCTATGCATAGATAGATGCTTCTCCACTGCCCCCACTCTTCACCAGCTGCTACATGGCTTTGGCGGGGGGAAGCTGCAATAAGAAGGCAAGTCTTGCCACAGAGTAGAAGACTTTTTGTAATTTTGCCATGGTGGAACTTTTCATCTCCTGATGCAGGATCTTAGCAATCCATTAGAAGATGCAATAGAAGAAGTACATGTGATTTGCCCACTATTGTTTTCTGGTAACTTATAGAATGAGTGTCATGGAACCCAAAAGATCACCAATAATTCAGTGCATTAAATCTGCGAACAACAGTTTCATGGCATCATGGTGACTAATAGATTTGTAGCAATGTAAGCTTCTTTGGGTATCTACTTTATCAGATGCAGTAATAAAGCTGATACTCTGCAGTGATAAAGCTGACACAGCAAAACCCAGCAGAGGATTGGATACAGATTTTGTCATATTTAGGTAGACCCAAGGAAATAAATGGGACTTCAGTTAATCATGACTAACTGGATCCAACTCAGAAATTTTTGACAGCTTAAAAGACTAACCCAGTTACCCTCTAGAAGTTGTTATTCTTGGCAAAGTAACTTGCCTCTACTGCACATGGATTCCTTTTATTAATAAATACTTCCATACACTTTCTATGATGGGAGTGGTCAAGAGTCAGAAAATCCACATTAGTATATTAACAGGAAAAGCATGTTGGAATAAATTAATGTGAAGAAGGAAGTGACATGATCCATAAAATGCAACAAATGCCACTCAGAATTCCTCCAAACTTTTGCAACTATGTGGTCACAAGAGAAGTTGCTTAGTGACACTAAGTGAAAAGGAGGAAGAGCAACTTTGGTGGGGAATTTTGCATGGGAAACTGGTCAGCAGGAGAAAGTTAACACACTTCTACGATGTTGTTTCTCATTACATTTTGTTAACACATATTTTGTGAATGCCAATTCCATTGCCTTTAAAATGATCCACAATTTCTTTCTTTTTTTTTAACCAGTGGCTGCTGCACTATGCTTGTCACTAAATTGACCACTAGGTGGTAGTGATTTGACGCTAATCCTTCTACTGAGGTATCTTGCCAGCCTTCCTTCCCACAAGTTCTGCTTCCAGTAAGCATTATGTTCACTGTGCATTTGTCTACATCCTGTGAGAATTAAAACAATGAACTGCATTGCCCCAAGCCTCCCAGTATTTAAAGCAGACAGTAGCAATTACACAATTGGGATATGAAGTCTAGTAGTGAATTTGTAGTGCAAATTCTTTATCGTAAGAATCCCAGCTGAGCATGGTCTGAAAATATATAATCCCGTAGTCTTGCTGAAACTCAGCAATTGTGAGTCTGATCAGTGTCTGGATGGTTGACCAGTTGAGAACCCCATGAACATTATGGAGAGCATCATAATAGGAACAAGATTAAAAAAAATTAGCTAATAATCAAGCGCAGTTCCTCTTATACTACCTCTGTGAGCCCATCTGTTGGAGACCAGGAAGTAAGTTGAACCATTGCTAATTCTGACAAAACAGGTTGTCTTTGGAATAAATGAAGTCAATAATCCATTAATCCATGGATTAATCCATAAAGTGCCAATTACTGTTGAAGACTACCAAATTTGCACACAGTCACCAGTGCATACAGCTGTTGCTCTGACTGGCAGATGATAGCAAAGGGACAAGAATGTCTTGTGTGGGTGGATAGTCTATATAAAAACCATCCAGTATGTAGCCACTGAAGTTCCCTTCCTTAGCAACCAGAGTCTCTTGCTGAGAATCAGGCCATCCAGAAATATCATCCTGTGCAAAGGTGTGTTTCATGCATGTATCTGAAACAGTCTGCTTAGCACAAAGACCAGAAAACTTCAAGTGAATTTAATTCCAGGGCCATTTCCACACTAGACTGTTATAGTGCTATTATTCTACTGTCAACATCCTATAGAATCCTGGGCTTTGCAGTTTAGGGAGGGGCCTTTGAGGCCCGTCCCTAAACTGCAAACCCCAGGATTCCATAGGATGTTGAAAGTGGAATAATAGTACTATAACAATCTAGTGCGGTAATGGTTTAAGTTATGTATATATGGGATGCCATAAATGGAAATATTTCTGTGTGCTTTCCTAACTGGCAAGTTCTTCACCCCTAGGACTATCCTGGTATTTGTTGTTGTGTTGTCAGTAAGCAGCTCATATCTGCACCTTCATTGAATATCTAAATCAACTTTATTCACAATCACAGTTATCCAATTGTCACACTGGATGGAATAGTCTTTTATAGATAGATAGATATATTATAAACCGAACACAAAAACATTTTTTTAAAATAAATCAATTAAAAGATAAACTTCTCATTTCAATGACATTGAATCACATGAATTACTCTGGACCCTACACGCAAACACAGAGAAAATGCAACCAAGCTCCCATTCTATTATAGCTCCCACTGAAATGCTCCTTTCCTTTATAAACAATCTTGAACTTTCTTTTTGGCTTCTGTTAGCCATCCCCATCTTTGGTCCTCATTATGTACAGCCCTATCCGAAGGCTAAGTGGAGAGAAAAATAATGTTCTTTTTTTTCTGTGTCCCCCTTGTCCCAAAGTGCTGTCCCCAAGCCAGATTCCTGTATACACAAAGAAGTTTTGGTGCACGAATTAGTCTTCTAGGTTTGGTCTTGCACGTGCAAGAGGGGTGCTGGAGGGTAGGGACAAGGAGAGATACAGTGCTTATTTCTTTAGGTTACCATTATCAACTGAGGTCACATGTCTGTGCAGACATCTCCAGCAAAAGCTCGCAGCAGCATAATCATTTTTTAAAAATGTAGTTTTTGTATAAGGATTTGAGGATCAGAGCCTTGATTTCCTCATTCTCCTCCCTACATGGACAAAATAAATCAACCAAACTCAGGCAAGCCTGACTGTTCTTAAAAGACTTTCAGAGAGGCACCTGGTATAGACTGTCTACTTTTGTTTTTGAACCTTCCATATTTGTTTTTTTTTAAATGATTTTTTAAATAGATAAGTGCTTCATTCCTTTTATTTATTTGATTTATATCCTGCTTTTCTTCCAGATGTGATTCAAAGCAGCTTAGAATGCAAGTTAAAAAAAAAAGCTGTTCTGCCCCTTCAGTGTAGTCTCTTTTCTTTTACCTGCTATATCACCTCTCTCCATTTCTGTGCTTTTTTCCCCCCTTTAGCTTTTCTTGAAAAGCTAACATCTGGCAGCATTTCCAAAATTCAACAAAGATATCTTTCCTTCCATCAGACTCAACTTGGCTGTATCTCCTGAAAACTGGTAACATCTTACAGCCGGTATCCTGTTAGTAACATATACATGTTAAATCTGCCATATGCTTGCATATGTTTTTGGTTTTTGCAGAGGTTAGTATTCTCTTCCTTCCTGCCAGATGTCCAAAGCCCCCTTCCTATGACTTACCATCTCACTGTGGTAGTGTCCCCTTCCCATTAGCTGTTCTGTTGCTGGTGGGAAATGGTGAGGGAAGTATCTGGTAATGTTGCCATAGAGTGAGGCAGACTGGTGATATCATCTGCAAAGACCTCTGGAGGACCTCAGCAGATCTTGTCAAAAGATGTTCTCAGCCATCTCTCTCCACCAGAAATGAAATAGCTGTGGAAAGGGGCTATCAAATCAAAATGGTTAGTGAGGTAACATGGGAATCATAACATAGTTCCACATTTGGAACTGTTATCCTACCATCAGCAGTGTAGGGTTTTGGCCTATGAGTACAAGTAATGTAGACATTGTTGCTTTGCTTTATCATAACTAGGGAGATATGAAACAAGCAAAAAGAACCCAACAACCTCAGAATCACCCTCGTCAAGTTCAACCAATGAGTCAAAGGTTTTATTGGGGATGGAGCCGGCTTGAAAGTGAACCCATTATCTATATTAACACAGAAGATGCTTTCTGTGAATAGAACTACAGTGGGCTGTAATGGAAGGAAATACTGAGATTGATTTTTAAACTTTCTCTCACAGTAGTTTTTCTGTTTCTTAGCAGTAATAATAATGGCCAGCATTCTATATCAGTTACTTAATTAAGTAGATAAAAATAGGTCGTGGAGGTGGTGGAGGAGGAGGAGTTACAATCAGGGTAATAGTGTTACAGTCATGACTAAATAGATAACTAAATAAGTATGGAGCAGTTACCTAGATTTACTCATCTGTAGCTGCTTCATATTCATGATTGCTACTTAGTCATGACTATGGCACAATTTCCATGATCATAACTACCTCCTAAACCTACTTTACCAGGCATCCCCTGCATGGGCAGGAGGCGGCCTCTTATGATGGCAACAGGAGCACAGGAGAGTGATGTTCCCTTCTGGATTGGGGGATTGGGCCAAGAGAGGTTACTTAGTCAACTATACTTAACTAAGTAGCGGATACTGGATTCTGGATGACGAAGATGGTGTTAACAACTAGAATTCTGTCTAAGCTACATAGTTAAGGTCTGTGTTTAAATTCAGTATTAGCAACTTAGTTAACTAAGTAACTTCTCTTGGCCCAGCCTCCCAAACATGACAGAAACAGCCTTCAACTATGCTCTGATTGGTGGCTGAATGGATTTCCTTCTCCCCATGCAGCTGATGCCCAGGAAAGTAGGTTGGGGTGGGAGTTTCAACTGTAGAAATAGTGTCATAATTATGTCTAAGTAGCTCTTGCTAATATGGAACATGACCAAATCAAGTAACTTTTGTACTCAAAATGCAATGCTCACAATACTCACTCTTGCCAATATCATGACTCTTGTCAATGTCATAACTCTCCTCCCAGCCTATTTTAGCAGCATCAGTTGCATGGAGAGAAGGAGAGCCATTCTGCCATTGACTGGAGAGCAGGAAAAGGGTCCCCTCAAGAGAGGTTACTTTGTTAACTATATTTATGTTACTTGGATTACTTAGTTAACTAAGTAGCTGATACAGAGTTCTGACCAATAACAAAAATATCAGCAGTAGTATTTAAAAATAGGTAGGGTAAAAGAATAGATACTCTAAACTATGTAAGATTTTAACATACTGCACACTGTAGGAAATATTCTGCAAAATTTCAGCCAATGATCCTGATCCAGCAGGGTGGTCTACATGTGTGCCCCGCCCTTACAGAACCCTAGGTTTTTTAAAGATATGGCTGCAGTGTAAATTAAGCCACAACTGAATGTAAAACAAAGGGACTGTGCCCTCTGCAGAAGTGATGCCAAAAGGGATACTAAGAAATGCAGAAAGTGTATTTTCTGGAGCCATTTTAACCCCAAGCACAGCAGCAGCATCAACTATAAATATTTTGATTATGAAAGTCATCATTCTAAGACAGGCTCAGATTACTAGTGTCTATAGCATAAAGTCCAAGATGCTGAAGCCCTGGGAGGAAATTCCCACAAGCACATTCTCATATTAAAATACATTCTAGAGAAACATAAATACTGACTGGCAACATATGGTATGCCCAGGATATGCCCTTGTTCCTACAGTACTTTAACCTTCAACTCTAGATCTGCTGTCTGGATTATTTAAAAAATGTATACCCCCTTTCCATCTAAGAATATGCTATAATCAAAATATTACAAATAAACAGCAATATTTTCTGTCCCCACAACGTTAGTAAATGCGAACTAGTTGGTTTGTATGGCTGCATATGTCATTCCCCACATGCTAAAACTTTGAGCCATGTGAGGTACCTGCAAATTGTCTCATCCATTTATATGGAAGCTCTTCTGGGCGCTATTCTGGGTGCAGGTCTGAGCCCTGTTTACTCAGAAGTAAGTCCCAATGATTTGGCTGAAATTCACTCCCTCATTAGTGGACAAAGAATTGCAGCCTAAGCTCTCATTTATTCCAGTGATAGCTAAAGGTCATTCAGGATCAGCATCCTGTTTGTGACATACATGTGCATGTGTGTCTTTCTGAACAAGGTGCAAGGGGCTGTTCTTAAGCTCTGTGCATGTTGTTCGAATCCTCCTCCCTCTGGCAGCTGTCAAGCCTTGGGAGAGGCAGCAGCTGCTGCTGCTCCTCCTCCTTCTTAATGGGGGGAAGATGAGTGAGGAAGGAGTCAATTCAGATGTCGAAGATGTGACTGGTCTGGACTCCAAGGGGAAGGGAAAAGAAGGTGCATGCCATCTGTGAACACACACTTATTTCTTTCCCCCTCCAAGCTGAGACCAGCCACCACTTTCTCCCTCCATTCTTCACTAGTAAGCAGTAGCACATCCCAGAATTTGACAAATACTGGGGTAAGGGATGGCATGGAACTGCATGGGTGGAGTGTTATGCTCTGCTTGCTTGCTTGAGGATCTCAGCCTGGACATGATCTTCAGATCGCTTGCATAAGAATCGATGTGATGAACACAGTATTTTTGTTTCTGTTAACACCTATCTGTGCTTTCCTCAGGATAGATCCTGGTCATAGGATGTAATAGTAGGGAGGAGCTCCTGAAATGATTGGTACAAATTTAAAGTAGATTTGAATGCCCAGGTTGTCAATGGTAACAAATTATATAGCTGCTCTCACTCTCCATCTACTTCTCTTAAGTCATAGATTTGAAGCTTGACAGTGAAGATTTCTAAGTGCAAGTTACCAATAAATGAGAAGGGCAGATGGTTAGAGAGTGGGTTGCAATTAACCAGCATTTGCCAATGAGCAATCACCTCATGCCAATGAAGTAGAAGGTGAAACAAGATACAGTGAAGATGGGATGTTGATTTTTTTAAAAAGGGAAGATGCAACAGTTAATGTAGCAAAGCTGAAGTGGGCACATACTTCAGAACTAAAGCATACTAGATTTGTAACCAGTGAGCCACTGGTTTGCTTCATGGAATGGGTTGTTATTACTTCCTTCCTATGTTTTTTCTGAACTACTAGTATTTGGTCTACCTGGATTTACATCTGTTACCTTGAGAGGAATCTACGACAGGTATAATGGTTTCTAATTCTCAGTTTGGGAGGAGCTGCTTGTTCACAAACATTCAAACTACCTTTTCCAGTGGTTTTCCAGCTCCCAAATTGGGTTCAGGCAGTTGGGAGGCACCTGGCCAATTAAGGATGTGCTGTTGGCCCAAAACAGCAATTTTGTTTTCTTTAAACAAGCCATGCTCAGATGATTATGGGCACAAATTCAACCAGTAAGGCCAGCTGAATCATTCAGGAGAGTGAGGTAACCACCATTGGAAGCCAGTTTTGGATGCCACGAACAACGATGCACCTGCATCTGGACCTTGGGGCTAAAATCCAGGAACCTACAGCTCCAGAGTCACCAAAGAAGAACCTGGAAAGCAAAAGTTGACAAAAGCAGCAGCACACAGTCCTGATGTCAGTCCTGGGGCTAGTATGGGCATATGTTTTTTATTTATTTATTTGTATCCCGCCTCTCCATATGGATCGAGGCGGCGAACAACTTACAAATAGCATGTATTTCGAAACATGTCTATACATGCCCCCAACAAGCTGGATACTCATTTTACTGACCTGCAAAAGGATGGAAGGCTGAGTCAACCTTGGAGCCGGGCAGGATCGAACTCACAACTTTGTGGCTTGCAGTACTGGCATTTAACCACTGCGCCACAAAGGCTCAGATTAATTACTGAAGCATCCTTTCCTTCATCATCTTCTTCTTATTTTTAAAAATAAGTAGGGGATGGCAAACCATCCATATATGTCCTAGATGCTCAGTTTATTGTCCTTTTCTACCAAAAAAATTCTGTGAATTTGTAAGTTTATGTAGCATCAGAGGAAAACTCCACTTTATTCTTGTAGTCATCATGGTGCTAGGATTTAAGCTTCAAATACGAAATATGCAGGCTCGGAAGTTTTCATTGCCAAGGTGAGCAACTAGATTTTGGGGGGAGCTTTTTTTTCCTCCAGGAATGAAGTAGTAGTTGTAAATTAGGAAGTGGCACTGGCAGAAGGTGGGAGGAAAGACAACTATTAGCTGTGTACTTTAATAAAGTAAAGAAAGGACTGTACAACTACTTACAGTGAAGGATGGCGTTTTAAGACCATTAATTTTAGATCTAGCTGCACCACTGATCATGAAATTATTAGCTGTTTAATTTGTTACTGTTATATCTGAGACTGGGGGATTTTCTGCTTCATAACATGACACTGGATACTTTGCCTTTTGACATGATTATACCTGCTAAAAAAGGCCATTTTCATGGAGCACTTGATTGTTCCTCCACAAACAAAGATAGTGAACAGTAAGAGAGATCACATCCCTTAATACTGTACATCCTAATGCAAGGCTGGATGAAGTCCAGTTCTCCAGAGATTGCTGGACTACAGTTCCCAGCATTCCTTGCCACTGGCTATCCTTGCTTGGGCTGATGGAAGTCAACAACATCTGGAGAACCTGCCTTTGCCTATGTTTTCCTTAATGCCCACAGACAGCTGTGGATAGATGGTGGTTTGGTTTCTTGAATGCTGTGACTACATTAATAGCATGAGAATGAGAGCACCTGTTCTTTGGAATGACACTTTGAGGAGTAAGAGATGTCAAACCTGCAGTGCAGCAGCAGGCACGATGCTGATCCCTGTAAACAATGAGCTGGAAGGGGTCCAGCACAGGCTGAAACAATCCACATGGTTGGTAGTACAGATGGCCCAATCCAAGATTTTCACTTGAATGGATGTACTGTAAAAGACTCTTGCTTCTTCCTTCATGGCAGGTACTTTAGAGGACAGGAAAACTGGAGTCATTAGAAATAGCTTCCCCAGGCCCCTTCCCCCTGTCAACGAGCAGCTACACACATAGGATATCTATCTTCTCTTGCTGGCATGAGTAGGCTATCACACTGAAACCTCAGTACTATATATTAGCACAATATGTCTTTGGTGAGGAGAAAATCCAACCCCCATTTGAAAGTAAAACACTTTTGGTGAAAGGAGAAATAACCTTTCCCACTCTTCCTTTCCTGGTTCCCACTCTTAATCTACCTGTTTCCTATTTAATGCTATGGCATCCACAGTTGGGAGCTAAGACTGAGAACAGGGATTTAGGGTTTCTCACAACTCTAGTACCATGTGGGATAAAAGCCCATTTGGATCTAAGGGATGATACGGCCAGAGTTTCTGATTTGTTTTAGGGTTTCTCAAATGGATCAGCAAAAAAAACAAGAGGCCGTTGACAAATGAGGCCTTGTGCTTGTCCATTAATAGCATAATCAGCTGTAGCAAGACATTGGGGGAAATGCCAAAAATTCAGAGCATATTCACAGTGGTGGGAGCAAGAGAAGCCAAGAGCATTGTCCTTCACATGTTGGGAAGAAGAGTGCTTCTAAAAACCTTCATTAAACTATTTTTTAAAAAGGTAAGAGAAATTCCTTCCATTTCTGATCTGTTTCTTGATAACAAAATAGACCCAACTCTGTGTTGTACATTCAGTTTGACCATAGATTGTTAAATTACTAGTGATATTCCTTTCCTCCAAAGCTGGGACACATGTCCAATGACCTAATGGAAAACCTTCTTTCCTTATGGCTTTGATAATGTGCTCCATCATTTTTCTGAAAGCAGGTGTGAAGGCACCTCTTTGGCCATTGAAAGCAGCTTTCTGGAGCAACACTTTGAAAAAAAAAAGACAGAGGGCTTGAGAAACCAAAAGAGGAAACACTGATGAAGGAGATGATGTTGATGTACTAGAGCACAAAAAGGGAGTATTTGTGGAAAGTAAAATGAAGATGGTCAATTAAAAATGGGGTCTTGTATGTGGCACATGACAGGAAAAAAACACCCAAAGATTGCCTTCTTTAGCAGCAGCATATGCTACATAGCATTGGGATGGGGTGAAGAAGTGGATCCAGTTGCCACTGATACACCTTTGTGACAGATGTCACTGACAGTTCTTTCCAGCCCAACTGACTGGAAATGGAGGGGGGATGCACATGGGACTTTGTACTTCCCCAAGGTGGTTTCAGTACTCAAATGACTTGTTCCTTCTCTGCTCTAGGTGGTTCCCAAATTTTGAATTCATTCACACGTTTATGACAAAAGAGAAGGCCTTCCTCTTTTGTCCTTTGCAGCATCATAATGGGACGAAAGGGCAGAGAAATTACAAGAAGGGGAAACCCAGGAAGGGGAGCACTACAACCAACCTTTCGTGCTGGCTGCATATGTAGGTGTTGGCAGTAACACTTTGCAAGATGCCCAGGAAGGAAGAAATCTTTAGCCCTCAGATTTCTGGGGTTTACCCACAGGTAGCAACATTCAGAATTAGCTTCATGTATAAGGGTGGGGAAACTGGCAACTAAGACAACCCCTTCCCATCTAGCCTGGTCTGGTTCATTTTCATTGAGATCATCTCCCCAATCCCTACCCTTTCTGTCAACCTGCTCTAAGTGCTGCGATAGGTCTTGATGATGTCCTTGATGGCACGTCTGCAGATGGGACAACAGGCATTGGCCATCTTCTTGAGTTTGAGCCCGCAGGTGTAGCACAGACACATATGTCCACAGGAATAAATCACGGTGTCTACCATGTTCTCATAGCAGATGGTGCATTCATCATTCCAGGACCCTGAGATGGAAGGGGAAAGAGGGGATTCTGGCATGCTGACTGGAGAGTTTGGAGCCGTGCCTGCAATGCAAGAAAGACTATCACTCTTTGATCAACTGCAGTGCTGGGATATTAAGAGATCATTGAGTCAAGGGATCAGAAATGAAAGATTAGTACAATGGCTCAAATCCAATCGCTAGTCTCAATGTGAGCAGATCCATTAAATCAACCACTGAATGTTATGTCAATGCCTATGTAAATATCTAGAAGACCAGCTCCTCCCACATGATGCTGCCCAAAATTTGAAAGACACAGTGGAGATCCTGCTGAATGTCTCATCATTCTGTGAACTTTGGTGGACACATGTCACAGGATTTTCTCTGTAATAGCACCCAGACTGTGGGACTCCCTCCCAAGGGAAGTCAGGATGGCTTCATTCCATCTAAAGTTCTGGCAGGCAGCTGAGCATGTGCTGTTTTGTAATGCATTTGGTCCTTAAAACTGGGGGTGGCTGATCTGCCTCAGGCTTTAAATTATTTTAATCTATTTTTAAATTTTTGAATTTGTGCATTTAATTTTTAAATGCTTTAACCCTAGTACATTGCCCTGGGACGTTGTTGGGTTGAGAGGTAATTGAAAAAAATGCTTCAAACAAATAATAAATAGAAATCCAACTGACTCAGTGTATCTGATCTACTTGAGATTAGCAGGTGGATTCACTCCAGTCACAGCATCACACTCCACTTGGTCAGCTCCCAAAAGGATGAGTCTAATGTCTATCAAACGCTGGGTTACACGGGCCATTGGTGGGTCCCATTGTTCTGTTAAGGGAACAATTCTCAAGTTCTTGTAGAGTTCAGAAAGAATATTTTTAGTCCTTGGCACGTGTTGCATTAGTTTTCTCCAAAGAATGTCACAGATTGTCATGACTAGATAGAGACACTAGTGAAACTGCACCAGTACAGAAGAGCTATAGGGACTTGAGAACCTGGTCTTCTCCCATGACTGGTTTACTTCTCTTATGGTTATTCCTGTAGCATACCTAGCCACTGCCTCTTCTGTCTCCTAGGGTAACAACCACTATTTGGGGGGGGCACTGTCCATCATTCACAATGGAGGGTCACCAGTCCTACTGTCACCCCTACATTTCACCCCTCCTCCAAATGGAGTGTATGAAAACAGATTGCCAACTAACCAATAACTCCTCACAAGCCATTTTATCACAATTTTCAGGCATTTTCAGTGTGAGGGTTCCTCACCATTTTTGGGGGGTCTGAATAGGCCTTTTAAAAAACAACAACAACAGGAATTGATCAAATTTCCTGCTTCTTTGAGTTCCTGTTTCAAAAGAAGGACTATATAGAGTAAAGAAAGTCCACTACAGAGATAAAAAAGGGCTAAATTTGAGGGGGAAAACTGCTCATTGGGGTTCAAAACTATGATCTCCCAAAGTGTTTGAGGATGTAGGGTATGGAGATTTGGGGGGCACAAAATCTTCTTGGGGACCACACTTTGCCCACCTCTACTCTGTTCTTTTATCCCTCTACTTGCCACTCATGATCAAATGTAGTCCAGATTCACAAATGGTCTGAATGTTTGAGAGAAAACCACTTTTGCAAATAAAGGAATATGCAGTGTATACATCTCTACTTGTATAAAGCAATATTACAGTTTGTTTTAGAACTTTTCTTCCTGGTCATTGCTAGAAGGGATATCATAGGATGCTGAGAAATGTCTAGAGAACTGGGTTAATTTGCCAAAAAGATCAGCTCTGCCTCTTAGGTCTTTACCACATCTTTGAAAATGCTTATAACAAATTTCAGATTCAGATATAGGTGTGTCATGGGGTTCTCATATCTCCAGCTCTGTCCTTGAGTCTCAGAAGCTAGACCTTCTTTCCCATTTTCAAAGCAAGGAGAAGGAATCTCACATCTAGAGCACTCCCTGAAAAATGTTTGTGTATGTTATTTACTTGTTAGATTTGATTATTTTTGTTTGAATAGCTCTGTGCAACTATAGTTCATGGTTAATATAGTATGCTTAATGACAAATTAATGGGGAACAGTCCTTCTAACATCACCCCTTCATTCCTTCCCTTTTAATTCTGGCTTTTGTTTTCAATTTGTTTTGTTTCTTAGATTGGTAAAAAGGGGGGGGAAGGAACTCCTCAATTAAATCCATCATTTCTTCTAGAATCACATTAATAGCTTTCAGCATCTGTTGTGGTGTGTCCTTTCCCTGATCCATCAGTCAGGTTGCAGGTGAATACCCCTTTAAAGTTTAAATGAATTCAGTCCCACTGCTTGGGAACTGAGAGATGAAAGTGGAGAGTCGTCCTCCCTCTCTAATTTCATTCACCAAACATCAAGTTGGCAGGGTTTCAGCTTTTTCCAAAAGGCAATCCATGCCTTGTCCTTACTCTTCTATGTACACTCTACTGTAGCCTTTCCCATGCCAATTGCAATGGTGGGGGCATAATTCAACACATCTGAAGGGCATCATATTGTGAAATTTATTTTATTTTACTATTTTATTTACATTTCAACTTTCTCTAAATAGGAACCAAGACTGCTTACAACCAGCTTAAAACAAGATATAGTGAAAAACCTGATTATTAAAAAAATTGATTATTTTTTTAAAAGGCTGCACTATTAGATTGGAGTCTTGAACAAATGCACAATTGCATGAAAATTCACCATACAAATAGATGTCAGATGGAGCACTGAAACAGTAACTTTTTTGTTTTAGAAAATGTTTATGATTCCTGACACTTGCACTTTGTTATAGAGAACAGGAGGGGTCAGGTACTTATAGAATGAAACTGGATGAGATGCAACTCTGACACCGCAGGCAAGGTACTTACCACTGAGTGAGCTGCCAATTGGACCAGAACCACATGTGCTCAGAACAGGATCAGAAACACCACTGCAGAGGACGGAGGGTGAATTTGGAGATGAGGTTGGTGAGCTTGGTGCAGATGGGCCCAATCGCTCAGCCACAAGAGTGGAACCTGCAGAAGGAAGGATATTCTGATATAGTTTAAAAACCTTTTCACCAAAACCTGGTATGGCACAGTTGTTAAATTATTAAGCTAAGAGAATAGAACCAGTGTGGTATAGTGGTTTAAATGCTGCACTAAGACTCTGGAAGTTCTAGGGAGACCAGTGTTCCAGTCCCCACAGCCATGGTAACCTAGTGGGTGACTTTGGGCAAGTCATACTCTCTCAACTTTAGAGGAAATCAATGGCAAACTCATTATGAATAAATCTTGCCAAGAAAGCCCTATGATACAGTTATCAAAGCTGATTTGAAGGAACAGAATACCAACAAAGACTAGAAAGACCTGGATTCAAATCCCCACCCAGCTACACAATTCACTGGTCAACTTGGCTTAGCTGCACATTCTCTGTCAAGCTTCAGATTTCTGTAAGGATAAAAGGAAGATAAAGCAGAAGATAAAGAAGAAGCCCCCATGAAGGAGAGGTTGCTGCTACCAAGTAATAAATTCTCAAAGTAAATGGTAGTAAAGCATTCCAGTGATCTATATTCTGCTGGATCAAAAGACCAGTGGCTTCTATGAAAACACCCTGAAACCAATATCTGCATGCTGTTTGCTCTAAACACATCACTACCACATTTGTGTTTCTGTTGGCCCATGCTCACTGATTTCTGTTTACATGTAAACTGTCACCATGGCTCAAACTTCACGTACTTGCTTACCTAAAAAAAAGAAAGAAAAGAAAGCTGCCAAACAAACAGGGTGGTTCTGACATCATATAGTAGAAAAGCATACTGAGAGACAAATCATTTAGGAGAGGGACCATAAGTCTATGGTACAGGATATAGCCTGCAAACCACCATCTCAAGTTCAAAACCCCAGCCTCTGTTTGAAAACAAAGAGCAAGGAGAGGCTTTCAGTCAAGATTGTCTTACCACTGAAAGGCAGAGCAACCCATCCTGAGATAGATGGAAAAGGAGTTAGATCTAGTAAAAGGCAGATGCCTAAAGTGCAATCAAGGCTTCACTGTTTTTTTGCTGGTTCTGACTAGAAGTATTGCATTCGATATAAAGGGAGATGCACTTATTGTCCTTGCATCAGCAACTTATTCTATCAAAGACAGGAGTTTCACATCAGAACTCAAGAGAGACCATGTCCTTTTAAGAGCTGTTGAGAAGGGACAGGTGCCAATCATCTCATTGAGGCACAATGATGGAACAAACTGTTCAAAGTAGCAACTAAGCATAGCTATATTCAGTAGTTGCTAGTTTTAGGTGTTTCTAAGAGTTTAGGCATAGCATGTATTCATATCTTCTGGTCTTAGCCACATCTTTTCTTTTCCTCAATCAGTCAGTTAGAACTCTTTCCGCTGTTCTTTTCACTACATAGGATAAACAGACCCATTTCTATGCAAAAAAGTAAACACGGCAATTTATGAAACCCAGAAAGAGAACATTTTGACATACCCCTGCCAGCACTCTGCTGCTGACCTCAAAATAGCAATTCTTCAACAAACTGCTGCATCACAAGTTATCCAGAAGGTCAAGGATATCAATTAATCTTGGCTTGAATTTGGATACCAGCATTTCTCTCACTACAGGTGTTAATTAACTAACAGTAGAACAATGGCCAGTGTGTTAAACTTTATCTCCTCTTAACCTTTAACATGGAGTTAGGCAACTGTGGATGGCTAGGGGATGTGCATTAGCCCCCTAGGTAATCTTAGAAAGCCACATACTTCCCACAGTGTCTGCTCTCCTGGTGGAAAATCAGTTTTTTGCCCCCAAATGCCCACTGGGGACATGGAGTGCATTCTTACCTTCTTGGGCCATTTTAAACCCAGGAGAAATCTTTTTAGCAACAAGAAGTGCGCAGAAATCACTTCCTGTTTACTTCCTCATTCAAAAAAGTCCTCTTCTGGGCACAGATTGGCCCAGGTGCCCTCTAAATGTGATGGAAATGCCCTCCACACCCCCTAAAGTTCATTTTGGGGCATTTTGAAGCAGAGAGAAAAAGAAAGAGAGAGAGAATGAATTAAAATGCATTTTTGACTCCTGGAGACCATAAAAATGGACTGGGGGCACATGCCTCACATGGGCCACTTTTTGTCTACTCCTGCTTTAATGTAATTGTCACCATCCTATTACATTTCATTTACTTTCAACCTCACTATATATAATCCCCCGAAGCATGTAACATAACAGTGCATGCATCTGAAGAAGTGTCCTGCAATCTATGAAATCATATACCAAAATAAATGTCTAAGTCCCTGAAAAAACTCTTTTGGTTTTTTGTCTGATTGAGGAGTTAGCAAATTTTTCATGGCACAAAGGGACCACAAGATTGTCTCCCTTCTTTGCATCTCTCCAAGCAGGGATGGGCAACATTTAGCCTTGGGGCCCCCGCTTATTGTCTTGCACCCTCATCCTAATTTCAAAAGTCCTCTGCAAAAGTTGAATTCAGGTCTCTGCAAAAGCAGTATGTCCTCTCTCAACAGTAAGTGGCACAAAAGAGGGACAAAGGGGGACAGAAGGAGTGGCAGAGGCAGAATGAAGAAAAGAGATGGGCTGCCTGTTTGGTTCTGGACCTACTACTGGCTGCAGCTCCACCCTACTCTGTCCTAAAATTACAAGAGCCATATTGGGAATCTGATCCTGGCAACCCTAAATCAACAACTTCACTTCTATTACCCATCTTATTTACTAAGCCAAGTAAGGTCCTAGTGTACAAGTTATGTCCTCCCCTTGGTTTCTCAGGGAAAAAAAAGTCTCAGTAATACCAGCTTTTACATGAACTATTTCAAGTTTCTGCTCTTAAGTTTTGGCCAGTTGGGGGAGTGAAAGGCAATAAAATGATTTATGCTTACACATAACCCTCCTAATACCAGGATGATTGTGGTGTGTACAATGTTCTGAGAAAAAGCAGCTGTTTCTAATAGACTGTTACTCAACATCAAACTGGCTAATCATGATAGTTGCTGGCAACCAGTACAGGGCCACATTTGTAGTTTTCTTTCTGTGTCTGTGTGAACTGATTGCCATCAGTTCAATAAGTGGAGGAGGGAGGACAAAATAATAGCCTCTAGCTCACACAATGACTATTCTAAACCAATTTCACAGGCAGATTTTATTTGTATCTGAAGGCAACTGTTGATCTACCCAAGATAATTCCATTTCTGTGAATCCTGCATTGACTCAGTTGAAAAGAAACAAAAGAGAAATAAAATCACTGACCCATTCCGCACTGGACTGTTATACCGGGTGGCCCCTCCTGAAACTGCAAACCCCAGGATTCCATAGGATGTTGCAAGTGGAATAACAGCACTATAACAGTCCAGTGCGGAAATGGCCACTGTCCTGCCTGCAACTTGCCCAATATGGTTTGATGGATGGTGTTTTAATGTTAGCAACAAGTAAGACAGAGAAATTCTTTTAAAGTAAACATTTGGAGCTGCCTATAGCTACCTATTACTTAGGAAGTACTTCCAGAAGGAGGGCTCTCTTGGGTCAGTGAAAAGACATTGTGCAGCTCTTCTCTCCTTAACCAAGTTCTCTATGTTGGGGGCCCATCTCAGGACGCCAGCAAATATCAGATAATCACTGTGTTTCTCTGAAACCCCAGATAGGAAAACAAATTTTAGGGCAGGCACCACTGGAATGGGGAAGGAGGAAATCTTATTTTTGTATGGAGGAGTGGCTTTAAAATGGGCATAATCTGCACCCATCCCCAGCTGGCATTAGGGCTTCCTCACTCAGTAGAAACTGACTTTATTTCTTCCCTTCTTTAGCACATTTGTCTATCACCTCACAACACACCAGAGCTCTTGAAGGAATGTACAAAAAATAAAATAATTAAATACACAAATAGAAACATTTTGTCTAAAATGTACCACTGGAATCCTGTATCACCTTTTACTTAACTTTAGGTATACCTTGCTAAGTAGCAGACACACTAAGAAATCCTGCTAGTAAATTGCAAAGATGTGCATCAGGACACTGGGAAGAGTGTCTGGTGCAGATCAAGGGACAATGCACTTTGTAGGCTCTGGTATGTAGTATCATCACAACGTCCCTCTACTGGATATGGACATTATGAAACTGACCCATTCTGATTGCCAGGATTCCAGCCTAACCTTGTGTGGTTATGCCACATTGTGTATAAATGCCATCAAGTTGCCTTTCAACTTAACAATAAACTCAAGAATTTCATAGTGTTTTCTTCAGAAGTCGTTTTGCCAGTTCTCTCCTCTGAAATATAGCCTACAGCACCTGGCATTCGTTGGCAGTCTCCCATCCAAGTACTAACCAGGGCTGACCCTACTTATCTTTCAAGATCAACGCACCAAAATAAATTTTTAAAAAAGTGAGAGATGGGGAATGGGAAGAGATTAGAAGCATGCACTTATGTTGAATGTTCCCTGTGGAGTAAGACAAGGACTGGATTTACCAACTCTTGGAGAGCATGGGTAGGTGGGTAGCCAAGAGCTACACCTCTTCCTTCATAGGAGCATTTCTCTCTTGATAGTGTAATAATACAAGTGTGGGGAGGAGGATAGGGATACAGACAAGCAACTGATAAATTACTTGAAGCAATTACTTCAGTGTCACCACTGATAATCCAACCTGGGTTGTAGCCTTCCCCAACACTGCAAATAAGTGTGGTGAGGGAAAGAATTCCCACCAGAGCCCATATAGGAGCAAAGGGAGAAGTATGAGAGATACTTATTCATGAAGGCCAAGCCAAATCAAGGCCAGGCCAAATGACAGATATCATTGCTAGTTTGGCCTCAAGTACCACTGAAAAACTGACATAATGCCAAATGAGAGAGAGAGAGCATATGTGTGTAATGGAAAAGCTGTTCTCTTATCTATACTCCAATAACTAATTTTGTGTCCTTTACCTAAACCCTCATAACTTCCTGTCTCAGAAAAGATAGGCCCACTGATGAAGCAAGTTATTAGGAAGCATCACAAGATCACAGTCATGTGAAGAGCTCATCAGTAATGTCTTATGCAACAGTACATTAAAAACCAACATGCCTTCAGTGTACTGGAATTTAGGGGCTATGTGCAAAAGCAGCTCACCCATGCTGAGTCTCGTTGTGGGTCCTTATGAAAGCCAGTCTGACTACCCTAATCCTTGCCGGATTTTTGGAGGATAAGAAAACACATCATTCCTATTACTGCTGATATTTTTGCCATGGGGTGGAGGTGAAGACAGTTATGGTCAGCTAAGTTCAGTAGGTGGTGCTTCAGTGCTTCCCTCTCTGTGCTTATCTGACTTATTGCTTCCAGGCAACCTTGAGACATTCTCATTTGCGTTATTGGTCTACTGCAGTCCTCTGTTTGCCCCAGTGACCATTATCTGAATGTTCTGGAGGCTGCTCACACCTTCTTTTCTCTCTAACCCAGCTCAAATCTGTTCAGATGAAGGGAACTGTATACTGTAAACAACCTGGCAAGAGAACAGACCTCACCACAGTTAACATACACATAACAAACAGAGAGAGAGAGATTAAGCAGCAGCCCAAAGTGTACAAAACAAAAGTCTTCCTCTCATGTTTGGTATAAATGAGAGAGACTTCATCAGCTAGGTGTATCATGGGTACTTCTCTATGCAGAAGATAAATACCAGCTTAACTAGTGAGGACAGCACTGCCAGTCAGCTCTAGGTAGTTGGAGGAAAGAGCCTCTATTTTAATTTCTTGGGTATTCTGAGAAATAAAGAACAAGGTGACACAACTAGAAGTACTGCACACTGACATGGAAGCTCCCGGACCCAGACTCTTTCTAAAGGGAAAGGCAGGGCGGGGCTCAATGGTACACTCCACCAGAGTGCTAGAGGCCAGAAGGTGCTTCTGCATGCCACATCCTGGCACAGAAAGTATGTAAAATGTGAAGGGGAGGCATATATGCAGTGAATATTACCAAAGGGGCTATATATCCCTGCAGGAGGAGAAACAAACCCTGCCATTTCACTATGGTATCTCTTGGGTAGGAAAACAATGAAAAATAAACCCAGCAGCAGTGAAGAATGGGAAAGCCACTGCTGTCAGGACCTTATGAAGAAGTGCTGGTGGCTTTTTTTAGAAGACACTTGGTGAAGCTTTTTTCCCTCCAAGATATCCCTCACCTTCAAGCTTTAAATATAAGTTCTTCCAAAATAATATTTGTCTCAGTTCTAATTCATACAAATGTCGCTTGAGCCTTAGCGTTCACACATTCCCCTTGTATGCCTTTTGGTATTTAGTAAGTTAATCCACACTTATTCATTATTACTCATGGTGCTTCTCAAGTGACCTTTTGTGTTAGTAGCTTCTACCTCTAGACACACTGTATTATACTTACATAAAGAGAATGCATCACTGAATGACCCATCTCATGCATGGCTAAAGATGTTGTGGCAACACCTTTCAAATTCTTGGCATCAAGGCTGCCAGCAGAGAGCAGCTGTTACTAATTTTATATGGTTGTTTATGGGTAACAGACAAGCGTACATACTGAGTAGGAGACCTGAAAGACTGCAGTCAGCTTACCTAGGACTTTTTTTGCCCTGAAGGTTAAGATTCCCAAGATGATTCTGATCATGGGTGCAGCTGGTCCTCTTTTTCTCTGTTACTCACAAGTAAGTGTGCAGGACTCAACATTTCCTTCCCACACATAAGAAAATGGATGAGAGGAAGCCTACTTGTTCCTCACCTACCCCTCCTGGGAGAGATGGACAAACTTAGGAAAATAAGGAAGAGGGAGATTAAGATTTAAACCTCCCTCACTTGCATACAATAGTCCTGATGTAGCTTGAGTCCTTTCAGCTGGAGCCTCCCATCCCGGGATGGGGATGGGGGAGGAAGGGAACTGTGATGCCGCTTCCACATGATGTCATTGCAATCTCGTCCTTCTCCCATCACCAGACGGCATGATCACTGGAGGGACTTCCTACCCCAGTGCAGCCTGGGAAAGTGCCTGGCTGTGCTGCAGAAGGAAGAGGCGTGTCCTTCACACTTCCTTTCACAGGGAGCCAGCTGATGCAGAAGGGAGCACTCCTGTCATGCTCCCTTCCTAGCAGAGCTGCTGCTGGGATCGCTGCCAGAGGACAACAATATAAGGAAGGATGTAGAAAGAGCCTTAGTGTCTCATGCACTCAACTGTGAGTAACAAAGGCCAGCTTCACACAACATATTTAATGTCTTTATATGTTTAGCTGCTGTGATTCCATACCATTCAACTGTCCTGACCTGGCAGGGACAGAACTAATTTATCCTCCGATGTCTCACTTTTTCAACTACTTTAAAAAATTCCTAGTTTCTCTCCACTTTCCCCCTTTGTCCTCAGCATACTGCAGTTGCTGAGACTGAGCTCACAATGCAAAAGTAGTTTGTAATTAATTAACTCAGCAGTGGGGAGAAAAGAGAAGAGGAAAATCTTGAAAACTGCTGCAGCCTCGCCTAGCATGTGTGTTCTTCCTCATTAATAACTTTTGTCCTCTTGGCCACACTCTGATGGTGCTTGGACACAGGTGTCCCAGTTTTCACTTGTGAAATGTTAGATGGCATGTAATTCAGGTGCACCAGACAAAGGCCATGGTTTCAAAGGGACAGCCATCTTGAAATCCAGTCTGTTTCAGTTTAAGAAATATTGAAATCTATGTAAAGATGGATGGAAAAGAAAAAGGGAAATCCAGTCATTATGCTACAAATTGTACAGGACATTTTGCTGTAAGCACAAAGCTGGTTGTTATCAGAAAGTTTAGTCTATTCTGTCACTATTGTAAGCAGTTTTATTTGACTTCAGGGACACATCTTAATTCAGAGAGAACAGTAAATTTTCCTGTATCCAATTTATTCAATACACACAGGCAAAGGTGTGATAAGATAGAGGAGCTAATATATATAGCTTCTTACTAACATCCATTTCATCCAGACCTGTTTTATTATTCTGATGATGAAGACTATTAACTTCCACACTTGCAGAGGGAGAGAACATAAAGTTTATGTGCACTGTGAATGTCCCTTGGCTGTAACTTTGTATTGTTTATGTTTGCCAGACTCAGTCACTCTAATCCAGTAGTCATGCCTGTGGATTTCTCCTCTCCCTCCCTTGTGAACACATGAGCAGCTGTAGGAAGAGTGGGAAAAGGAAACATGAATTATTTTCCCCTCTCAAAATGAAATAAGAATGCATGGGGACCCCACAAGCCACTATACAGAGTGTACCAACACCCAGCAAAGTTGTGTGCTTACAGAGATGGCAACCTAAGAGATGGCAACCTACAAAGCCACACGTCAGGCACTATTTGGTCTCCTTGGCCTGTTCTCTCTGCTCTTACTGGCAGAGGCTTTCCAGTTCTCAATGGAAAAAAACCTCTCCTGTCACTTGTCACCAGAAAAACTTTTAACTAAAGATGACCATGAAATGAGGACTTTCACCATACACAAGACAGTACTTCATTGCCAAGCTATGTGCTACTAAAGGGGAGTGATACTTCCCACCTCCCTGTGGTCTAAACTACAGGCTATATTAGCATGCAGCTTAAAATCCTTTTTTGTTTGTTTGTATAATGCACAGCACACAGCCTATGCTCCTTTTCTGATTTACTTTCTGTGTACTGCCCTGAATTGGAATGGGGCCAGTCAAGCATGTGAGGAAGGCCCAAATCTCTTCATACTAACTGAGTTTTGTTTCAACACATCCACACCACTGCAACAAAAAGAAACAATGTTTTTGTTTTGTTTTCTATTTCTTCTTCTATTTTCCAATAGCAAACACGAGGATTTCAAAACAGAAAATCACTGTGGAAGGAAGGTTTAATTTTCACCATATCTTCTGGTCCCAACTGAAACTATGCGTGCTTCCTAGAAAATAACATGGGAAAGAATCTTACCTTAAGCTGTACTAGGGGCTTTTTTACTCTATGCAATTAGAGTGTTATATTTCACTTTAGCTGCCACAGCTGCAACCTAACAGATTCTGGGGTTTGCAGTTTGGTTGGAGACACAAGAGCTCGAATTCTAAATATCCCTCCCAGGATATTAAGGGGGAGTTAAAGGGAATATAACTCTATACAGTCCACTCTCTACATTCACAGGTTTGACTTTTGCAAATTTGATTATTTGTGAGGCACATGCTTGCCCCCACACACCGCATTTTCCTCCTCCCACTCCCTTGCATTCCTCACCCCAGGGTTGCCAGGCTTGTGTTTAAAATGGAGGTTTTCTTCTTTGTGGGTGAGCAAAAAACCCCTCCCACTGCTGGAAGTATGTCCTCTCTCCCATGTGGCTGCACTTTCTGCTGTTTAATGGCTACTGATTGGTCAGCTGCTCTCTTTACACCCACCCCTCCCTTTTCAAGATGGCCACCAGAAATAACTAGAAGGGAAGAACTGTGCTCTTCTCTCTTTGAGGGAAAAGTAGCAGTAAGCCCTTTACTGCGTCTTCTTCCTACCCTACCTCCCAACACTGGGGCCAGAGGCAAAAGAATGGGAAGGAGAGCTCTGGAGGGAAATCACGGGGTAAGAGTTATTTGTGATTTTTCCATTTTTGTGAGGGTTCTGTGTCCCTAACCCTCATGAATGTGGAGGGGCTACTGTGCTTGTGTAATGGGAAAGGGCCTTAAGAATAGGTGTGGTGCTGGCCCATAGGCCATTTTTATGGCAATCACACAATCAAATAATGACATTGCTTAATCCAGAAGCCTCCAGGAGCAGCTTTGACTTTTAAATAGCCCTCTTGTGTTGTTTTTCTAATATCAAAAAATGCCAGGGTTTGGAAAATTACTTTTTAAGCAGCCAATTGTTGCTGTTGCCATTATTCATTACAATGATGAAAACAAGTAACTCATTACCTTATTTGTTTCACTTTTCCAATGGCTTTCTGATAGTTTTTTGAGGGGAAAAACTGTTAGGATTGATAAAAGAATGGCATAATACTTGAAAAAAATCCCATCAAAATGCTTATAAAATGCCCTTTAAAAGCAGTTTTTGAAAATAAGCAGACCCTGTTATTGGTTAATTAATTATGTTGCTCTTACACATTAAGGGTTGTTTTTTTAAAATGTGGCTTTGCTACATCCTCATTGCCCCAAAGTAGCTAGTTACAGATAACTGTGTAATTTATCACTTCCAAGCTTTGAAAAATACTTTTTGAAAACCAGAAGTGGTCTTCTGGTTTTGTTTTCTTTCCTTGTTTGTTTGGCCTTTTTGCTGTCTGTGCAGCTCCTAGAGGATCCCAGAGGCCCAGGCTCCTGCCACCACCAAAGCTGCCAACCTCTGAACTATATACCAGAGGCCCTTCCACTTTAACTGCAACAGCAACACCCTATGGAACACTCGAGTTTCTATTTCAGGGGAAAGTATTTAGAATTTCCAGACAGCCCATCAAACTACAGACCCAGGGCACCATGGGATGCTTCCATGTCAGTTAAGGTAGAAACATGGTACTCTAATTCTGTAGTGTGAAAGGGCCCTAAGCATCAAAATTAATACTAGTAATCAAAGATGGTCCACATGTGGAAATCATCTCCTATCCATGGATTCGCATCCTATTTTCTTGATCATGTCCCTTAGCCCAGCTAAATGGGTTATGGCTTATGGCACACATTGCCATACAAGATAACCTCTTGTTAAATGCCACTCGTTGTCCATAACTACTGCTGATTGAAGCCACAGGTTACCTAGTGGGGAGGGAACAACAAGACACCGATATGACCAGGGTTAGCAGCAAGGAAAGGACTAACTAAGGGAAAATGTCACCTACAAAACCTCTCATATAGACAAACTCGCAGGCATGAGACCAGATTCCATAAGCTTGGAGCACTAACGTGATTCTTTCCTTGCAGTCATTTCAATGCCACTGACTCAAAATGCTTTCACAAAGTAAAGCTGAAATCCATTTCTGAATACAAAGACAACACAGTGTAAAAAGTACAATTAGTTTTCAAGCAGCTCTCTTTTACTTCCTATTTTCTGCTAATAGTATTTACAGGTGAAATTCCAGACTAAAAAGCATTCTTAGCATGACTTAAAAGACAGGGTTGTTTGAGGACCAGAAAGGTTGTCCCATGCAGAACTGGCAGGTGTCCTTTCTTATTACAAGAGACACTTCTTATTTGAGAGTCAGAAAGCTTGTCTCTTACAGGTGTCCCTTATGATAAGCGATGCCTCCTATCTGAACATTGGACTGCTTTTTGTTTTATTTAGACTGAACAAGATGCCAATAAATTCCATGTGTACTCTTCATAAAGAAATGTGTGCATCATGTAATTTATCAGTGTTGACACTATGTTAATTTTACAGACAAAAACTTGCTTAAGTTAATTGAAATCAATACTTTCATTTGGTATTTAAGCAGAACACATACTTAATACCTACTTCCTGATTATCAATTTGGCAAGCCACAGATGTCCTTTATTGCTATTTTAAGAATCTGGCAACAATATTTAAAAAGAGACTTTGGGGATGAAAGTGAAATATTCAGCAGGGCCACCACTGAATTTGCTTCATGCTACATGGTTCTTTTGTGACAGTTGTTCCCTGAGACTGCAACCAAGCATGTTCCAATTCATGCTGATTTCATTTTTAAATGATGCTACAAAAAGAAACCCATTCAGGGCACTATGTAATGTCAATGCACAAACCTTTAACAAGTGATGATTAAATCCCCTTGGGAACTGCTTACCAATTAACATTACTAATGTATGCCTCACTCACAAGGAAAAAAAATAAACTTGAGCCTGATGGAAGGATTCACATAGCATTTAACACGCCTGATGCCTTTCAAAGATGTGCTGAAGGCATTTTTTTAAAGAAATATTTAGACATATACCAGAAACAGCAAAGAAGCTAGTTCTAAACTGATGTCTACCGAAGTGCCATCTGCCCTACAGTTTTCTGAATACTTTAGGCCGCAAAGTGCCTCAAATGATTGGTCTGCTGAATTTCTGTCTCTTTAGTGAATCCATTTTTTACAAAAAGGAAAATTAAAAACATTGCTCATAAAACTCAGGGGCACCCTTGAGAGAATACGCTAGATAAAGGAAGAGACCCATTAAACATATGTGTGTCCAGTCGTGGCTTGCATTTGCCAAGTTCTTCCCATGGTAGATTCATTTTCAACTGTTGATTAATGGCATTTTCCCAAGAAAGCACAATTGTTGCAAGCAAGGGGAAGGTGTTAGATTTTTTTAAAAGAGCAAGGCTTCCCTGGTGATGAGCACAGCTGTTACCTGGCAGTGATTAATTTACAGCACAGAATCCTTCCAGCCGTATGAGGAATTTGTGCATTCAGTGCATGCATTCTGTAGTCCAGAACCTGGAATAAATCTCATGTACAATTTGGTTTCCTCAGAACTCTGGAATCTCTTAAAAAGAAAGCACTGGACATCAGCAAGACCACTCCCTCCCCATGCAGCCACAGCCCACCACTGAACCTTTTCCTTTACTTATTACCAGCTTCTTAAAAATTTTAGTTATTTCAAAGCTATACGCTCTTCATTTCATATGTTTATCATATATAAGGTAAACTACTGAAGGGGTAGGTTGCACAAATGTCCTGCAAGAAACAGCTTTTACTTCAGAAAGTTACATAATGGTTCCCTAGTAAGTCCAGTGGATGCCCCAATGAGCAGATTGCTCATGCTGAGCCTAGTTGATTTTGGTGGAATAATGGCTAGAATGTGTGTGTGTAATCAGAACATGTTGTTCACAGTTCCTTGAAGGAGAGAGATGAGTTTCTTCCAGGTTCCTTAGAATAAAATTGTTAAATTTGGGAAGAAGCTATAAAATAATCAGGATTAGATTTCTCAGAGCAAGTAACCATTTTCAGGAATTCAAGTCTGTTAGGAAAACCTTGAAAATAGGCCATTAAAATGAATATTAATAAAATGTATCTAAATTATATATTAAATTGCATGGCTCAATCACTTTAAAAGTCTGCTCTTCACAAGATTACAAGAAACAGTGCATTCTTAATCGTCTCATGCTTACTCCAGTTGAATCATGCTTCCCTCAAATTTTATCATATGAACCAATATAAATGCCTCCATCTTACATACTTGTAAGCCTGATACAGTTCGGAGTAAGCAGTCTTCATTTTTTCTTGTTTACACACGTCTCTTACATATGTAACATTCTAGCATTAGAAGAATACTTATTTTGACTGAAAGTTTTACATACAAGAAATCAGTGATATAGCTTCCTTTCTGCTTGTTCCACTCCACAGATAGGAGAAAAGAAAGGGTCTACTTATCACTCAAAGTAAATAACAGTTACTTACCCTCTTCTCACTGGTGAGAAGACGGTCCCAATAGGAAGACCTGGCTAGAACTACAGCTATTGAACAAGCAAACATGTTTTCTCCATCCTCTCACACCCAACATCCACTACACAAGTGACAGAACTTGCCTCAGGACCTATATTTCTCCTTCTTCCCCACAATACTATATTCTGGTGCCCCCCCATCCACATGTACCAATCCATTCATGTCAGTAGCACCATACATGTGGGAAGAGGCAAACATACCAAGGACACGTATCTGCATCACTGCTCCATGTAAACCAAAGAACATCCACAGTGGTTGGGAACAGTCCACGCACACCTGCATGCCAGCATTAGCTCCATTGTGGCTCAAATGCAGTTCACCTTCTGAATTCACCATGAATCCCAAAATGTCTCCACTCTGGAGAGGCACCAACACTCTACAAACAGCCCAGAACTCCTTCCGATCGACCAAAGATTCAGGATTATATGGAAGGTCACTGGGCCTCAAGGTGCTAGGATCACAAGTGGTCACCCCATAAGAGAGTGTCCCAGTACGTGAGGTGTTAGATTTATTAATTTTGACAAATATTGTCTCATTGATTCTAAGGGGCCTGCTGGTGAAGACCAAAGTTCTCTCTTCGCGAGCATGCTCCAAACGGGCCACCGTCTGGTCATCCAGAATTTTAATATGGGCTCCCCTGAGCTGATGAAAGCGGAGGTCACTTTCAAGCTGGGATGGGAGGAGGTGGGAATGTTGAGAGTTGAGGGAGTTCTGTGGGATAGGACACATGGCAGCCATGACATGGAAGTTCTCCTCCTGGAGGTTGAGGTCACAAAGGCTCACTGACAGACGGGTGTCCTCAGTTTCTCTGCGCAATGAAGGCCGACGGATAGCTGTAAAGGATCTTGGACGGAGACAATCAGGAGGAATAATTTCACTATCTGCAAATCAGAACAAGAGAAGGAGAAGATCACACAAGGATACAGAAAACATCAGATTGGCAGTACTATCCCGGTTTGAGAAAAATATAAGATCATCAACATATTTTCAATTTATGTGATGTCAATGGATTTGAGACCACTTCTGGTGAAATCATTTCTTTCAGGCATAATTCCACTACTCTTATTGAATCCTGGGATTTGCAGTTGTGGGGGGTAGAATTCTCAGCCAAGTAGTTCTAGTGCCTCACCAAACTACCCACCCTCAGATTCCATAGGATGTTGCCAAGCCAGTTAAAGTGGAAACTTGGTACTATGATTGTACGGTGTGACAGAGAAGCAGGGAAGTAAGCAGGATACAGCATGAAACCACTGGTACACTTATAGCAGAATCCTGAAAGGGTATACTTTGTCCATAGATACGATGCCAAGAAGAGCTGAAGTTTGGATTTAACAGCGATTTTTAAAAAGAGAGGTAGTATTTAGCATTATGCTTATCCAAACAATTTTTTGCCATCAAACACTGTGGAGTTATTTCATGTACTAGGACCACTGAGTCACACAAAATGATCTTGCAAGTACATATCCAAGGCCACAGTAATGGTTCTAATCTCAGCTAGTAGTTATGAGAGAAGTCTGATTTTATTGATGAGTGTTTATGGAACTGAGTAGGTCTGTTTAAGTGATTGCTACTGGGGCTGCAATCTTACACCTACATACCTAGGAGTAAGCCTCACTGAACTTCGGAATGCACTATTAATGGAAATTTTATTGTTTTATAATTTTATACAGGAAGCCACTACTTTTTGACATCCTGTTATCTGATGATTTGCTCATTTGATGCTTGCAAACTGAGGACAAGTTCCATTAATTTGACAGGAGTTTCATTCTTTCTTGCCTATGGAGGCTCACTTGGAACCACTCACACATGGGTGCTGCTTGCAAAGCAAGCAGAGGGAGGAAAAGGCACTAAGCTGGCTGACAGGTTATGCAAGCAGTGTGCACAGTTGATCTTAAGTGAATCTCCATAAGTCCTTCATGCTCCCTACATGGCTTCCGTTTTTCAAACATCTCTGTCTTCTGACAGCGGGCCGGTCCCTAACATGTCAGATAAGTGGGAAAGCTTGTACCATCGCACTGCATCTTTTGAATTTTTTTAATCTTTCCTTGTTATTAGTGCTCAATATGTGGCTTCCTTTGAAAAAATGCTCAGAAACAAAGAACTGCAGACAGACTGTCGATTGGAGCTGGTTACAGGGAGCCCATGACTCCATTGTTACAAAAACTTCACTGGTTACTAATCTGTTTCTAGGCACCATTCAAAATGCTAGTTATGCCCCATAAAGCTAAAGTTTGCAGGACCCTAACTTTAAGGTTTGTGAGGGGGCTTCTGTCAGTTTTACCTCACAAGCATGTCTGGCAAGAACATAGAAAAGGGTGGTTTCTCTTAGGTGTGGAACTCCCTTCCTAGAGAAGCTAGGCTTTTCCTTCTGTCAGCAGGTGAAGACTTAATTATTCTGACAGTCTGTTGTATAAAGAAAAGGATTAAATCATGTGCTGTAGTATTTTTTTCTTGTTTTTTTGAAAGGTATTTTTTAAGTTCTTTATTAAAAATTCTACAGAAAGTTCCATTATATTTCAACATTAGCTTTCTGTATGCTTTTACTTATTAGTCTTTTTACCTGTATTTGTCTTAATTTTTACTATAAGCTGGCCTGAATCCCAGCTCTGGGAAAAGGCAGGATATAGGTAAAACTATCCACATCATCCCAATCATCTGTAAAGGGAAGGGATCTATGCATAAGAATTATTTCTAACACTGCTACACAATTCACCTTTCCTGCTTGTTAAACTGGGTTTGTTCAAACTTATTTTAAAACTGGCACACATCAATGGGTAATCTAGCAGCACCACTGAAGTACCGGTAAGTGGTAACTTGTAGTGCTCAAAGACATCGAGACATCTCACAGGATTTCCCCACCCCCAGCTTTTTGTTCACTGAACCACTTCCCTCAGGACCACAAGAGTTTGTCATAAGTGAGTGCTGACAGGAATGCCATCTGTCTTTGATTTGTCTCACAGAAAACTTTTTAGCTATGGGACTTGTTCACACCTGTGATTTACTCCTAAGCCTAAGCAACTAGTCTGCCAATCACCAAAAGCATGAATGCAGCCATTAAGGTGCAGCTGCCACCCAATATATAGCAATTTTCATTCCCAAATCTAATGTTAGGATTAGCTTGCTGTAACTACCTCGCATGAGGCCTAAACACCCAGGAGGCACCAGATCCTCTCTGATCTTGGAAATAGGTCAGGCCTAGTTTGTGCTTGGAATGGCCGGGGCGGGGGGTGGCAGCCAAGGAATACCAGGAAGGCAATGGCAAACAAAATGTGAGATTTCTTTGCCTAAGAAACTGAAATTACTGGGGTCTCCATAGGTCAGCAGGCAACTTGAAAGCACAATACATCCACATGTATGTCCACCTCACAGGTAGGGGACTGATGGGTTGTTCTACTTCACACAATACAGAGAAGAAGCATCCTTTTTGTAAGCTATCTTGTATTTTGATTTCTTTTTAAACTCCAACACTAGGATTGCCAGGTTAGTACCATCTTGACAAAATGGGCCAAAACCTGAGACCAAGGGACAGTCACTCATGATGCCACAAGAAGCACCCTTCCGGTGATGTCACAGAGAGTAGGCCCTGATGATGTCATTAAGCATGGTACCTTAAGCATCAGACACAGTTCTTCAGAGGTTATCATTCAATTTTTAAAAAACTCAGGTTCAAAAAAGGTCAAGTTTTCAAGGAAGTGATTTTACCATGAGATTCCTTCATCTTGTCTGAAGATCCCTATGATCTGTTAACCATGCCCAAACATCTACTTGAAGTAGCAGATTACTGGGCTGAAGTCTTACCTTTGTCCCTGATATATTAGTTTTTCATTTGCAAGAATTTTTAACATTGAAAAAGGTTATCCCTCACACGTAGTCTAAGGTAATATTTTGATAGTTCAGTATTCTATTATTTTATTCCAATCTTATGAAGTGGGAAAGAATAGAAATAAAGTTCTGAGATGATAAGCTATATCAGTGCTTCTCAAGATTTGGTCCTCCAGACATTGTGAACCCCCACTCCCAGAGTGACCAACCACTGGCCACGCTGACTGGAGCTTCTGGGAGATGAAGTCCAAAACATCTAGAGAACTAAAAGTTGAGAATACTGGGCTATACCCTTTCTGGCTGGAAGTGATGCCTCACATTTCAGCACTCACTGATATGAAAGCTATTTTGGAGAATACTGGCACAAGCGGATCCAGAATGGACTACAACCTTTGTTTCGGAAATACTTCTTGTTTTTTTTCCCATCTGCCAAGACAGCTACATGTTTATTGGTCTGCTTATTTCCATATTCTTGTTTTTAAAGTGTAGCATATGATTTTGAGATGTAGTACCTTGGTGATTACCTTGTCAGAATGGATTTGCATTTACAAAATTGGGCATAATCCTGTCTGTATGATGCTGTTTGCCACGCTTAAAATTCAGACTGATTTTTTAAAAATTCAGTTTGAAGTCTAGCCTGTTCCTGAAGGCCCCGAGCATGTTGACATATATATATGAGAAATAACTGTTTAGGACAGAACAAGTAAAATCTTGCCAATGTCAGTACACTCTCCTCAAACTACCCTGTCCCTAGCAAGCCAACAGAGATAAAGCAAATACTTTTATTCCACTTCAGACAAAGGCTTTGTAAAGCTCTGGAGAGGAAGGATATTCCATGACTGAATGGTGTTTATTTCTTTTCAAAATACCACAGAGGAGCAGTCTGCTGTCTATCAGTGTTTGAGCTACCAAAGAATTCTTTACACATGTCAACACCAGAGCTTGGAAGTCTTACTGTTTTGGTCTACAGCTTCCAGAATCCCCCAAGCCAATTTAGCACTGGGATTCCACTTTAATTGCCTTGACAGAATCCTACAGAATCTTAGGGAAGTTATAGTTTGGTGGGGCACAAGGCCTTGCTCTAGCTAATATAGATCCCTAAACTAAAAGTCCCATAATTCCCACCTATTTAAAGTGGAATCATGGTGCTAAAATTGTACAATGAGAAAGGTCCCCAGTTCAGTTCACTCAAGAAGCATTTGTTCCAATACACACACCGAAAAACCTCTCCTCTCTCTATGGTTTCTTGATGACATCTTTGTAATTTGGCCACACAGAAAGCAACCACTTGAGAAGTTCCATGAGGATTTCAACAACTTCCACCTTACCATCAACCTGAGTCAAGAACAATCAACACAATAAATTCATTTTTTACACCACTGTGCAACTGCTCAATGTACTTCTAAGCACCATACAACATCAAAAAAACCACTGACTGCTACATATACTTACATGCCTCCAGTTTCCATCCAGAACATACTATCACATTTATCGTTTACAGACAAAACCTCCAATGCAACCACATCTGCTCAGATTCACAAGACACAGACTCAAAACTCCAGACATTTCTCAAACTACAATATCCACCTAAGGAGGTGAAGAAAAAAATCTACAAGACAAGATTAATCTCCTGGAACCATCTACCACAAGACAGACCGAAAACAAAATATGACAGAACACCCCTAGTGGTCACCTGCAGTCCCCAGCTGAGACCACTCAAATGCATCACAAGTGAGCTACAACCAGTTCTGGAGAATGACACAGCCCTCTCACATGCTCTGACAGGCAGGCCTTTATTGGCCTATAAACAGCCTCCAAATCTTAAACTACCCACTTACAACAGGATACATAACATGAATGGTAATACAGGGACAACATCCTGCCACAATCCCAGATGCCAACTCTGTCATCACATCTACTCTGGGAACAATAATATAGGGGTCAATAACATCATCTGCAACATCAGAGATACACTCATTTATCCTCCAATGTGATATTTGCCATCCTATGGCATCAATGCCTCTCTACACTGGATAAATAGGACAGTCTTTATACAGATGACAAATGGAAACAAATCTGACATTAGAAATGGCAATACCCAAAAGCCAGTTGTAGAACACTTCAACCTTCCTGAAGTCAGAAACTGACTTTGGGTAAGCAGTCTTATTGCTTTCACACTTTAGTGCTAACTAACTACTAGCTAACTGAATCACTGTAAAGATCTGAAAGATCTATATCCACTCTCCCAGCCCTTTGAAAATTTAGGGCAAGGAACATGATTTTCATCTTTCTGGATCCTATTACATTCTATCCCACTTCCACAACTGTATAAATATGTTTTGTGCCTGAGACTTTAATGTCACTTGGTACTGCATCTGGGTTAATATCCAAGAAAGCTCATGCTATTCTTAAAGTTGGTCTTAAAGGTGCAACCACATTCCTTTTGTTTTCTCTCCCTCCATTCCTCTTTTTTATGCTGCAAGAGAAAAACATTTTTCTTTAAAAAATATAAAGCAACTGTTGCTCTTCAAAGAACCCAGGAATCTTAGGGTGGATTCACACACTAATGTAAGCCTCATGTACTCTCAAATGTTCCTGCCACAGAGTTTTCCACTGTACCATACAAACTCATATTATGTCACTCTTATTGTTTGTATTCTGTGAAGTCTCCTTCCCTTGCCCAACAAATCATTATGATTTGTTCCCATGTCCCCTAACTGATTAGATTGTTTTCATAGCGGGAGTGGCTCAGACAATATAGGAGTGGCTGTGATCATCTTGATACATCCCACCTCCTTTTTTTCTCCAATTTACTTTTATATTGTCACGACATCACAGCACTTTGCAAGTATGATGCGATGGCACATTATTGCCAACAGCTGGAGCACCATATTATCGCCTGCTCCACAGGAGATACAGTTATTCTTCCTGAATGGGTACCAGAATGTGGATTCCATAGAGCACAGTGACTGTAATCCATTCCACGCACACGCACACACAGATACACCGTACTCCCTGTTGCTAAGACACTATGTGGAGTCTTATAATGCATTTTTTTTTAAGAATCTATCACTATTTTTAGAGATCCACAGTGGTATGGTAGTTTAAGTGGGTTCAAATCCTGCTCAGACATGTAACTCACTGGGTAATCTTAGGGAAGGTCCCCCCCCTCTCTCTCTCTCTCTCTCTCTCTCTCTCTCAGCAGAAGGCAATGGCAAACCTCCTCTGAATAAACCTTGCCAAGAAAACCCTGTGATAGGGTCACAATAAGTCAGAGCCAAGTTGAAGGCACATAACAACAACAACATTCTTATACAAAAAAAAATGGATTGTGTGTGTTTGCCTTGTGATCTAGTTCATGTAGCTGTTTGCTACACGTATGGCTATGCCAGTTATGGGGAGGGTGAGATTATAATTTACTGTGGGCTACAGGCACATCCACTGCAGCAGTGGTTGCAGTCCCTTTCATCGAGATGAATGGAAGTCATCTAATTAATTCTACATGTCCGGAAGGGAGACAGAGGAGATGGAGAAATTTTTTAAATGAGTTGGTAGTCACATCACTATAAAGCAATAGTGATGTCATGAAAAAGCAGAGTGTACATTCATAGTATGATAAAACATGCATATGGAGATCTAGCATGGTGTAGCGGTCTGAGTGCTGGACTATGACCCTGGAGACCACAGTTCAGTTCCCTACTCAGCCATGGAACCCCCCTGGGTGACCTTGGGCACACTGCACACCCTCAGGCCCAGAAAACCCTGTGATAGGTTCACCTTAGGATTGCCATAAGTTGGAAACAACTTGAAGGCACACAACAACAACAACAACAACAACAACAACAACAACACACATATACCAGAAAACAGCTATCATCAAGACATTATCACAAAAAGTATAAAATATTGGTAGAGCAGGAATGGGTCCTGGTTTGTTTGAGGGCATATGCCAAAGGAATTGAACATAAGAAGGCAGAACTGGCCTATACAGCAAGTCATAAAAAAAGTATATTATTTCCCATCTGACTCCTTTTGTTTTCTCTTGGATTATAAAAAGCACACTGGTGGATGGTACGTTTTAACCATGCCTAGCTCCAGAATTTGGGGTGGGATCCTTTGGCAGCCACACTGGACCCTCTAAGTGGACCATACAATTCTCTCACAGCATCAGCAACCTTCTTGGTTGCTCTACGTGCAAAGTGGGAACAACATGCTACTAGGAACATAGGGCCTTAGCAGAATTTAGAGTCATTACAAATGCTTGATCAAGCCATGCTCTAAAACCAGTGCCAACATCAGCACAGTTACCGACAATATGTGAGATCGATCATTCTTCCAAACTGAGATTATCTTAGATGCCTCAATAATATCTTATAACAGAGCCACAACATCAGAGAGTCTGTGTACCACCAGAATGTTAGGACTCCACCAGAAGGAAGCCAGGCTGAATTAACACCTTCAAGACCATTATTGCCATTATATGCCAGATCATAGCACAATGAGAACTACACAACAATCAGCTATTAGACTAACAAGATAAAGACTGAAAGCAAATACATTAATAAAAAAAGAAGATTTATAAGACTACAACATTATGCACACATATCTGAGAGTTCATCTCACTGAATGTAATAGGATTTATTTCTCAGTACACATGTTTATGATTATGCTAGAATCACAGAATCATAGAGTTGAAAGGCATAGGCATCAACTCCCAACTCCCCTCCTCATTGCAGGGAATCTAGCTACAGCATCCCCAGAAGGTAGCTATCCAGCCTCTTTTTGAAGATGTCCAGAGAAACATACTCCACCATTTCTCTAGTTAATTGGTCCCACCGTCAAACCACTCTTACTATCAAGAAGTTCTTTCTAATGTTCAACCAAAATCTTCTCTCCTGTAACTTAAAACCATTACACCATTCAGCAGCGGAGAACAAACCTATACCCTCCTCTCTGCAACAGCCCTTTATATATTTACAGCGTGCAATCATATCACTCCTTGGGCTGAACTCCCTCAACCTTTTGTCATATGTTTAGTTCTCCATACTTCTTATCATCCTCATTTATTCATTCATTCATTCATTCATTCATTCACTCACTCAGTTTACATTCTGCTTTTCTTCCATATGGAACTTCAAAGTAGTTCACACCATACGTTAAAACAATCTGGAATACAAAAATAAAAAAAGCATCAGACACAATCCTTGTAAATAAAACATTAATTTTAAACCATTAAAAGTACACTGAAACCTACTCATTGCATTATCCCAACCAGATGAAAAACTGAAGGCCTGTTTAAATAGGAAGGCCTTGGATGCTGAGGGAGGGGAGAGTAGGGAGGGGGCCAGCTCAGCCTCCCTTGGCAGAGAATTCCATAGTCTGGGAGCAGCCACTGAGAAAGGTCTCTCTCTGCTGGGTCCTCACCCACCATACCTGTGAAAGTGGTGGGACTGACAGAAAGCTCTCCCTTAAAGAGCTTAAAATTTGGATAGGCTTGTATAGGGACATACAGTCTTTGAGACAGCCTGAACCTAAGCTGTTGTTGCCCTTCTCTGAAACTGCTTCAACTTGTCTATATCCTTCTTAAGAGGTACCCATAACTGAACACAGTACTCCAGATGAGGCCTGACTAGCACAGAATGTAATGAGAATATCACTCTATCTTGGAAACTGCAGTTCTATTAACACAGGTTAAATATTATTTGCCTTCTTTGTTGCAACATCACAATGATCGGTCATGTTCAATTTATGATCAACAATAATCCCAAGGTCCTTTTCACATGTCTTGCTACTAAGCCAAGTACCTCCCATCCTATAAGTATTCATTTTTGTAGTCTAAATGCAGCAGAACATATGCATTAATTAACTGAATGTACATTTTCTACTGTAGATAATTATACAGTGATATCAAGTTCATAATATGTACACCAGATGTCACAATGTTTGTGAGCACTTCTGATTATTTTAAGTATACAAAGATGGCACCAATGGGATTCCAAATGCCATTTCAAAGAAATGCATTTTCCATGCCAACGTTGTAACTCAGGAGTCTCATTTGGCAACCAATGTCAACCCGAAGGGCATGTTCAGAGTCTTCATGCTTCTTTAATGCCACTCGGACAATCTGGCTGCATTTCAGGAATGGAAAAAGGAGTTTGCACATGTGCTTAAATGCTTTTCTGCAAATCCCATTTGAGACTATCCAAAGAATTCACTATGCAGAAGAAAGCTGGTCAGATGTTTAACATTCATGGAGCTAAGCCAAGTGGTCGAGAACATCTTCCTTGTAAACTGCAGTAATTTAAGCAATTCTCTAACATGGGCTCTTGCCTAAATAAGTCTTTTTTTCACACAATGAAAGTTTACTGTGAAATTTAATTAAGTCAATATTTAGAAACTGTATTAAAATATTGAGTTCTTTCTGTCTCTCTTTTTACACATTTTGTTAAAGGCGAGTTAGAAAGAAAGGGCTAAGGCTTGAGAGGAATCTTTGTGTTATCTACTAATGTCAATTCAAATGTTCTTTGCATCAAGAACAGCTGCAAAGCAACTAGCTGAAACAGCAGCTCTAATTTGGTAACTCTATCTCTAAGGCCTGGGTGAAATCAGAAGGGAACTGATGAAGGGCATCTGTAGTTATTCATGCCAAAGGATGTGTCTGAAAAGTTCAGCTATTCAGTGAATTCATGTAGCATGATGGGACAACGAGCGCTCGGGAGGGATTCTTGGCAGGTTCCCTAGCTGAGAACTTTTGTTCATCTGTCATGCTTTTGAAGAAAGGATTGCTCTTACAGCATAATCTTATGAAACATATTTCACCACAGCACTGCAAATTGGGGTACACATCTGTCACTTAGGTGTAATACTACAATAAAGTCAAACCAAAGCTCTTGCTCATGAAAATGCTTTCTTAAAAGTCAACAAGATGGGTATCTTCTTATTGGACCCTGAGGGGGCTGAGCTGGACAGTACTGGGGGGGGGGTCTGTGCTTATTTCTCTGCCTCTCACAGGGCCTGCTAGAGACAAGAATCTTTGTGCAGCAGCCTCTGACCAGCACAAGCATGATGGACAGATGTACAAACATCTAGGAAATGAGTAAGGGAGAGGAATGAGGGAAGGAACACTGGGATAGTTGGGTGAAGTGTTCTCTCCCACCCCACATTCCTCAGGCACCAAATGGAAACAAAGGATCTGTCCTTTTTATTATTATTTTTATCTGGAAAATGACCAAACACCTTCAAGACTGATGAAGCAGATGCTTTGATTTCAGCAGCCAATGTAATCATTATAAAAGGAGGCCACAACCCACCTCCTTTGCAGCTACCAGTAATTTCTATATCTTCTTCTCATATCTAGTATTATTGCACCTCAGGAGATAAGACTGAAGTAACCGTATAGTCAACTATCATCCAAGTTCCAAAGCTGTCATTTTTTATTCCATAAAAAATGGTAAGGTAAGATGAACAGCTAATGAATTTTGTTCCAGTTCTCTGCAAAATGAATTGCAGCACGGCACGGCAACTCCATCTTGTTACATGATTTTTTAAAAAGTGCACTTAGGGGGAAAAAATCAGCCCCAGCTGATGAGATTACAATGAACTTTGAAATCAACAGGTCTTGATGAGCAACCTGATACTGTTTTATTGGATTTCTGATTAGTGGTCTCAAATTATAAGCAATATCACTTAACCATTTCCAGAGGGAAAATACATATCAGTGACTCAAAGTGTGACAATGCTTTGATAGAGGTCTGCACCTTCCTGCTGCAGTGGGATGCCTTTCTGGCTACTGAAACTTGGAAAGTATCCAAAATGGAAAAGTTCATCTGATACCAAGCATATTCAAAGACATAGCTGTGTTAATCGGTAGGTAAAAGAATCTTGTAGCACTTTTGAGACTGAGCTAGTCTTACTTAGTCTCAAAGGTGCTATAATATCAAGTGTGAATATTCTCAGCTTTTGAACTGATCAATGGGAACTGACAGAAGTATGAAGCAGTCTTTTGACCATCCTCTTTTTCATCAGAAGAGTATTTTAATCTCATTCATAGCAGTTTTACGTTAGCATCAGGTTTTCTGGGTGCCTACAGCATGAGCATCTGTGCTAATCGCTATTTCACTGGATGGGTAGCTTAATGCCAAAAGCAGGTTGCTATGGAAAGAAAAACAGGAATCTGGAGATGACTCAAGTGCAAATAGGTACTGATATTTGCTGTTTGCTTCCCTCATACACTATGTTGAAAACAGATGAAAAGCCAAACAGATCTTTCCCCTCTTCACCCATATTTTTCCCCAGAGGCTCTAAGACTGTTTGCAAAGTTATATCAAACATCTTGCATAGACTTTAGTGGTGTCAATCTTTCAAAACTGATTCCCATATGCTCTGTCAGCTCACATGTAATCCCCAGTCCTTCCATCTTCAAAGAAGGAATGTGTGGTTGCTATTTGCTTTTACTATTCAGTGAACTACTGGTGCCTACTGCCAACGTTGCTTGTAAGTATTAAAAATAAGATACATAAACAATGAGCATCAAATTTGTTTCAGGTTTGATCATCTTAATAAGCATGATGCATACAATCCCTTACCATGAATAATTAGATTATTAGGAAATCTGGAAACTCACATTGCTTAGTGGATGGGGAGAGGGCCATACTTATCACAACAAGGATGTGTATTTAAACTCCTGCTGCTCTCTGTTGATCACCTACATAAAGCTGTCTTTGCTTCTTGGCAAATTAGAGGGTAGTAATATCATAGATGTGACAGGTGGTAGATTCCACAACAAAAAATCCAGAAGAAGAGAGACTTGCACTTGAAAAAACATTGTGGTTCCACTGCACCTGGGGATATTGCACTCCTGGGAAACACTCAAACCACAGTTGTGGCAAACGAGACTAGGGTCATTAAGGATTACAAGATGCACAAACCTCATCTAGTTGCCATCTGTCTAGTCCTAAAGTATTTGATGACGTGAAGCTATAGGCAGACATGTTTGATAAACTGAACATATTTTAACTTCCCTGCATGGTGTATTTTATTATTAGCGATAGAACGAGAACTGCACAATTCAGGTGCCACACAAAATGCTGCTTGGTGTCTTTAGGAAAGACAGTAACAGGGTTGGAAAAACTCTGGATGACAGGTCACCACCATGATTTAAATTCACTGCTTGTGCTTGGCAATTCATTTGTCCTTCCCTATAAGCAATTACTTCTCCATTCCATATCAATTTGTCAGTGTGTAAGAATGCTGCCTCTTCTTTTCTGCTCTTTGCACAGTCCACAAAAGACTAGGAGGACAGATCTTAAGCCAGTAAAGCTGCTTTTTTATTAATCAGGAAAATCTTCCTCACTTCATGAGAAAAACATTTCTATATTATGTTAAATAATTCAACTAGAGGAGAGACACATCTTCATATTTCTGTCAATAGCAACCCCATTTTGAGATACAAGGTCATCAAGCTACTTTCTAACTTGTATGAATATTCTCATGCACTAGAAATGAAATATAGTAAAATAAATGTTAGGTAAAACACAAAGCAGTATTAACGAAAAAGTAAAAAGAACCATGATAAAAGTGATAGCACTCAACAAAGCAATTCCATTTGTTCATTAAGTTAAACAACCCCTGTACTGAATACCAACATAATTCAATATATTGTGGATCAATGGTCAATGACCTGCATCACTGACAATTTGTCTCCCACCGCCCACGTGACCACAAGTGGCGGGGGGGAACACCTTTGTTGCCCCCCCATGAAAAGGAGACCATGCAATCACAAGGGTCGCACGGTGGGATGGGGAGGAGGCGGGCTCTGCAGACCCCTTTTTGGGCCGCTCCGCCCCTTCCTCAGCCTCTTTGTTTGCTGGCAACTCACCCTCCCGCCCTATGGTTTCAGTGTAAGATTGCTGGTCGCTTTTGGGCTGGGTAGGAATTTTTTCGCCCCTTGGGGGGGTTCACCTACCCTACACTGCGCCAAGGGATTGGGCAATTGGCTTTACAAGGTGGTGTCTCAACTAGGTATTAAATAGGACTCCACAGCCACACTTGTCTTGATCCATGGCTGGTAGGGGGGTCTAAGGGTTTTAGTGGGTACCTATGGCACCCTTTGGTATAGGATAAATGCTGTCCTTGAGGCAGGCCTGGGACTTGCCCCTACTGTCATGAGACGGGGGGGTTGCAGTTTGGGGGCTCGCCTTCCAGAAAAGGGCTGGCCGAAGTTTTAATCCAGCCACATGGGTTGGCTTTGGGGCCCGGTACCTCGCTCAAGGAGGACTGGGGAAGAGGTCTGGAGCTGACGTTTGCCTTAGCCTACCCATGTTGTTGATCCCCCTTCTCAGGTAATAAGTTCAAGTTCATGGTCAAGTTTAAATTCAAGCCTAAGTTCAAGATCAAGTTTACTTCCAGCTTTATGTTAATTAGGCATACATTAATAAATTGCCCTAGTTCAACCCAAGCCCTGTGTGTGGTCTCTTCATTTCATGGGTTGGGCAGCAAATCACTGTTCTATTGCATTGCAATGACACAGTGTGCACCCACATGCTACTCTGTCTACTTTAATGTGCAACCACATGTTCAGCTCTATTTATGCCACCATCATCTGGACATGATTGTTACACATTATTAAAAAAAAATTATTCAGCACGCATAGCAAAACTTACACTTGTGGAAATCATTAACAGTCTGCCAGCCTTTGGTTGGTTGGTTTGTTTTTTAGGAAGTAAGTTTCTTTAATGGGAAATTATAACACTCTGTGCCCCAGCCATTTGTACCTCATGCATAAATATTATCCAGAGTGGACCTCACCTCCATATACCACCATGACTGAGGAAACACACGTGAAAAAAAGGAACACCTTACAGACACTAGCTAAACCAAGGCATGCTCAAGGATCACCTATTTTAATTATTCCTTTAATTCCCATCAGCTTAATTCTGAACTGGGTTGAAATGAACTGAAATATCTTAGATGTAAATGGGAATAACAGGTTTCAAAACCTTGAATAACACAGCCCTTTTATCTGTACATGGCTCCCCTATATGGGATTAGCAACTAGGGAGTATTTGTAAGCAGCACCATTTCCTACCCATTCCTAGATCTTTCAGACAAAACCTGCCAGTGCCCATAAAGTTACTTTCTTATTCCTCAAAATGTCATGTTTTAACAAAACAATGTAGAAAAGTGTCTTTTTTTTTTTTCAAAAAAAGAAAAAGGAGAATCATAACTCCTGTGGGTTTCTGGAGGTGCTGTTCTCCATTTGGACAGCAAAAAACGTGCCTCAGAGGGAGCCAAACTAGGTGTGGCTTCTTTGTTTCAAACACTGGTAATACTATGAAACACACAAATGGAGAATATTATCATGTTTGCCTGATGAATGTAGAGCTTACTAAAGTGCTAGCAGTCCCCTCAGGAAAGAACCTCCCTTAAGCCAATAAAATGGCTGAGATATCATTTGTTTTCTTTTCATGTTCTGGAAGAATCAAGTTCTCAAGAATAGCATAAACATTCTGCCATCATTCCTTGATTTGTAAAAATGTCATATTTGTACTATGCAAAGAAATTATTTACAGTCTCCATAAACATCCTCCGCGTGAAGTCCATCTGGCTGCCAGGAAAGAGGCTCCGAACCTGTTAATTTATTTACACTGTAAACCACTTTGTAATAAATAAAAAAAAAGCTCTTAATACTCACTCACAAGAATGAAGCACATTAGCACTGTACTATATTTAGAGCAACCTTTGGATGTGGGAATCCAGTGTCTTCCTTTCTTCACCCCTACCTGGGAGAATGAAGTAGGGATGACTCTTGAAAGATAGGGTGGTACTGGAAAAAGACAGAGGGGGCTGAAACTACACCCCAGCCCAGGGATCACTTCACCCTATCTTTATAAGCAAGTTGAATCACTCTGTAGTTCCAAAACGTAGAAAAAGCTCACACAGGTTTATTGTTACATATTATGTTGTAAATACCAATAAAATTATACCTTACTCCTATACTTCTGCATTTCATCTCATTATTCCAGTATATACTCAAAAGCACACTGAAATGGGTGGGGGAGCTGTCTTGTGGTAGAATATTGTGAAAATGGTCATTGCCACACTAAACTGTTATAGTGCTATTATTCCGCTTTCAACATCCTGCAGAATTCTGGGGTTTGTAGTTTACTGAGGCCAAAGAGCTCTCTGGCTGAGAATTCTAAATGCCCCTCCCTAAACTGCAAACCCCAGGATTCCATGGGATGCTGAAAGTAGAATAATACCACCATAAGAATGTAATGTGGAAATGGCCTAAGTTACAGAAAGGTGGAAAATTGCTGAAAGAGGAAACTAGGGATGGAACCAACACAAATTCCACCAAATGTCCTATTAGGAACAATAGCAACCAGACTCTGATACTTGCCTGTTTAATACAGAAGCACTCGATAAGTAAAAATAAAATGTTTTGCTAAAAGAAAGAAGACAGAGGTTGCTATCTTCTATCTATGCAATATTATACGTTGGAACTAAGCACAAGATGAATGAGGACAGGCTAGCCTCTAACACTGCAACTACTAACATTGTGGTCAATTCCTTTGAGGCAGTTTAGGAATCTATCATATTACATATGTAAAGATGACAATACTTTGTGTCAACTCTAATGATTATCACATGCCATGCCACATGCAACTCAGTGGCTACACACATCTATCACTGGATGACTTTTGCTTTCTATGTATAGCAAGACACTTGCAGGTATTTTTCTGGTCTGTGAAGCACATTAAGATCCAATGCACTAGTCATAGTTATGCCAGGGCACATGCAACAAAACCACACAGAGCCACTTAACACCACATGCCAAAAGAATAAGCTATGTGTGGTTACAACAGTTTTCACCATATCTTCACAACTCCCATGTATGTATATATATACACAAACATACACATACACACACACCACTATCAATAGAGTATATGAAAGTGTGGTGGCAATTGCAGAAATCATATTACATGAATGCATTGCTGCTTCCCATAAACAGTCTCTGTTAGGGCTGCTAGGTTGGGTTTATTTCTGATCCTTCAGGGCCAAAACCTGACATTTAGGGAAGTCCTCTTGTGATATCACAGAAGGTGGTTGCTAGTTTTCTTCCTAGTGCAATATTACAAAGGGCAGCCTCTGGTAAAGTCATTAACCATGACATATTAAGCATTAATTACTGCTGCACAAATTGTACCAAAGTTTTTAAAAGCTGACAAACATGAAAAATAAATATACACACCTTTCAAGGCAGTACTCTTGACCTGAGATTCTGCCTCCTTACCCTGAGATCCAGAGAAGAGTGGCCAAGCCTTAAGACTCACAGACAGGCCCTGTATTCAGGCAACCCTGGCCTCCATTTAATGCAACCATCAGTGCAAATGGTTGCATGTGTCAGCCAGATATTAACAGACCTCAGTAAAGTAAATTAGCTTAAACTTTGGTTAACTCTATCATCATTCTTTATCATATTTCCTTTGCTTTGTAATTTTATTTATTTATTTATTTTGTGGGCCAACAGTGCTGTTCTACCCATCAGTTTGACTGTGTGCCATTTTGTCAGCTAACATTCCTCATTCACCAGCTTTCTGCCTTGAGGCCTTCCTCTCTTATCATCTGGGTTCTCCCTAGGACAAAGCACTGGACAACATCAAGCAGATTGTATCTTCGGATACGAGGAGACAAACCCTCTCTGAGCCTTTCAGCTATTCATTATGCCCAATAGCCCTTGGGAAAAGATGCTAACAATGTAACAGTGTAGAACTTCTTTCAGAAAACCAGTTCTTTTAAAAAAGAATTAGATGCTATAGATTAGTGATGCATATTTTGAACATCTGAAAGTTATTATTCCAGTTAGCTAGTGAACAGTGAGCTGCCATTGTCTACTTCCCTGAGTGAGAAGATAATGAATTAATGTTATACGTAAGTACCATGTTCTATGTGGAAAACAGAATGGTGGGAAAATGTACTCTCAAGATCCAGTTTAGATGTTCAACAAAGGGATAATATCCTTTGTGTGGTAGAGACCAGACTACTATAGGGCACTGGGATCCCATATACACAGCAGTGGCCAAACAACATCACAGGCGAGCTAAACTAGCATGCACACAGAACTTTCCTAATAGTGCATGATTGTTCTTATGCCAGTGAAGTGGAAGGACCATATATACTGAACAAGTCACATATAGATGCATAATGTTGCTTCTGTGATGGCTGATACAGGTGATTTTTGTGCCAGTTCTAACCAAGCAAAGGACATTATTGTGATGTCAAATACCTACACCAGACCAGTGAAAAACCTTATAAGAGAAATCAAATATGTGACACCACAATATATTCATATGTGAACAGTTTGCTAGAGTGTTCAATGAACATTTCCTCTGAACAGATGAGATGAGTATTGGTCAATATGAAAGACAGGTTGAATTTGTGCATATTTCCCTATTAACATTGCCCCCCGCCGACCCCATAGCATATATACAAATTATCAGGGTAATATGCAGGGTTAAACCACACTACTCAATCATTTAGGCAGTGAAAGAAACAACTGGGGAAAAGCTTGTGAAGGAAAGAGCACTACGAGATGTTAGTGTGTTTTATATTGTATCATATATGATTAGTAGAATGTGATTCGCAATAAATGCATTAATAAAAAGCTCTAAGGCCCCAGTAAAGGTTGATACAAATTTTAAGTTCTTTGTCCAACTACAAGCTGTGACTTCTTAGTATCTGCAGATTTAATTCCTGTACACTACATCTTTCAGAATAATCTTGGTACACTGCCAAGCTTTCTACTGCAGGTTTATTGAGAAACAGAACTATGAGGGTAAAATATTATAAAATCCTGCATATAGCCCCATTCCTAGCTGAGCTACCTACAAACAAAAGAGCAGACATAAAATGCACAAAAGCTGATCATAGATACACAGAAAGGATATTAAATTTTCAAGTTATACAAAAGTAATCTTCCTTCTCAAGAAAACAACATCCAGTACATGTCTGACTCATGCTCATTTTGTTTCAAGGACTCTGACTGGGGCACCAATAAATATAAAAAAAAAAAGACTGAAACAGAAATCCAATTTCTATGGTTGCTTCAAAATGAAGTGATTTTCAGCATAAAACTGGAAAAGACCTGAAATTACAGAAAGTAATGGTCTCCTCATAGTGAATTTTCTTTCCAGAATGTGGTAGAAGAACATTATTTACCACTACAATGTCCTTCTCTCAAAGACTTGTGACTTGGAAGTCACTTCCTGAAGAGGAAGAGGAGTCTTACCTTTCCTAGGGTGAGTTCTGGTGGCTTTAGCTTTACTAATGACAAATGTTGAAGTAGCAAAATACATTAATTATTAGTAGAAGAGATGAGAGAAATAGACAAACCACATCTGGCAGAGGGTGAGGGGTAGTCAGCAATTTCAAGCTGAAGAGGTAACAGTAAATCACAAGTGCAAGAGTAGGAATGAAATCCTTCTACCATATCCTAGAATTAAAATGAAAAATGAGTAGAATGTTAACTGTCCAAGGAAGTGACAGAAGGGCACTGTTCACTAGCAGGACAAGCAAGAAGAATAAACCATCTGCCCACCAGCACCAAGCTAGGTGAGATATTCCTCTTCCCCTTGCTTATTTAGCACTAATTTTGGACCTACGCTATGTTAAAGAAGTCCACTTTATATTGGCTTTTACTTGCATTTTAATCTGTGTTGTGGTTCTGTATTAGGGGAAAGGGAAGCTACAAATAAAATATAAATCAATAAGCAGAAATGTCTGCATAAAGGCTCAGGTAGCTGCTCTGTCCATCTCTTCCACTAGTCCTCCTTCCCAAAGAGAATAAGACATAATGTCAGAAAGAAGAGGGGGTTGTTTCTAAGAAGGCTCCATATTCAACTTGCATTGATGCTATAGAACATTTGTATTCTATAAAATCTAGTCTGAATGAAATCAAGTTAGCTCTCCTCCAACAAAAGCCTTCATGATCCCTGTGATGATATTTTATATCCTACACCCTCTAACTGCCCTCTATTTCACAGGGACAGCCCTAATTAATTCTCTGTCACATCACTTTTTAAGCTGTTCTTCAAATGTCCCAGTTTCTTCTCCCACTTTCCTCCTTTCTCCTAAGCTTACTTCAATCACTGCAAACTGAATTCAGTGCACAAGACAAGTGTGCATTCCATTAATTCAGTGGGGAGAGGTGAGAATCTTACCCTTCTCAATTCTTATTGTGTGCCTTCATGTCACTTCCAACTTACGGCAGCTCTAAAGCGTATCTATCAGAGGGTTTTCTTGGCAAGTCTTATTCAGAGGGGATTTGTCCTTGCCTTCCTCTGAGACTGAGAGGGTATGACTGCTTGCCATATGTGGGAAAAAGAGGGAGAGGCTGAATAAGAAGTGGGGTGGAAGGTGAGAAAGAAGTTGTGGAAGACATAGTGTTCACAATGACCATTTCACCGGGATTTACTTTGAATTCTAGCTGTGCCACCCAACTTGCCCAAATTCCTTGATTTTATTTTTAAAAGAGAGTAAAGTTGTGTTTGTATTACACAGTTACATTAGTTTCCTACACTATAACTGTCATGTCTCCACTCAAGGAATCATAGGACTTGTAGTTTAGTGAGTATCAAAAAACCAGGAAAGGAAAGAAGTTGATGATTAAATCAGTCTAATTCTGTAGTAAAGTCAAATTCTCATGGGAAATTGGGAGCTCTAGTTCAGTGGACTAAATTAGAGCTCTCTGTTGGAGAATTGTAACTCACCAAACTACAAACTCTACAGTGCCTTAGGATGGAGCCATGACAGTTAGAGAGTTATAAACTGTATAGTACAGATGCTCCTTATGTCTTTATGTTGTTCATAGTTACGGCAATCTCTGGTATAGTTCAGGAGCAGCTAGGGAGGGAGGGAGATCTATTCTTCATGTTATCTCACTACTCCCACAGTTCTTCCATGTTGAATGGGAACTCTGCTGGTACCAAATCTCTGGTCCAGGACCAGAAGAACTCCTGTTCAACTTGGGAGAAGTGGCAGTAAAATGAAGACTGGATTTGCTGCTCCTGCAATAGCATATCTACCAACAAACCCTAATGTGCATCTTTATCTGTTTAAGGTTGTAGACGATTGAGATGTTTTTTGATGTGGCTCTGGCAAAGGATTCAGCCTGCTATGAAAATGGAAATCCAGCCACAGCTTGCTAACTTGCTAACAAGTAAAAGTTACTCTGAAAATGTAAGCCCCTCTTTACAAGGAAATGACTTCATTGTTGATTGTACTTCTTTACAACAGAGGTACATTCCAGTAGTGAAGTTTGGCTTCTACCTCCTAGGAAGACTCCCCCCGCCTCAAATGTAAATGTCAGAAGCAAGACAGAGTTAAAAAGAAGTCACAAAATGTGTGGATCAAATCTATTGAATGAAGGTTTCTCAGTCATTTGTAGAAGTATAGCAAACTGGACTGTAACATGCCAGCTCTTTGCAGTGAAACCATCAGGTAAATCATAGCTGCTAGGGCTGACCATCCTTAGAGAATTTGGAGGCAAATTGCCATTTTGCTCTCTCAGTATGCTTTGAACTATATTGTTGTAATATGAGTCATAGTGCATTTGATCCAACGCTACAGAACACAAGAATCTGACAGAATATTTATTTGGAGCATACTCCCATCTGTTTCAAGGACAACACAATGGACCCATCCTAGTTACAGCCATTGTGTAGCCTTTTTCCTAGAGCAAGGTGGAAACTAATGGGTCATGGAATTAATCAGGTTGGCCTACTGGTACTGCAGTGTTGCAAAACAAGAAGCTCTCACAACCCATACTTGCTAGGTGGGCTGATAGAATGTGGAAGAATTCTCTGAAAGTGGCATTCTATCAGAGGCACATCAAGGGTGAGGCAAGTAGGGTATATGCCCTGGGTGCCAATGCCAGAAGGGTGCAAAAAAAAAAAAAAAGAAAAGAAACAGCGGCAGAAGCAGCAGAGGAGGAGGAGGAAGCAGCCCCAGAAGTAGGGGCGCAACTTCCATGCTTGCCCCAGGCATTCTTTATGCTAGATGCGCCTCTGCATTCTATATTATTGGTGGAGCCTGAGGGAGAAAAGGTAAATTGATTTACTGGAAAGAGATACTTAACAAAGTAGTTTAGCTTTGGCTGCACAATACTTACTAAACCTGGTGTTTGGTAGATGTTGCTTCGGCATCAAAACTGCCTCTCTGGTGCTTACTGTCTTTTCCTCTTCTGTCATTTTGTTACTGATAGTTAAAGACATATCCAAGATGAGTCTACTCTCCAAAGGAAACTGACACTACTTCCCTTTAGGAAGGATGAAATATATATCAAAGGTCAGTTAGGCCTATTCTAGATGTTTGCACAAATATTTAGAAGAGCAACATGGGAGAAGTTTTGAGTTTTCTTGGAACTTCTGGTTGTTTCCAGTGTGAGTGAATTTAACCTGTGTGATATTCATACATACAATATCTATAAAGATATTTTCCCAAGCAAATTTTACATCCAATGAGACAATGGCATATCTGTTTATATCAAAGAATTATTTATACTGACAAAACCAGTGAGAAAGGCACAGTTCCAGTCAGTTGTATTTCTTTGTTAGTGTAAACACTACCAGAAATTTCTCTATCCACTAACATAAAACAAAAGGTCAGAATAACTGTAGTTGATAAGCATCCCATCTTAAAACCAGTCTAGTATAAACCAGTCTAATCTAAATTCAATGTCCAGCCAAGTGAAACAATAGAATCAACATAAGGCTACCAACTAACATGTTCCAACAAGTTTCCAACATCAACTCAAGGTGTTGCATATCACATTTTAAGTCCTTTGTGATGCAAGAGCTTCATAGCCAAAGGAGCAACTCTGAATTTACCTGCCTACACTCTGTGAAGCCCTGCTATGTGCCTTTCTGCTTAGTTATATGTAGAGGTTATGGATACATGATTGGGCATTCTTGCTTGCAATTCAATATATTCAATATGAAACAAGGAAAGGGACAGGAAGATGAAACAAGAGGCAAAAAAGTGCCTTGGCAGTTGTAGAAAAGAAGGAACCAAGAGGCAGTGGTGCCTAGCCAGCCTAATAATTGAGAGAGCTATACTTTAAAGTCTCCCTCTAACCTAGTCAACTGGCTATTGATGAAGACAGGTCCCAACAGACTGATGGAGGGCGCTTCTGTTTTCTCAGCTCTTCTTCTGATGAAGTCAAGTGATGCATTCCCTCACACAATCCTGTTCTATGAATTCTCATGCCATAACGTGAGTATCAGAAAGATGGAACTTATATGCTGGGCTAAGCCATGACAAACTTTCTGTCAAAAAAAATATATCATCGCTTGTATTAATTGTTGAGCATAAGTCTATGAACACAACATGCAGTTTCATTTACCTCAATACAAGTTCATAAAACAAGCGTTTAACTGGTGAAAGGTCAATTGCTTAGTAAGTCGAGTAATAGTAAAACAGATTGCAAAGATTAATCCTAATAACGTAAGATTTGCATTCCAAACCTTTTCTTCTTAGTTTGAGAAATTATAATAAAAATACCTAAAATAAAATACATTATATAACGATCCATTAGAATTATGTAACTTTCACTCTGAACAATGGAATAAAACATCCACTCTCCTATAGTCAATGGAATCCATTTGCCTGAATTCAAAGTACTGTGTTCTCTGTACCACAAAAGTGATATCTATACCCACCGGGTTGTACTTTCTAGTTGATGTTCCATTCCATTATTCTGCTATTTATCTTTTTTAAAATCCTTCAGGTTATTAGAGAAACAACAGGCGAACACAAACTGTAGTGTGTGCAACAAAGATTGCAGATCTATAGATCAACGTTAGGAGACTTTTTTTTTAAAAGTTTCCATATGTAATCCGTTGCATCTCTGGGTATGGCAGGGAAGGCACTTGACTGAAAACATTAGAAAGCACCATCATTCATGGTCAAATAAGGCATTAAGATGAATAAATACTTCCTGTGATTAATCCATTTCCCCTTCCAAAACAGATTTCTCCAGAGATACGTGCTTCAGCAATTAGATTTACCAGTTAAGCGGTGACCAATCAAAAAGCAAAGCATGCTAAATGCAAGGTATATCAGTGAAGAAACTACATGCACTGCAACAAACAACTTCCACCACCTGGGGGAGCAGTTTTGCAAAAAAAAAGTGTTAGCTTGACCCCCCTCAGTAAGGACATTACTGGCCTAGAGGAATTGAGAGTCTGACTTGGTATAAGGTAACTTCCTATATTCCTATGAGAATTATACAAATTAATATCAGTGGGACCAAAGAAAAAATTGTATGATTTCAAGAGGAACTCTAATAAACCTTCAGTAACACTTATATTAGCTGATAAACCAGTTCAGGGATTTACCTCCCTCAGTTTCAGGGAAGGGTTATACTTTTTACAGGCAACTGTATGTTCTACAGGGGTGCAGCCATGGGAAGGGGAGAGAGGCTACGAATTCTGCCTTCTGGTGAAATTTTCCTTCAGTTCCACATGTGTTGCATTAGAGTAACTTAAAGCTTCATCATTTAGACCTTCTAAACTTAATCATTTAGAAATACAGGAAATATAATAGTTCTAGCTGTGAATAATTTTCACTGTTTCATTTTCTAGAAAGCTGGAGACTGAGGAAAAGGTTAAGTTTGGGGGGAGTGAATTCTTATGTGTGAGGGAAAGCCCTCACTTGCCTGCCCTTGCTACACTCCTGGTTCTTCTGAAGCAGTAGACAAAGAACTGTGAGTGGATGTCACTCCTCTCTCCACAGTACTGGTTTCTTATGAACAGGAATTTTGATTATAACCCCCATTTATAATATCTTCCAATATAGCTAGAGAAGATGCATCTTCCCGCAAAGGGTACAAACTTAACCTCCTTTCATACAAGATTCTGAAATGCAGAGGGAGGGACATCACATCATTCATCACTTTCCCTCTTGTCACTTATGTAGAAAGTAGTCCTGATAACTCAGGCTAGAAGCTGTAAATCAAATGGCTCTTTAGTGCCTTCATCAGTAAAGTCATTCCCTTGGATGTACACACACTCCTTTCAATAACAGTAAATGAGAAGTGATTGTATACTTTCAAGGACATTGCCTACCTTTCATGGGTCAGTTTAAAAAAGGTGTTCCCAGAACAACAACACTGAACCTCTACTATACCTAAACTTTGCTGGACTTTTCCCCTTCAAGGACTTCCATCAAAAGTTGCAAGACAAAAGGAGGAGTGTGTAATGTGCTGAAGAATAATATGTCAATGGCCACCTGAGCTTTGACATCACATAATGAAGAAATGAGACACGGTAGAAACAAGATTAAGAGGTTTCAAGACAATTGCCAAGATTAAGGTCTGCCAAAGGTAATTGGAACATGCTATAAATAAATGTCTGAGCATTAATGTCCATTGCATAAACTCATCCTAAGTGGCACTGGAATCCTGGTGCCAGGTGCTTAATTGTACTAGTTATAATGCACTTAACTAACTCAGAGAAAAGATATCTGCGGGATGCATCTGTTAATAGTTTTCCAGGAGAAGAAACTTGAAAAATTTAAGTCTTTATGAAACAAAATATAAAAAAGGCAAGGAAATTGCTCTTGGATGTTTCAGATTGAAAGGATGTTATGGAACTATGAAGGCTGGAGCTTTAACACTGGTTATAAAAGGATGGAAATCTTCACTTTAGTATCACTAGCAAAGTACCATAGTTGCTGACATTGAAGTTTTCCCTATTAGAAACACTTTTTTTCTATCATGCCACCTTCAGAGAGACATACAGATTTGGAAGAATGAGGTCATTAAAATAAGAACTGAAGTTTTGTATGTATCAGGAATTATACACTTTCAAAACATGATAACAGTTACTATTGTGAATTTCATTTTAAGTGGGAAAAAGACAAGTATGGAGAAACACGGTGGAGGTAAATAAAACAATGCAAAGTGTTGAAAAAATAAACAAAGATGAGCTTTTCTCCCCCTTTCATATACTTGAATCAAGGGGTCATTCACTCACTGTAAAAGGGGAGAGATTCCACATACACAAAAGTAAATACTTCTTCACACATTCAAGGCTGGATTATCAGTGGCACAATTGGAGCAAACCCTCTAGGGCTTTCAGTGAGTAGGGTGTGGATGCCATTGCTACATGTACATACGCACATAAATACACATAAGCTATTTACTGTTAAGAAAGAATTGCTGTAGATCTCTCTTCCACCATCATTCCCATGGTTACTATGCTCCCCAGTGTTTACTACACTCCCCCGTGTTAGAGTTGTCATTCCACTCAGAAAAGCTGGCATTCCAACAGTGGAAATTGTACAGCTGTAAAAAATGAGAGGGCTAATTTTTTTTAATTGTTCCAGGGCTCCAACAATCTTTATCCCAAACTGCACACATTTGTGTAGTTACAGGAATTCATTGCTGCTAGATGTATGACTCCTATCAATTTAGATGGTTTTGAAAGGGGGGAATTAAATAAATTCAAGGAAATTAGTTCCTATATATGACTTCCAGTATCAAAGGTAAAATATAAAATGGTGGAATTCATGTTCTCCTGAAAAGCTTCCTATAAACAACTGGCTGACCATAATGTGAAGAAAATGTGGACTAGACAGGCCCACCATCTAATCCAGCATGGCTCATCTTATGTCCCTCATACGCAGTTCTATATCAGTTACGTGTCAAATGTGATCATAAGTACTGAACAGAGCTCTGCTTCAAAAGGACTGTTAACAATCTTTTCCTCATGCCATTCTAAAATAGCTGGCATGATGATATCCAAAATACTCAAAAATACTGCCAACTTTACCTATCATTTATCATATTTATACGCTGCCTTTCTCCCAGAGTGGGACCCAAGGCAACTTCCAAAAAGTTAAAAACAATGAAACAATTCAAAACATTCAAAAACATATAAAATTATAAAAACCTGTAAAAAATTGTTTCAAAAAAGCCAACTTCAATTAAAAGCCCACCTTTCTCAACACTTTCCCTATAGGAATATTCTGATAGAAATTCATACTATTGTTCTGTATACATTGAATATTCCACAATAGGACCTAGTGGAGTGATTTTTCCAGCCATTCTGTAAGTTTACTAAACTACTTTAACCCACTAATCTGTCATATACTGTATTAAGTGATAAGTGATACATCTGCTTTGATTTATTCACCAGGGTAATTCTTATACACAAAATGTCAACTCACATAATCTTCAAAGTGTAAAAAGGTATTATAGTGTCCATTGGCCCTGAATTTTTGGCTCATAACTGAACATTCATTTATCCCAAGGTTTCTCCTTAAAAATGATTACAAATGTTCAGCTCACTAGGAACTTCTACAAGACTTAAGGATTTAAGGCACAATAAAATGATTTTTGTAACTGTGCACTTATTGTACAATAAAATTATCTACAGAATATTTTTCAGGGTGTAAGAAACAGATTCCATTTCAATGATTTTTAAGTGTTTAAAGTTTTTAAATATATTTTTCCAGTTTTTAAAAGTTTTTAAATTTTACTTAATTTTACTTTGGTTGAGTATATTTGGAAGGATATATAACTAACATCCAATTCATCCTCTTTCAGGTATAGCATGGGCCATACATAAAGTGTGAAGTATGTTTCCTTTTGTCAGATGCAAGAAGGATTAGTAAGATAGAAGACAACTCTTGCAGAGTACATTCCAAATTTCAGAACGTGCACCTTTGTCGTAACAGAAATTCTCTTATTAATGATATTTATTTTCATAGTAATTTATTGCTTCCAACTCCACTGTGTTTGCTTGGCTTTGGAAATTTTTGTGAACAGGAGTTTAAAATGCAAGGTTTTCAGAAATGGCATTATGTAGCACAAAAAAACAAGGACTAATGTTCTACAGGAATATAGCCCAAAAAAGTAGACTAATTTTTGCCCTGCTGTATTGGAAATGTAGTAGAAACAGCACAGATGTTTATTTCATACTTCATCTTAATTTGGCCATAGGTAAGGCTAAAGATGAGAGATTGTTTTAAGATTGCAGTGACCAACATATAGACTAAGCCATTCACGACCATTCACATGGGTTCAGGAGTGCCCAGTAAGGTAGACTACAAGACCCTCCATCTAAAGATCATGTTGGGCTCTTTCCAGACAATTGTGTTAGTCTACTCTTGTAGCACCTTGAAGATGAGCAGATTTGTTATAACTCAAATATCCTCTTCACAGATAGGAGGTTCCTTGTTCAATCCCAGCCATATCCAATGGAAATAACTTGGTAATAAGTGATTTGAAAATCCTCTGCCTGAAACTGTGGAGAGCCTCAAAACAGATTGTACTAATTTAGATGGTGAAACATTTTCATCTTCTATAAAGTATTTGATATGTTCCTGTCTGCCATAGTGGCCAAATGGCAATGAAAACCAGTTACAATTCTCTGAGATACGTAAGGTAAGTAACATCACACTGTATGTGCATGAATGGACACACAGAAACATACACTCACCTGCCAGTAAACTTAACATTACACACATCTGATGAAGTAAACTCCAGTCCATAAACAGCTTATGTGACTATAAATCACCTTGTCAGGTTGGTGTCACAAGGCTTTATTGCTCTACTGTATGTCTCATGGGACAAGTCTTGCCCTTTCTGGCCTCTGCTAGCACCAAGTAAGGTCAACACTTATGACTCTACAAGGAATACAGCTTAGTCTCCATAGTCTCTTTTTAGTTCACGCAGGACAGAAAGCATTTGAGGTCCTGTCATGCCTGATTATGTCATTTCAGGTAGTGACATCAGAAATGGCAAAGTCTGATTCCACTGCTCATCTGCTTGGACTATCATGCACGTAACACAAAGAATCAAAAGATTAGCTGTGAAAAACACAAGTGCTTAGCTGCCCTCTACATTTTTGGAAATGTACATACCTAGTAACTGCACGCCACGTGTGAGTCCATACACATCAATCAAGGCCCACAGTGGTTCGGTGGTCCTTACCCCACTGAAGAACAACATGGCAGCAGAGTCATTAACCCGATAAAACACACGTCCCTTTTTGTCCACCCAGAATGCTATGATGTTTCCTTCATTTGCAAATTCTTCTGGAAGTGCCTTGGCCCAGAATCCACTCTGAGAAACCAGGTCTGGACAGGCATATTTGGGTAGGGTTTCTGGGTTAATCCTAGAGGGATCTTTCGAGGTAAATCCAAGTCGGAGAGCCCCACTCCAGCAGCACTGCTTCTTTGTGATCTAAACAGGAGGGAAACAGCAACAAAATCAGGACAATTCACTTGCATTTTTCATTGCAAGAAATGCCTAGAGAATCTAGAATAGGGGTGTATAAATGAATAAGAGTCAGCACTGTGTGTAGTGATTTGAGTGTTGGACTAAGACAATGGGGAGACCAGAATTTTAATCCCTGTTCAGCCACAGAAACCTACTAGGTGACCTTGGGCAAGTCACACACTCTCAGCCTCAGAAGAAGGCAAGGGCAACCCCCTCTGAACAAATTCTGCCAAGAAAACCCTGAGATAGGTTTGCCTTGGGGTTGCTATAAGTCAGAAATGACTTGAAGGGAAAGAACAACAACATTAAATGAATCCTTACAATAACGAAGTGAGGAATTCAGCGTATGTGAAAAGGGAATGCTGGAGGTTTGAGGCAGCTGTCCTTCTCTAAGAGATGCTGAAGTACTGGATGATTACTGACCTATGGAGAAGAGGACATACATGTAGTAGCTATATGATTGACTTATGGTGATCATATGAACTGGAGACTTCCATGATGGCAGCAACAAATATGGATATGTGACTCAACCATTCCCAGCATGATTTGCAGCTTTCTGGAACCCTGGCTGGAACTTGACACTGGCTCTGCAGTTGTTGTTTTGTTTTTGTTGTTTTGTTTTTTGTTTTTTTGCTAAAATGGATACACCAGGGATTGCTCTGTGCTGACAGACGCCCCTTTGAAATGCTCTGTGAACTGTTGGGTGTGAGAAGGTGAGGCTGACAGTGCATGCAACCTTGGGAGTGGGGGGCACGAGGCCAACAAGGTTTTTGTTACTGGAGCAGGAGGCCCCTTTCCCTCTCAATGCCTTTTCCATCTACTGATCTTACACATGGATGTTCCCAAGAGAACATCTCTTTTCTTTGATTCATTTACACTGGCTGATTATCCAAAGACAAACAGATACTCCGTGAGCAAACCAGCCAGTTTTTGCAAAAATGAATTAAAACCCATTCTTCATAGGACAATGCCAGAAAGCTGAGTGCAGTCTAAGCAAGAGATATTTTAAGAACTCTGCAGTCTTTCAAAACAGACAGAGAATGATGTGCACAAGGGAATTTAATACTGAAATGAAATAACAGTAATCTGGGATTCCAGCTGTAAACATCTGAAGATAGGACAGAGGCTGCATCAAGATTTTCATGAACTAGAGTTCTAGACATAGCTTTAATAACCACACTATTTAATGACAGAAATAAAGCTAAACAGTGAACACAATAAAAATCTCTAGGAGAGTCTACAAGTACTGGCATTTCAAAGAGATTGGTGTTTTTTTTTTTATTTACTTTGGCTAAGCATATTTTGGGAGGTTCCACATCCTTGCAAATGTTATTTTTTGAGGAGTATAACTCTGAGAATCCATTAACTAGCATGGCCATGCCAGTGAAGGGATTCTAACTATGACCAAAGCCAAATTTACCTTTGCTGAAATATTACTCATCCAAAATGAGAGGAATGTATGACTGTACTTGTGGTCCACACAGCACTTAGCATCTTATTCATTTCATTTACATCCCCTGAAAGCAAAGATAAGTTTGGAGGCCTTTTTTTAACATACCTTGTACAGGACCCAAAGCAGGTTAAATACAATTAAAAGCAAAGTATAACTTTAAAAAAAATCAATTAGTGCATAAGTTTTTGGGGGCTTGAGATGTGTCCTTGAGAAGCTTCACAGGCTGAGAAGAAAGCTGGGACAGCCTGCAGGTCACATTTCCCCCACCCCTGTTTAAGACCGTCCATCAGTTTTATAGCAATTTCTGTTCAGAAGCATTGCAACGGTTGTTCAAGAGAAAGTCCTATTCAGCATAATAGAACCTTATACTAGGAAAGCATACTAGGATCTTGCAACTCTGCTGTTTAAAAATCCATCTTCATAGCTGCACAGCAATGGAAAGTATTTGAGCTACCATGCTTGGTAGGGCAGAAGTGAAAGGACAAGTGGACCTATTCCCAGGCAGATATTCCAGATATAGTATGGAGGTGGAAGGTAAATGGCTATCAAGGAGCTGAGAAGGGAGATTTCCTAGGCCAGCAAGGAGCTTCTTCCTACTCAATCAAATCCAAACATACAGTACTCCCCAAAAACCATTTTTGCCACCAGTACCCCAGCCACTACTTGACAAGAGAAGAAAAGCACCTCATATACCAATGCAAAAAACCAAACTAGGGGCCCTGGCTTCATGTGCCTTCTTCAGCTGTGATCTTACTCAAGAGTAAAGCAGCAACTCATAACAGCTAAGAAAAGAATGCATTGGCCACAACCTATGTTACTGGCAATCAAGCTGAGCCACATTTTAATCCCCCTTCTCCTTTTTTTTACTTTTTTTCCTCCTGAGAAACAGGATGTCAAGCGATTTGGTGGCTAGGAAACAGGAAAGAAAAATGAAGCAGGAGAAGATGCCATCACAGAAAACACAGAAGAGTCACAAAATGCACCTGAAGTCATTTCATTGCTTTTGCATTCTTTCAAAAACAACAATGAAAGCTGTATTTTCTGTAGCAAAGATGACATACAAACAAAAATAAACAAATAACATCTCAGCTTTTTATAAAAGCAGACTGAACAAAGCACAGTTTAACACTCTTATTCTTACAAAAGTTCAACAACTTTATATTTTTTTAAATAAGCAGTTAAGCAAATATGTTTAATAGGATATATTTTGAAAAACCACACTTTTCTCTGTTTCTCCTGTCAGACCTGCTATCCTTTAACTAGATAGTTTGGCTGCAGCAAAGTGCAATAAATTGGGCCAACCACAGTAAATAACGAATAAGGAAACAAAAGCTGTAGTCATCTTCATTGCTTTTTAAAACCACAGTATTATTTATCATACCAGAGGGTTTTTTTTTTAATTACAAATCTGCAGAAGCTACTGAAAAAGAAAGAAATGTCAGCATGCCATTATTGGTTTGGTATACTCTCTTATCAGCACACTAACCACGTATGTAAGTCAGTAAAGTGGTCAAATAAAACAGAACACAAGACACTCCAGCCATTAGTTCTTACAAGCAACCACTGCTGTGTGAAGCAGAGGGATGGAGGAACGCCCAGAAAGGAAAGGCAGCACACCAAGTCAGGGCATGTGCCAGAGGATTTCGGCCAGGGTACAAAGAAACTGGGGAGTGGTGGGGAACATATTTTCAGTTTAATGCTATCTGTTCTAAGGCAGTTGTGCTTGCTCACTGCCATTTGCCTCAAAAACAGTTAATGGATGGATAGGAGAAAAACTGAGCAGAGTTGTTTTAACTGTTTGGGGGTTGCGTGTTCAGAAACAGTTCCTCAAACATGTAAAGTCGAAGGCTTTCACGGCCAGAATCCATAGGTTGTTGTGGGTTTGCCAGGTTTTGAGGCCGTGTTCTATTAGTATTTTCTCCTGAAGTTTTGCCTGCATCTGTGGTTGGCATCTTCAGAGGAGATCCTCTGAAGATGTCAGCCACAGATGCAAGCAAAACATCAGGAGAAAATACTAATAGAATATGGCCTCAAAACCCGGAAAACCCACAACGACCTACGGTTCCTCAAACAACCACTTATTTGTTGCTAAAGCGAAATCCTCAAGGTGGTCCTCAGAAGCAATGTTAGATTTTATCTGATCTGGACAGAAAAACCAATCTCCCCAACATAATCTGATATTCCAAAGGCCAATATAAACATTTGCTTGATGTCCAGGTTGTCGCTATTTTTTACACAAATTACAAGCTTGGGGCAAGACAATCCTCATTGGGAATTAAGTCATGGGAAGGGGAGGCTCATTTCTTCTTTCACCAGGGCAACTGGAACAAAAATCACTCCTCCTCATACAACTATAATCCTTACTAAAGCTTCCCTTTTGTATCAATGGGAGGACTTTTCCTAAGTGTTCCAGCTGAAACGGCTTGGGTATCAGATACCTTAGGGACTGTCTGCTCCCATACTAGAATGCCTGTGCCCTAAGATCTGATGATGTAAAAAAGCAGCAACTTTTGTGAGGGCCTGGTATACCTTATCATTTTGGGTTCCCACAAAGTGTCCTAGCAGGAAAGGCATTCACTCACCTTGAGCCTGACTTGCTCATAGATCACGATCGGCCTGTTGCTGAATGTGATGGCATTGCAGAAGGAAGCCTGGCGCTTGACTGCCTTCTGTGTGGTGTCCATGATGATCTGTGACCCTTTGGTGTGGGGATGGAAAAGCAGAGGGCTGATCGAGAGGGCTCCACACTGTGGGATGGGCAGGCAGTGCTTCTGTTTATGGTGGCATCTGTGAGAGGAGGCAGGAAATGGCCCACCTATGGAGTCTAGACAAAGAAAGAAGAAGAAAAGAAGTGAGATTTTCTTTTTAATATGTTGATGAAAGCCATATTATGAAATCTATCAATACTAAACCATGAGGCTAATTTACAAGAGACTTCCAGGGTAACCTTTTAAAAATAAACTCTGCCTAAGTTACCATACACAGACAACTGAAGAGGACAACTCTGTAAACAACCGTAAATATTGAGGGTATATGCAGAATGACACTGTGCACATGATGATAAAGAATTGGGTAGTGAGCCAGTGCGCAAGGGGCTTACAGAAGGAAATGGACAATGAGCAAAGATCACACTCCAAAACTCAGACAGTAGCTTGACTTTTGAGATTTTGGGAGCTACTAGAAATATAAACTACAAACCAAGATACAGCTTCTCCATGGCTTCTTTATTGCTGTTGCTGTGTACCTTTAAGTGCATAAATGAATTTAACAGTCTAACACATACATGGGGAAGGTACAGAGTGTCCATATTTTATTTTCACCAACAACAGGGTGATGGACGATTGCTTTAAATTGTTGGCAGAGCTATTTTGGCAATGGCAAGACAGCAGAGATCACACACAAATTAAGTAGAGGTAAAATGGCTATGTGCACTGAGGCAACTAACGTAAGGAGGTTGCACCAATGAACACCGCCTCTATCAGGAGCAACCAGGGAAGGTTTATCTCCTGTCAGAGACACCAATCATTGCCTTTTCTCACCAATGCTACACACTGCTTGAAAAAGGGGCTCATATCAGCATAATGGAGTTTTATACCAACATAAGCCACCAACATAATCCCAGCTGTTATCTGCAAGTACATATTTCAACCTTTGTACAATATACTACATATTCAGCTTTTGTGCTAAATATCCTCTCTCACATATCAGCCTGATCAACCCGGGAGAGTGGGAATTCTTCTGTTATGTTCTTCATCCTAGAATTGTTTTGATCATATAATTTACATCCTAGATTACATATTGATCAGTCTTTGGCCATATAAGACCACAATAAATTGTAGTGTTCTTTCTCATTCACACAAACATGATAGGTGCATGATGACAGGGAGACCAATGATCAGTTCAGCCAGTATTGGGGACACTAGAACCCTATACAATGAAGTTCAAAAATAGAAATCTGGAAGGAACAGTGCTAGAATAAACAGCCCTAAAGTACCCTAAAGAAAATGACAAACACAAAAGAGGCAAGGGAACACAAAACAGAAACAAGAAACAGTGGTGAGCTGCATATTGACAGATAAGACTGAAACCCCACTGCCACCACAAGAAAAACATAGCACACTGCCCTTTGACCTTAGTTTGGCCACAGGCTGAGAAAAAGAAATCAATGGATTTAGAACCCACGGGGAGACACAATACTAAGATCTCCAGCCTCTCAAATACAGATACACACAAATGGTGATATCTTTGTCATGCATTCCCAATAGTGTGGAATCAGGCTTCCATTGCAGGGCAATCCTACTGAAATGGACACAGTCAGAATGTATCAATGGGTACTCAACAAGCTGTGAAGTTCTGTACAACTATACAAGAGAACAGACCTACCTGGCATGCAAAACAGTAGGGAAGTAAGCAAAAGGGGAAAGCCTTGACTGTCGCAAAGTAAGTTTGATCCCAGAAAGCAGAGAAAGGTGAAAAATGGATAACCAGGATCAGGTAGTATGCCCTAAGAGTGGTGGTTCAAAGTGTGGGCTGGGTTATGAAGAAGGATTTCAGCTGCCAGTATTCCCAGAATGGTGTTCGAACAACACCTGAATTCAGGGACAGTTATAAGGAACAGGTAGAAGCACAAAGGGGGCCATGACCTTGAGAATTAAAAAAGCAACTGACTCATGAGAATGAAGAGGAACTTTCCAGAAGTTTTACGGTATCCTAGTTTCTTACTTAATTGTAGGCAGGCTGGTTAAGTGTTACAAAAAACATGCTTCCGGTCTGGTAGTAGTTCCTAGAACAAAGTTCCTGAAGCACCTTGATACTCTAACAAGCCAATCTTTCCAAAGGCTTTTATACCTTTTATATTGGACTATATTTATTTTGGACTATATATTATATTGGACTACATTTCCTGTCAAGGTTTTAGACTGGTTTGCCTTTGTTGGTAATGTCAGAAGTTTGGGAGATATTTGCATACTGCAGGAGGGCAACTCCTTTCAATTACAAAAGAAAACATAGAAGTCTTCAGGTATAACTTTGACTTCAGTTAGTATAAAGGACGGTAACCTATCAATTTAACATCAGGGTCCCCTTTCTCTTAACAGCCATGATCCCTTGCCCAGGCAGCCTTTCCCAGAACAAACATACTAAACAAGGAATAAGGTAATTTGCTCTCAAATTCAAAATGCAAAATGAACGCTCTTGCAGCTGGTTTCTCGATAACAATCTGCTATGCAAAGTAATACTTTTGTTACCAAAACTAGTTCACCGTGTGGATGCAAAGTAGATTGTGGAGGATGGAAATGCTTTAAATAAACCACATAAAGTATGCAAAAAAAAAAAAGAGGAATGCCAAGTCACTCATTGATTAGTGAATGGATGGAGTCTAACATTCCACAGCCTTCTGGATATATATTCTCTATGCCAAGGGGTGGGCAACAGCAGCCTTCCAGATGTTCTTAGACCGAAACTCCTAGAATTCCTCACCACTATCATATACAGCTGATGGAAGTTGCCATCTGAAGCTTGTCCACCCCTGCTTTATGGCATTCTCTGAAAGTTTAGAAAAAGTTTCAACTTCGAGGCAGCATCTTCAATGGAGTATGCCAATACCATGTATTCTGAGAATAGGTTGGGTGGGGTGAGTATCCGCCACAGCAGCTCATCTGTCTCCTCGCTGACTGGTTTTAGAAGAAAGTTTGAGATTCCAGTCTTCAGTGTTAGATTAATATCCAGCAGGTTCACAGATCCATCCACGTGTTATAGATGTAGCAGTGCTAAAGACATACAGCTATGTACAAGCACTCTGTATAGATGCTTTAAAAAGAAATGGATGTCACTGAGAGTGAATTTATGCAAATAAGGACAGCACTTTGAAGAGCACTGCAGTCAGAATGGAAGCAGGGGTCTGTGATAATAAAGGCACTTAAACCCTAGCATGGTGAGCTTCACATATTTTTGGATTTCAGTGTCCATCATCGACAGTCAATATGTCCAGCCTGGCTGAGGATGATAGGTTTCTAGTTCAACACATCTGCAGGATGCCAGGTTGGAGGAGGTTGCAATAAAACAAAGCTGACAAGGGAAAGCAAGAAGGATTGTACCTCTCTCTTCCACAAGTTGATGCAGTCCTCCGTAAGCCAGCCTTTGATTGGAAATACAGGTCAATTGTTAAGAAACAGACACTGACTGCAAAACTAGCTTTTTGAAGCACAAGGCCCCGAGGTGACAGCACAGTCTCTGTTGCTGCAAAGATTTTAGAGCAGCGGGAATGACAGAAGTGTAGCAGTGAGATGAAGTGCAGTCTTCCTTGAGGCACAGGGTCAGGCTGAATGAGTCATTTAGCTTTTCTTCTGGTCTGCGGCTTACAAAGAGACATTACGGTTCTGTTATTAATGCCATTATGCATAAGAGTTTTGTAGCATTTCTTCATTTTAGTATGAGTCTGAACTCTGATTGAGATGATTAAGAAAAACAGGCAGCAAAGTCCCTCCAGGCTGTTACCATATATTCAGAATGAATGTTGGGTATAGGCAGCTGCAAGGCCAGCCCTACCATTGAGCAAGGTGAAAGTGAGGTCTTAGGCAGTTTATTCTGGATGCCCATGAAAGGGCAGCACATTTTTAGTTATTTACTTTGTTATCATGGTGTTTCCACTACCAGGCATGGGAAAAGGCACTTGCACAATTTACTGCCTCATGTACTAAATGAAATTGGATGGAGTTTGGGCACTGTACATTTTACTCAAGGGCAAGGGATTTACTGCTCTGCTTTATGAAGGAAAATGTTTTGACCCATCCCTGAGGAGCTGCATGTTTTAAAATGACCCCTCAAAATCTATTTACAAGCTAGCCAACATTTTTCAAACAAAGATTTTCATATGCACTATAGAATTACATGTAGCTGAAAGTGACTGAGAAGGCCATCTAGTCCAACTCCCTGCTATGCAGGAATATACAGCTAAGTCATTCTCAAAGGATGACTTCCTCTTAAAGACCTGTAAAGGAGAGTCCATTGCCCTCTTAGGTAGTATCTTCCACTGTCAAACAATTCTTATAGTCAAAATGCTCTTCCTCGTGCTTCAGTCTAATCCCTTTTCTTGTAATTTGAATCTACTGCTTTGTGTTCTGCTCTCTGGAGCAGAAAAAACAAGCTCACCTCTCTTCTATATGACATCTCTTCACACATTTAAATATAGCTATCATGTCAACTCTCAAGTCTTCTCTTCTCCAAACTAAACATCCCCAGCTCCCTATGCTGTTCCTTACATGGCTTAATTTCCAGACTTCTTGCCATCTTGGTCACCTTCTCTGAACCTTTTCCAGCATGTCAACATCCCTCTTGACCTAGGGTGCCCAGAACTGGACACAGTATTCCAGGTGAAGCCTGACCAGAGCAGAATAGAATAAATATTATAAGTACCCATCTCCAGAATCCAGAGAGCCTACCAATGAGATTGCCACGTATTTGTCAAGATATGCCTCCTGAGACAAATTTGGCTATTGCCCTACATGTATATTCATAAAGTTCAATATGCCACAACCATCTTTAGTTTTAGATCAATGTTGAAAACTGCCTTAATAGAAGCCTTTCACTTTACAGTACAACTTAACAACTATTTTATAGGTCACATGGATATTGCATGTTAATTTGCCTATTGTATTTTGTAATTTATATAGTGTATGCTAATAGTAGTAATTGCTAATAGTTGTAATTTGTAGAATGCATATTAACATGTATATTACATGTTTCATTATTGTCATATTCTGCTTTTAAATTTTGGTGTCTCATGCACCTGGAAAAGTGCAGTAATGACATAATAACTAAGGCCTTCTACAGAAGCATACTATTCTACCTTAAGTTTGCCATTGATTATGAGAAAATGACTTTTCCAAATAAAAAAGCAAAGGTGGGCTTTTGATTGCCTATATATAGATAGATATATTCCATTTTTATTTTTTTAAAAATATTGCAATACTTGTTAGAAATCCATGCAATATTTTTCCTGGGCTATATTAAAAACATTATTTTACAAACACACTAGCAGACTGATCAAAACATGGTAGCAGACTGATCAAAACAGCTTGAAGGTTTGCACGCAGACTTCAACGAACAGCTCCACATATGTCTGTCGTGCCAGAACAGCTTTCTGTAGCCTGGGAACCTAGGCTGTTCTGTAAGAACAGGAGAAGAAGAGTACATATTTATTGTGATAAACTGGCACTGCCAGGAACAGACAAAAGTGACTCTTCAGAAAGTTCCCTGTATGTTCAACAGGGATACTTTGGACAACTTTTTGAAGGAGGGGCATGAAGAAAATAGCTCAGAAAAGAGATTAAAATGAGTACATTAAAAAAATGGATACTATGCCAATATGCAGCTCAACTTAGCTAAATGGTACATGAGTTTGTGCACTATGTGCCAGGCTCCATGACTTCAACTTATCATAAAGGATTCTGGATGCCAGTTCTCATTCAAAAGAGTATAGAAACATGTTGCAACAGCTTCTATGATGGGATACACCTAAAATCTTCCAGTCAACTCAAGCATCAAACACATCCATCAACTACTGGTTCAAAGGAGGTGCTTTTTGAAATACAATTCATCATGGTACAGAATCTGAGTCATGTTGAAGGAAGGAGAGACTATACTTCCACAGGAATATGCAGTTTTGAAACATGGCCTATTCAGGGGGCACACTATTAGATTTTCACTTCTTGCTGCCAGATAGCACCGAAGATCACACAGCTGCCATTACACAAGTAAAACAAAGGCATTTTGCTCCTGGTAGCATTCAGGTGAGAGAAAGATAAGAATAGTCTGATTCCACACTATTGGGAATGCATGAGAGAGACGTCACCATTTGTGTGTATCTGTATTTGAGATGCTGGAGATCTTAGTATTGTGTCTCCCTGTGGGGTGACACGACTGTCAAAATGGGTTCTAAATCCATTGATTTCTTTTTCTCACTCTGTGGCCAAACTAAGGGCAAAAGGCAATCTGATATGTTTTTCTTGTGGTGGCAGTGGGGTTTGAGTCTTATCTGTCAATATGCAGCTCACCACTGTTTCTTGTTTCTGTTCTGTGTTCCCTTGCCTCTCTTTGTGTTTGTTATTTTCTTTAGGGTATAGCTTTCCTCTGTAGAGATCCTCATTTTAAGATAAAATGGCACATGCCTTGCAAGATGCTCTACAAGTCTCAAGTTCAAAGGACCAGGTGACATAGAAGACCTGTGCTTGATAGCCACATTGCTCCCAAACAAGACTGGAGTAGATGAACAACAGCCAGGTCTAGTATAAGGGAGCCTCTTTTTTCCCCACAATTATGAATGAATTGGCTTTTTTCCCCAACAAAATCTGCAAGATCCCTTAAGCTTTTAATTGAAAACTTCCTGTGATTAGGGCCACATCACCATGTAAAACCATAACCAAACTTCTCAGATTTTTAGGGATCTGCTTGCTCACAATACAGTATATGCTTTGCTGCAAGTCCTGAAATCTTTTGATCGGCTCATGGCCATTCTCCACCCAACACCATGCGACTTTTGGTTCAACTCATACTTAAGAGATACAGAAAACGCCTGCATTACACATACACACTCACAGAAAGAGACAGAGAGAGAGAGAGAGAGAGAGAGCACATTAAAATATACAGTAAGAATTTCCTATTCACCATAGTTGTCTCCTAATCACAGGAATGATGAATCCAGAAAGGACATCAAAGGATATTTTTTTTAAAAGTGATTAATGCTTGTGCTCTATCAACAAGCACTTTAGAAATTAAATATGGACAGGCACAGCATATAAGCCACGCTCTCAAAAGACAAAAGTCCCTCAAAAAGCAATAAATGATCAGGTGGAGAACAGCATGAAGAAGACAGTGCACAATGTATTGTATTTTATTTCTCCCTAGAGACATTGTCCAGCATCATCCACTTCCTGACCTCTGTGTGGAGGGGGAAAACCAACCCATTTTATGCCCCTCAAACAATTGCTTTGAATTTATGTCACATCCAATCACCAATGACACATCATCCTTTTAAACTATTGCCATACATCCACAAGTTATGTTACAACACAGACAAATGTCAACAAATATTTGTAAGCTTCCCAGAAAGCTAGACTAAAATGAATGCGTAGTCTGATCCACCAGGGCTCTTCCTTTGTTCTTATATAAAAAGAACAGTATTTCCTTTATGGTTTTAAACAAATATATCAAACTCTGCTGCATTCTGCCATGCACTACCATTCAGTCTTCAGTCCTATACATACTTACCTGGGAATAAGTACAGACTGCTCCTTACTCCTGACTAAACATGGATTGCATCTATTCTAAATACTTTTTCATATTCATTCATTAATATATTTACTCATTTCATTTATGAGCAGCCCTAGTGCTAAAACTCTCCAGACAACATACTTAATAAACAATGCAACAACACTAGTAACATCTGAATTTGATACATGTTTTGTTCTTAAAATTCTACTTTGTTGGTAACAGAGGAAAACATCCACAGACTTTTGAGAAGAGCCTTCCTTCTTTTCATGGCACTTTGATAATGACACTCTACATAGAATCTTTCCAGAGTCAGACTTCTATAGTTCAGCTTTGATACAGCGGGACTGTCACAGACATGTGACATTCTGCTAAAGTTTGGAACTGATCATCCTACAGTATACTACATCTGTGCATATTTTACATGTTCATTTGGAAGTAAATCCCAGTGTGTACACCAGCTGAGGATTATACTTCTGGCATCTGAGGAAGCAGACACCAGGCCACATCAGTGTATGCCACACACAAAAAAATGAACAAATGTATTCATCTTTAAAGTGCCACAAGCAGAGTCATGCTTGCCATGGAAGACACTGAAACAATCTCTCCAGATGGCACAAAAGTAGGTTTCCCAGATCTAATGATCTGCATCTTCTTCTCTAGTCCTCAGGGTGAAGGAAAAGAATCTCAGAGATAGAGCACCACCATGAAAAGTTTATGCACATCTGTTTTACTCATTTGTCAGACCTAGTGTTTTTAATAACATCACCAGGGCTTACTTTCTGTGACATCATAAGGGGTCATCCCTAGGTCTCAAGTTTTGGGCCTGAAATCTTAGGGTGAAGGATGCTCCTGATCTGGCGACTGGGAACATAAATGAAGGCTGACCGATATTGGACTGATACTAGTCTAATTAAGCAAGAGTTTTTAACAAATTGGGGGACAAAGACAATAACACCATTAGGTAGGGCCAGCCCAAGACATTTTTTTTGCCTGAAGCAAAGGACAAGATGGTATTTCTTCTTCCATTCTACATACAGAAACTGGCTGAACTGCCTGCCAAATACTGACAACTGGCTACTGCCAAACCTGAGGTCAGAAACACTGCTTAGGTGACCTGGACAGACTGTGTAGCAAACTGAGCACTGTCCAACAGAAGGAGAATCACCATGGCTGTTGCTAACCCCAACCTGAAGCAGTTGCCTCACTCTTTCTAACAATAAGGCTGGCACACACATTTACTTTTGTTTAGGAAGCTACAATGGCAGGGGGTGGGGGGACTGGAAGCAAGCTCAAGAAAAATGTATAAAAGCCAATATAAAGTGAAAGTCCTAATCAATATATGGGACTGACTTCCATTTCATGTCTTGCAATGTGGTGCAATTTAACACAAATATGCTAAACTCACAACTCTCATTAATATTGTATGCTCACTGAGTGTAAATAGCAGTTCACACTTCAAACACTAGTTGTGTAAAAGAAGATTCCAGCTGAGTGTATTTTATGGCCATGTTTTATTTCCATAGTCTACAAATCAATGTAAAAGTTGTTTGCTTCCCTTCAGCGGGCCTCAGACAGAGTACACTCCTTTTGTTGAAAAAAAAATCTTGCTGCTAAATATAAACCAGCAGTTAATCTTTTGGGAAGAAAGAAGAAATACTAGTCATAGTATTTAGGGATCTAGTTCTGGGATATTTGTAAAACTGCCAGCATTCTCTTCCAGTTTAAATACATTTTAATGGAAAGTCTATCCTGGGCACATTTTCCATGCACAGTGCAGTAACTTGGAAGCCATCTTATTAAATTCCAGCAAACACATGAGGCAGAATTATGTTCAGAGACATTTAAAGCTAAACCTTTCATATATTTAAGAAGCTGGAGGAAGTAAGAACAACGAGAATACATGAACATTTCAAAACCATTTTAAAAATTAAACAGTAGCTAACATGCAGTAGAAGAAAATGACACAAGGCAATAGAAATGATTTAAAGTCTCAATGCGAATAATGGTTGTATTTGGGGTAGTCTGTGCCACAGAGAAACCATGGGTTTATAAATCTGCAATTCTCTCAGCTGAAGTGTAGTTTGCTTTATGTCATTTATGAAATCAGCAGTTTGGTCTATAAATCCTTGTTTCATTCCAGAATTGAAAGCTAATTACCTTCCACCAGTCAACAGAAACTATCAGGATTTTCACTATAGACCCTTAAAAGGGACGTTTTCTTCTCCATGTACATAAAGTGAATCACTGTGTTAACCCATTCAGGCTTTGCACTTGTCAGTTCATTGTTCATGGTTTAGCAATGAACATCTAAAAGCAGAGTAATATTTATTTGCACATAGGATGAAATCTGTAGCCCAAAAAGAGAACAGATCTACAGTTAGGTCTGTCAAGTCAGGAATATCCAGGTCCTGAGATTCTGGGGCCAAAATCTGAGAGACAGGGACAGCAGTTGATGATATCATGAGGCAAAGAGTACTGGCACAGAGTGGACCCTCATGATGTTATTAAGCATCAACTAGAGTTGTTCCAAGCCCATCTGTCAGGAACTGAATTCACACACACAAATATAACAGTGCATAAACACTATTTATTAGGAACATGATACATAGTATGGGACTTCAGTGAGTGAACGGGAGGTAATTAGCAAAATTCAAAACATAAAAGGCAAAGAGTTTCTCATCACGCCTGCAAGAGACCTTGAAGTTCTGGTTTAGCCTGGTAGCGTTTATCACTACATTCCTAGCTTTGTTTATCCAATGGTCTCTGGTTCTCATATCTTGTTACAAGCAAGCTGCTACTTAACTCCTACTACATGTCCCATAACTAAAATATGGAGGGCTACCCCAACATCCTGCCCATCCCCCCCCCAAAAAAAAGAATGAATACATAGCATAGCAGTGAGGAAGAGGGAAAAGGGGAAGGTCGTGGGGAGTGGAAAAGAAAGGGGAAGTGGGGAGACAACAGTTGAAATGCAAACATGAAATGCAGTAGTTAAAGATGGTGTGTTGAAACTGGCAATTCAGGATGCAGGAACAGTTGGTCGAGTAGTTGGTTTAATCTCCAAAGAAGAATTCGAAGGAGCTGGTTTCAGTAAGCTGGAATGAAAAATAGAGTGAATAAGTTTGTAAGTGTCACACCTTAATGGCCCGTTCAACTGGGAAAGGACCGAGTTTTTGGGAGGGGTGATTGGAGGAAATGTTCTTGGAGGAGAGGTAGACAAGATCCCCAGGCTGGAATGTAGGATTGGGCTGCTGTTTCCACTCAGCAAATCGTTTGTGAGAAGCTTTTGATGCTTCAAGAGCAAAACGCACAGAGTCCCAAGTAGAAGAAAATTTTGTAATCCAAGAGGTGAGTGAGTTAGGTTGTGTTGTAGGGAGGGTGGTGGGGAATGGAGGAAAGGGTTTCGGGTTGATGCTGAGTACAACTTCAAATGGAGTTTTGCCAGTTGAGGAGTGTAGAGCAGAGTTGTAAGCAAATTCGGCAAAAGTGAGGAGGAGTGCCCAGTTGCTTTGGTTGGAATTGATGAAGCAACCTAAGTATTGTTCTAAAGTTTGATTTGTGCGCTCGCTTTGTCAATCAGTTTGGGGATGATAGGAGCTGCTGAGTTTTTGGGAAATGCCGAGAGATTTAAGGAGTGAAGTCTAGAATTTGGAAGTGAATATAGCTTCTCTGTCAGAAATGATTGTGGAAGGTAATCCATGGACTTTCCAGATGTTATTGATGAAGAGGTCGGCTAGTTTTTCAGCGGTAGGCACTTTTTTTAGTGGAATGAAATGAGATTGTTTGGAGAAATGATTGGTGACAATCCAAATGGTATGGAATCTGCAGGAGTTGGGCAGACTAACAATGAAGTCCCATGAAATAGTATCCCAAAGTAAGGAGGGAGCAGGAAGTGGTTGGAGAAGTCTATGCTGCTTAGAGGAAGAGGATTTGCAGGTGTTGCAAATGGGGCAGTTTTTTATATATTCTTGGACTTGTTTTGTGAGACCTGGCCAGTGGAAAAGTTTTCTGATGGAATGTGGAGTTTTAAGGAAGCCAAAGTGTCCAGCAGATTTGGAATCATGGTATCTCTTCAAAACTTCAATTTGGTGGTACATAGTTTCTAGTTCTGATGAAAGCTAAATCTTTAACCCAGGAGATTGAGTCTTTGTGTGTTTGTAGTCAGGTGTTCGTTTGGTAGGCAGATTTTAGAGAGTGTTGGAAGGCAGAATCAAGCAGTGTTGAAGCTGATTCTCGGGATCGCTGTTGTGCTCTGGTAGTGACTTGTAATCCAAAATTGTTTGGTGAAAAGAGGTTTCTCCTTGGTAGGAGAAGAGAAGGAGGGCGGTTCGTGGCAGGGTAGTCTCAAGAGTGGATTGGCCAAAGTGTTAGTTTTTCCAGGTTTGAAAATAATTTTGAATCTAAATCACTGGAAAAATTCAGCCCAGCGTGCTTGTTTGGCAATTTTTAAAGTTTCTAGATTGCGGTGGTCAGTCCAGCCTTGAAAAGGGAGTTTAGCTCCTTCAAGGAAGTTTCACCATGAGGTGAGTGCAAAATGGATGGCCATAGCTTCTTTTTCCCAAATTGGCCAGTTGTGTTGTGTGGTGGAGAATTTTTTGGAGATGAAGGCGCATGGTTTAAGGTGTCCGTCTGTGTCGTGTGGAGAAGAACAGCTCCCATGGCAAAGTCAGAGGCATCAGATTGAATTATGAATTCTTTGGTAATATCAGGGAATAAGAGAAGCAGTTTGGATGAAAATTTTTGTTTGAGGGTCCTGAATGATGTCTGGCATTTTTCAGTCCAGAGGATGCAGTTGCATCAGTTAGTTTTGTTATCAGTTGTTTTTTTCAAGAGGTCAGTAAGATGGAGAGCAATTGTGGCAAACACCTTTATGAAGTTATGATAGAAGTTTGCAAACCCAAGGCATTGTTAGAGTTGCTTTCTAGTTTTGGGGGTAGACCAGTTTAAAATAGTGTCAATTTTGGCGGGGTCCATGTTTAGGGTATTGTGACAAACACGGTACCCTAAGTAGTCAAAAGTCTGAGCGTGAAATTCACATTTTGAGAGTTTAACAAGTTCATTGCCTATGAGTCTTTGTAACACAGTACGTATGAGTTCGGTGTATTGTTCAAGAGTTTGAGTAGATCAAAATGTCATCTAGGTAAACAACACTTTCGTAGAGGAGGTCTTGTAATACAGAATTGAGAAACATTTGGAAGGCTGCGGGACCAGCTTGTAATCCAAAAGGGAGAACAGTCCATTGGTAGTTTCTCAGGGAGATTGAGAAAATAGTCAACCGCCCACTTTCAGGGTCCATGTGTATTCTGTGGAAAGCCTTCTTGAGGTCTAATTTGGTAAAGAATTTACCTTTAACCAATTGATTTAGGATATCCTTTGTTAAAGGAATCAGGTATGCATTAGGCAATACTGCATGATTAATTAAGTTATAGTTCACAATGAACCTCGGTTCTCCTCCATCCTTTTTATTGTGGAAAAATATTGGACTGGCTGTGGGAGCAGATGAGGATTTAATAAATCCACATTGTAGATTTTTGTTCAGGAAATCTTTTTAGAGCCTCTAGTTCTTGGTTGTTAATAGTGTATATCTTGGGTTTGGGAATTTTAGCTCCATCTATCAATCTGAGTTTGCAATCAAAGTCTCTCTGTGGGGGCAGTTTGTCTGCTTTGTGGTCCTCAAAAGCTTTCTGCAGGTCTCAGTATTCTAATGGGATTTTCTACAGGTCCTTGGGACTCAAAGCAAGTACCAAGACAGGGGAAGTTGGTACGGGCACTAGATTTACATCATGGTTATGCTTGAGTAAGCCTTGGGTCCAGTCAATTTGGGGATTGTGTTTTTTCAGCCAGTCGTACCCAAGAATTACTTGAAACCCGATTTTGGTGGGCATTAGGAAATGTAATTGCCCCTGTAAGTTTCTCACTTGAACAGGGACGGGTTTGGTCCTTTCCCGTACAGGGCCCCCTGCCATGGGTGAGCCATCCATTCGAGATAACTTGATGGCCTTTTTTAGGGGTTCAAATTTTACTGCAAGTTCTTTGGCCACAGTGGGGTTCAATAAACTAGTTGCACAGCCTGAATCAACTAAGGCCCTGTACATTCATAATTTTCCATCATTTCCTTGTAAGGTTACTGTAACATATTCATGACGAGTTTTGATTGTACTTACATTCACGGACTGGTCAGGATCCCAATCCTCGCTATCCGAGTCAGATGTGGTCAGTGGGTTGTCCTCGTCATCCCAAGTTCCAGCAGCAGTGGGACATTTGGTTGGTGGCTTTGGAGTGTCAGCTTTGTGGGATACAGGTCAGGTGGTGGGGGTGCCCGACTTTTCTTCAGCGGGTTTCTTCAACCCTTGGCATTTGCTGGCAATGTGGCCTTTCTCCCCACATTGGAAACAGGTGCCTTCTTTAAATCATTTTTTCTTTTCCTTGCTGCTCAGGAAAGTGGGTTTTCGGGGTGCTGGGGTTCAGCGACTGCTTTCTTGCACTTGTCTTTGCCGGGCAAGCTGGACACTCTCCATGATGCTTTCCACTTCTCCAGCTAGTTTCATCCATCCCAAGAGACTGGCAGGATCCCCTTGGGTCAGATAGTGATCTAAGACGGTGGGGTTCAATCCATCTTGGAAAAATTGCTGGAAGATGTCCCATTCTGGGACCTTAGTGGCTATCTTTCTGAATTCTCGGGCTCATTCGCCGAAGGTTACTTTTCCTTGGCGCAATTTTCTCAGTTGGTATCCGGCTTGTTCTTGAAAGAAAGGATCCTCGAACCTTTCTCTAAGTTGATGCATGAACAGCTGCAGGTCGGCTGTTTCTTCAGCTCATGAGTCGAACAGACTGGTGACCCACTTTGCTGTTTCTCCTTTGAGGTGCTGGCTCAGGTATCTGACTCTGGTGGCATCATCGGGGAAATTGTTCCTATAGTCGATCATTTAATTCGAGGCCATGTTGAGAAAGTTATGTCAGGGTGGCTCCATTGCCGTCATAAGTAGCTTTCAACTCTCGAAAAGGCTGGGGCCCCACTTACAGTGCCGGTATCCTGGGAGGTGCAGGTGCTGCAGCCGCCGGAGCAGCTGCTGCTGCTGGAACCTGGGGTGGCACGCATCCAACCTGAGGCACCAGGAGTCTCCAGTCATGCAGCTGAGCTCTCAGTTTAGAAATTTCTTCTTGCTGCTTTTCCACTTCTTCTCTGGCTAAAAGTTGTTCCATCAAGCTGGTCTCGACAATCAATGTGTCCCATCTTGTAGCCCAGCGATGTTGGCGCTGAGCAGTTTCTGGTCTCTCTGCCCAGGCCCAGGTTTGGCCTCTGGTCAGGGTGGATGGAGGAATCGAAGGCTGTGTCTTAGGTCTTGCATCAGGAGTGTCAAGGTCAGAGACCCGGGCAGCAAGCCAGCCCAGAGAAGGGAGTAGGAGACCTAGCAGTGTCCTGCTGGGAGGAGTCAAGCAAGCACTTTACACAAGGGAGTTCATTTACCAGAGCGTCAAGCAAAAGCCATAGTCAGAGCTTCAAAAGCCAAGGGTCAAGAGATCAATTCAAGGTAGCAGGAATCAGGTGCTGGGAGCAAGGAACAGGCAAGAGAAGGGCTTGAAAGAAATTTGCCACAAGCAAAGGAAAGCTTCCAGGCAGGCAGCTATATAGCCCAAAACACAAGTGTGGCTAGTCACTGCTTCTTGAACTTAATCAAGGAAGCCTCCCTTTGCTCAGTTCTCTTGAGTCTCTGCCTTGTTTGAGGGCTGATTGGCACAGGCTCCAAACCATTTTTAGAATCGGACCCCTGTTGCCCTAAAGGAGCAGGCAGAGGAACGTCCAAGCCTGCTTGGTCCATGGCAGCAGAGGGAGCTCTTGAGCTGCAGGACTCATCTCCAGCCAAAGCCACAGGGACCAACAGCTGCTGCTTGTCATCAGCAGCTCTGACAGGGGCTTCAGTTATCACAAGGAGGCCGGCTGGGGACCATCTCATCTCTTTCGGCGATTCCCTCGCCTGGAGCTTCAACGACGCCACCGGATGCTCCTTTTTCTTCAGGCTCTTCTTCAGTTTTTTGATATATATTGTTAATATTTTTTACAGGAGTTCACTCACTCTGTCAGGAACCGAATTCATACACACAAATATAACAGTGCATAAACACTGTTTATTAGGAACGTGATACATAGTATACGGGACTTGAGTGAGTGAACTGGAGGCAATTAGCAAAATTCAAAACACAAAAGGCAAAGAGTTTCTCATCTCGCTCGCAAGAGACCTTGAAGTTCTGGTTTAGCCTGGTAGCACTTATCACTACATTCCTAGCTTTATCTATCGGTCTCTGGTTCTCATACCTTGTTACAAGCAAGCTGCTACTTAACTCCTACTACATGTCCTATAACTAAAATATGGAGGGCTACCCGACGCCATCACTCATATTTTTATAGATATAGATATATAGATAGATCGATAGATATAGATACATAGCATAACAAATTGTTGTCTGGTTGAAAATTAAGTTCTTCAAACTCTGCAGTGAACAGAAAACAAACCTTCTCTACCTTTGTTCTTAACACTTTTGGAAATACTTTTTAAAAAAATTAGGAATTGTGGCTTGGCCAAACAAACTTTTCCACGCAAAAAAAGGGGGGATCCAAACTCTGCTTTAAATGGGTTTCTCCCATTAGCCCATGCTCAGCATTGGCCATCTTTTCTTTTTTTACAATCAGGTTATGGAACCCACCTTCACCACCAAATCATTGTCATCATCATGCTACTAATGATCACCAAGTATTTTGGGGTGGGGAAATGATGGTAGCAATGATAGATAATGACAAACAAGGCAATCTGTCTGTGTCTATTCAGTAGCAGAGATTTAGTACACAAAGGTTACACGGCCACTTTTTAAAGTGGGTTAGCAGTGGATGCCAGCATGGCAGGGAGTTGGGACTAGATGGCTCCTGCAATGCCTTTCAACTCTGGGATTCTATGATTCTGTGATTCAAATCTTGCTGAGTTTAATGACAGAGCTTTAAAATGATGGAAACTTAATGTATCCCAGACATGCCAAAAACCATCAAATAAGGATGGGTGCAGAGTAATGTAGCAATCATGAGGATAAGAGGGCAATTTTTAAAAAAAATCAGTTACCAGTTAAAAACAAATTAGCAGAGGAGTGGAATAAACAGGCAATTCTTATTATGGAGGGAAGTAAACCTAATTCCATGTCTGAGATTATTAGGAAAGGTATAGAAAATAACACATTATCATCTTTGTTTTATATTAATTTATGATGTGGCCATTATTCTGGAACCCAGTGTACATTTTCTCATTCTCCTTTCTCAAATTATATATGACAGAGCTGAGAAAGGTGCAGCAAGAGCAACAGAAATAATCAAGAGATTGGAGCATCTCCTTTACAAGAAAATCAGGTTGTACATCTGCTTTCTGTTTCTCAAATGCCATATCTACTCTTTAAGATTTTGTATAGCCCAGAATTCGATGGTGAGCAGTAGGTGCTTGATCTTTACATAGAAAAGTGCTGTCATGTGGCAAACATATGACCTTCAGTATTGAAGGTTCTACCAAGAAAAACATGTTCAAAATTTCAGTGTTCACATCATTTGTCTCAGATCAAGCTTAACAATCCCTATTACTTACATACAAAATGCATGCTGTTTTTGTATTTTGAAGTCAATATGCATCTTACTCAATTGTTTTACTGGAAGTATCTACCTGATGCCGTTCTTTCTATCAGCCTTTCCTCAATGTTGTCTGCTGTGAACACTCAGACAGAAGAAAAGTTTTACCCATTTCTATTTTTATCTCAAGGACAACTACTTAATCATTACAATATCTCTGCAACAGAGGTTTTATGTTTTATCCCAACTATGGTAACACTATGGTAACTCTAGTCCCAAATTAATTTAGATCTTCATTAATGCTCTTTGCTCTATAGCTAAATAATTTCATTACTTCTCAAATTTGTATAAGGCCATCTGTCTTTTGACCCATTTCCTTCTACTTTCTTTCTTTTACCACATTAGATTCACTTCCATGTTTACAAGGCTTTGTTTGTCCATTTTACCACATGTCTGGATAACTGTAACCACTTTATTTCCTCATGTGTTCATTATCACTTGAAATCAGAACGAATTCCTCATATCTTCTTCCTATTTTCTATACTACCCCATGATCTCAGGGTTCTTCTTCTGCTACTGCATTTTTAAATAAATGATTTAAAACTGAATATTCAGGGCTCAGAATAATAAAGTAATAACCAACTTATCATACATATTTTCACTTTACAAACACACTCTCATTTCCTCCTCCCCAATAATTTCTGTTTCAAATATAGCTGCCAATGATCACATGGCTACTGCTATGAGCAAAACAGAGGCTGACTAGTGGGTAACCTTCCATACTTTATCTGTATCACCCCTCACTATTGTTTCAGAAGACTAGGGAGGTAAAAATTGGGAGGATGTCCATAGGTACAGTTTATGTTTTTCATTATTTTATTTATTTATTTAATTACTTACTTAATGACCCACCTTTCTACAATATCTTTAAAAACACAATTGTTATTGTGTGCCGTCAACTTCTTTCTGACTTATGGAGACCCTAAGGCAACTCTATCATGCTTTTTTTTTCTGGGACTGAGAATGTATGATATGCCCAAGGTCATCCAGTGAGTGCCCATGACTGAGCTTAGAATGGAACCCTGTTTTCCAGAGTCACAGACCAATAATCAAACCATACACTGCTGGCTCTCAAAGACCACAATACATTTTTTTTAAAAAAGACTCTTAATACAAGAGTTAAAATACCATTACACTAAAGATCATCTATACATTAAGAGTTGTCTATACATTTTCCCCTTCAATTTGAGCACTAGGCCACAATCAAAATGGTTTCCTCATCCAAGCTGACCAACTGGTACAGTCTTTCTTTCTTCACCTGCATTAGGAGATGGGGGGCATTCTCACTTATAATGTTATTATTTCACTTTAACTGCCATAATCTCATCCTGTGGAACCCTGGGATTGAGAATTTAGGAAGGTACATTCAGAGTTCTCAGCCAGTTTTATCTGGCTCACCTTATTGTGCAGTGGAAGGATGAAAATGTCATGAATTGGAAATTGTGGCCATTTCCACACTAGACTGTTATAGTGTTATTATTCCACTTTCAACATTCTATGGAATCCTACGGTTTGCAGTTTAGGGAGGGTCTCACAGGCTGCAAACTCTAAACTGCAAACCCCTGGATTCCATAGGATGTTGAAAGTGGAATAATAACACTATAACAGTCTAGTATGGAAATGGCCAATATGTCTCCTCCTCCCAGCATCCTTCAGCTCTCCTTTGCCTACCACATTTCCCACCCCCTTCCTTGGTCTTTGCTCATTTGTTTTTTCATGGTTTCACAGTATCAAGGCTGCATAGGCCTTCAGTTTTCTAACAGAAATCACAAGCAGAGATTAATCAAGGAGGATGAAAGACAAGAAAACAAGAACACCTTCACATCCCTGAGGACAGCCCTCTCATGATTAAAGGCAAATAAGTTATATGCAAAAAGAAACTAAAACTACATGAAGCATAATTACAATATTCTGCACATTATGCTTTACTATAGTTTAGGATGCAAGACCAGTGGCAGGAGAACCGAGGGGTTATAGCTGCTTGCTGTAACTTCAGGATAGCTGAATAATATGTTTGTCTTTCCTGTCAAGATGCCATCTGATGTCACAATTTTGATGGAAACCAGATTTTTTTTTCCAGCTGTAAAATAGATACGTACCTGACCATTCTCAGCTTACTGTACACAAACATCTTTTCTACTTTTCCTGTGTAGATAAAACAACAGAGGAGACAACTCTAACTCTGCACGTGCTAAGCATCCAGTGTTCTTAGGCTGTTACACCTTTTCTCAGGGATGTTGCTTCCAACAGGCAGTGTGAGGTGACTACAGATTTTGCATGTCATGAAAGGGTTGCAAAAGCCACTAGTTGTGTTGGCTGTGGGATGCTAAGTGCTGCAGTAAAAGACATAACTTTTCAAAGCTCTAGTGCCAAGGCTAGTATTTAAAATAATTTTCAAAGCAATTGGTTTTAAATACTTGAAGATCAATGATATAACCTTGGTAATTAGTTTACTTAATAAGCATTGTTTACCTGCAGTTATGGGGCTAATTTCAAACCATAACCATAATCACAGATATGTTTAATTTCTCTTCTTCCTGATTTGATGAGCCCAATGTGTAGCAGTTGGCACAACCTAGAGCAGGAGTGGAAGGCCATTTGGTGTAGTGGTCCAACTGTTGGACTATGACCCTGGAAACCAAGGCATGATTCCCTACTTTGCCATGGAAACCCACTGGGTGATCTTGGGTACATCACACACTCTCAGTCCCCAGAAAACTCCATGATAGCGTCACCTTAGGATTACCGTAAGTCAGAAATGATCTGATGGCACACAACAAGAACAACAAGGAATAGGGGTAGGCAGAAGATCCATCAGGATCTACTGGTAGATCTCAACAATTTGAAGATTTCTGACTCTCAGTTATTTAATAAGAGCAGCTGCAACAACAAAATACTTACTCCATGCCCTCTAAATTAGATTACTAAAATGAGGAAAGCTTGAGGTATGAAACACTGGGATTTTGTTCAAGGGGACTGTGGCCTCCATTCAGTTACCCTTGATACTCTTCGTATTGCCATTTCTGCACTACATTGTGATAGTGCTATTATTCCACTTTCAACATCCTATAGAATCCTGGGGTTTGCATTTTAGGGAGGGGCCTTTAGAATTCTCAGCCAGAGAGCTCTTTGTTCTCAGTAAACTACAACCCCCAGAATTCCACAAGATGCCGAAAGTGGAATAATAGCACTATAACAGTGTAGCGTGAAAATGGCCTGTATCTTTTGTATCAGCCTCCATTTGGCAGATCTGGGATTCTAAGAAAAATGGAAAATGGACCTCAACATCAGAGTAAAATCTGCACAACCTTGAACAAGTTGGTGAGCAAGTACAAAATGGGAACCTTACTGCCAAAGCCAGAAATTCAACTGAAGATTATTTTCCTTAGTGAACAAAAATAGTTAAAACACAAGAAGAAATTAACAGAAGAGGCAGAGTGGGCATCATCTCATTATTGTTAGAATAAGATTCAATATATGAAAAATCAAAGTGAGCTACCATAAAATAATGTGTTCTATGACTTCACTTCATAGTACACATAGTATACATGGGATGGTGTGAGCCACTTTCTTGAGCAGAATAAATATTTTTGTCTAAAGAATCAGTTATTAGACTGCACCAGAAAAAGTTTGCTGTATACATGAGATATGAGATGTGAGACCTGGTTTGATACTGGGACTTGCTTCCTGTGTACAAAGAGCAACCACAACAAAAAACAAAGTAAATAATAGCCGTTCTTACAGCAAACTTGCCACAGGAAAGCAGGCAGTAAGAAGGTGTGCCTATGCTAAATCTTTAACCTCCTCACCACTTCCTTGCCTCTCTGTGTAGAATGCTTTCTACCAACAAAAGGACAGGTACATCTGTGGAACACTCTTGCCCAATTCTTTTTCCATAATCTGCTAGGGCATCTCCTCTAGTAGAAAGAAGACAGAGACAGAAGGTGACAGAATACACATGTAAGCATATTTTCTCAGGTTTTTCAGTGTTTTCCTGCTATGGGCACAGTAGTTTCTTTCTAGCTGTAGCCACAGTTCAAAACCCACTGAAGCATTAAGGCACTGAAAATATTGTTATGAATGTTGACCAAGCAAGGCCAATCAATCATCTGTTTTGTTAGGGAAATAATAACCTTAGTGGATCAGAGCGGACTCAAGACACTTTACTGCCTCAATTACTCCCATCTAGTTTTCTTTGGAAACCAACTAGAAGCTGATTGGAATTTTATTTCAACAATAACAATGGGATAGGTACTTCTCCCACACTCCAGTTAGGGAAGGAAAAAGAGAGGGGAATGGCCAAGGATTTGAGGAAGGTCAGCAAAAGAAAGGCTGACATTGCTACTGTATCAACTGCTACCTCAAGTGCCTGTCCTACTTCATCTAACCATAAGGCCAGTCTCGTTACAAAAATTGCAAAGGGAGATTTTCATGTTTTTTCTTGGAATTTCAGAGCATATCAGCTCAGAGTAACTGGCCTGTGGTTGCATGCAGAGAAAAAAAAACTATAAAATTAACTTTGCATATTTTAAGTTTGGTGTAAATCCAAATTTTTATTTCTAAGATATCTGAACACAACAATTCTGTGTGAAAGATAAGGACAGACTTTACAGAGCCAAAGGCAAGCCTGTTGCTGGAATGGTAAAAAGATTATGACGCAACAAATCAAGGGCCTGCTAGAAGTGCACACCTGTATCCTATTTGCATATTTATAAATAAACAAAAGAGTTTAATAAGGCACCACCATCCCCATTGATTTCTCCCTCCAAAAGAAAACCAAACAGAGATCTCCCATGGAATTTCTTACTGTTTAGGGTAAATAACAATTTCAGAAATTACTCGAAGCAATGCCATCTTCGTGGGATTTGATTGTTTTTAATAGATACGCACATACAAGCCCGAATTATAGTAAATGATAAAAAAACACCTTGCTAATTCTTTGGATAAAGTCTAATTTTAATCAATACCACCTCAAAAATGCATATATTGAGATTACAGACATTTATTGTAACATAACTCCTGCTGGGGCTAATAAAACAAGAACTGTAGAACAGGTTTTAAAGCAGATGGCAAAATGTTCAACTCTGTTCAACCCCGTATGCTCACTTGACAAAATCACAAGATTATAACAAGATCATGGTCAGTATCTCCAGTTTTAGTAAATGTCAACACTGCTTCAAAATTCTTCCCAGGATATTCTGTATCATTTAATCCAGCCTTGAAAAAGACCAGTTTTATAAAAGCAAAAAATTACTATTTTTCAGAGTTATGTATAGCCTATTCTGTTTAAAGACATTTTAAAATAATACCCTGGCATCTGTATCTTTTGACTGAAATATGTATGTCTTCCTGGCACATGTGTGACTTCCTCTGGAAACACAACTCATTATTTTATTTCCTGCACTTCAAGTTGGTGAATATTTACCCATTCTAAGTAAAATATAATGCTAAAATAGTTTTATCCCAGAGATCGTCAAACATTATTATAAGAGTTTACATGGGTCTTTTTAAAATAAATGTTTTAATCCATGATGGTTCTGGTTTTGGATGTTTGCTAGCCAAATTATTAAGAAATATACTTGCAAGAAGAAGATATAAACACTTATGCACACAAATTTGGACTGAAAATGGAATAAAAAGGAAAGGGGAACAGTATAAACTCAGAAAAGTTAGAATGCTGTGATATAGTACAAAATGAAAAATTAAGACACAAATTAGCTATGAATAAAATACAGTAACAAGAAGGTCTATGCTGCAGTGTTGCCCAGAAATCGTGATATCCTCTTACACAAAAGGCTCCTATACAGAACTCCTTCCTACACATACTATAACCATACTAATTTAACTGTACATGGAGGTTAGTCAAATGTATAAATTGGGGGGACAATAGGTTGGTCTGTCTATGAGATACAGTGGGAGGGGCCATATGTTCTCCAGATGTTGTAGAATTCCAATTCCTAACAGACTTAGCCACAACAGCAATAGTGATGATAGGAGCTAATCCAATGACATTTAGAGGGCCTCTTTCCCTGGTATATAGTGATCTACTGCTGAAAGCGTCTTCTGAAGTAAAGGTCCAAACTGTAAAGGAGCTATTCACCGTGCTAAACTTTATACCCCAAATAAGGACAGCACCTTGGATACCTCATTCAAAGTTTGAAATAAAATCACCACCTCACTGGCACGGAAGCCAACAGCCACCAACGGTGACAAGGACTATGTTTTAGTATGTCAGTTGTAACCTTTGCTAAGCAGAGCTGATTTGTAACATTTATCCATGCTTTGTTTACATCACTACTGCAACCCTTGAAGAATGCTTGGAATTTTTAGTTAATAAAAAATGCAACACCTAGCCTGCTAACCAATACTGAAAGATTTTTACTGGTTACCAGCTGTTTTCCAGATTCAGTGCAAGGTCCCAGTTTTAACCTTTAAAGCCCTAAATAGCTTAGGCCTAGTTATCTAAAGGATTGTCTGTCTTGCTAAAAATCCTTCCTGTTACTAAAATCTTTCTGAGGATACTACCACTTGTAGAAGTCTGCTTGACAGGTTTACAGGAGAGGGCTTTCCTCTTTCCTGTTCCCAAATTGTGGAATGCCCTCCACTCAAACGCTGTGAATGATACCCGTTCTCTCTGCTAACAGCAAAGTAGTAAGGCTGATAGCTTTAACACAGACTTTTAAATCATTTCATCAGCAAATCTGATTATTAACTGGTTGGTTTATTAAAACAACACATTGCTTTTAATTCTTTTTAATGTTTTGTTGTTTTGATTTGTTGTGCAATACCTTGATGGAGAAATGATAAAAAACACTGCAAATAAAAATAAGCTGTTGGTCACAGTGATACATTGCATGTGTTTTCTTTTAATGGGTCACATTAGCAGAAGCCTCTGTGGCAAATACTTACTGGATTTTGACTACAGAAAAAGCCTTAATGAATGGCATCTACTACATATTGAGAGAAACATGCACTTAACATTTAAATCTTTGGGACTGTGTTGTATTTTGTATTTTGTTTTTGTTACTCTGGGGACCAACAATGTAGTCTCCTGAGTAGAAACACAGAACTGCAGGGGGAAAGAGCCATGGTGTCTATTTCTGGCTCTGCTGAAGACTGGCTGAACTTCCCTTCATGTTATTTTCAATACCATTACATTGCACTCCATTTATACAGTCCATGTTTACTATGAACAGCTGTTATACTGCACAATAACTGGCAACCATTTACCATAAATGGTATAATAGCAGTGCACTGTATCTCCCTCTCAAGGGCAGATGTTAACTTACAAGTCGCCTCCGTTCTCCTCTAGCAACCACTACTGCTTCTGCCTGATTTTTTTGTTATGGACATTTAGAAAGGTGTGAGATACTTTTTACAAGAATTCTTGGGTATTTTCCTTTTTCTTCCACTAGCTGATTTGTAAGTCTCATTTCCACAGTTACAGCAAATGGGAGCAATTTCACAAAACCAGTATCAGCTCTTGATCCTCAGAGTATCTCCCAGAGGCTTATGGCAACTCCACAAGCAGAACACAAAGGCAATGCTGTCTCCTGATGTAATTCCCCAGAAAATGGCATTCATAGTCATGCTGCCTCTCAATCCTGGGATCAGATATAGCCACTGATAGTCTTGAGAGCCAGCATGATATAATGGTTTGAGCATCGGTGGACTATGACTCTGGAAAACAGGGTACCAATCATCACTCAGCCATGAAAACCTCCAGAGTGACCTTGGGAAAGTCCCACTCTCTCAGCCTCAAAGGCAGGCATAAGCAAACCTCCTCTAAACAAATCTTGACAAGAAAATCCCATGATATGGTCATCCTAGGGTTGCCATCAATCGGAAACAACTTGAAAGCACATAACTATAACATATCTGATAGTGTTTACCCTCCATGAAAAGTGGACCCTTGATATCTACTAGGACGCCCCGTAGATACCAAAATTCATGGATGCTCAAGACCCATTATGTACACAGGTGTAGTAAAATGCTGCCCTTTATATAAAATGGCAAAATCAAAGTTTGCTTTTTGAATTTCTTCTTTTTTTAATATTTTCAAGCCATGGTTGGTTGGTTGACTTCATGGATATAGAATCTAGGGATACGGAGGGGCGACTGTAGTTGCTTAATATCTTTTTAAATCAGGGTACATTAGAGAGTCATGTTAGCCACAGAAGACCGTGGAAGGTGGACCACTCTGTCGCACTCAGATGTCCTCTGGGGGTATGAGTCATTTTCACTACACTTTTGACATCCCTACCCTCATTATATTAGGCCTTTTTACAACAGAAAACACTTTTTTCCCTAAAAAAAAGGTCCTCTCATGTGCTCTAGATTTTGGGGCAAAATTTGAACCCCTGAGGGGCCCAGGGAGGCCTACCAACATCCTTGGGGTGCTGCACATAGCCTGTGGGCTGCACTTTGTTCGGCCATATTTTAAATCCATGGGGCCATCATGGCATCTTATAGAAGCCAATTCTGTTTTTAACTTTCTGTGGTATGAAAAAGTGTTTCATTTTGTCTCTCTGAAACCTCTCAACATTTGGCTTCATTGCATGGTTCTCTGATTAGTACTCTGAGAGAAGAAGAAAAAATGGTCACTTTCCATTTTCTCAACATCATGCATCCCTACTCACCTTTTTTTCTCAACTACACAGTCCCAAACATCGGTGCGTTTCCTCACAAGCAAATTACTCTATTTTGATTTGTCTTTTCTATATATTTCTATGCTTCACTACATTGTTTAAGGCTGTGGTAACCACAATTGTATATTGTATTTCAATCATAATCAACCCTAAGATGGAATTCAACTTTTTCACAAGTTGAACACATGGCCCCGGTGTTTTAGCTGAGGTAGGCACCACAACTCCAAGATCTCTTCTAGTTCATCATCTCCAGCATATATGTTATCACAATGTGTTTGAAGTTAGGATGTTTTTCCCCCAATGTGCAGTGCATCACTTTATCCTTATTTACCCTGAACCACATTTGCCATCCATTTTGGAGAAAAGAGTGGAATGTTCTGTAATCTTTTGCTGTTGCTGTTTTTGTTGTTGTGTGTCTTCAAGGCATTTTCGACTTATAGCAACCCTAAGGCAAACCTATCACATTAATTTCTTGGCAAGATTTATGCAGAGGAGATTTGCCATTGTCTTCCTATGAGAATGACAGAGTGTGACTCGCTCAAGATCACCCAGTGGGTTTCCATGGCCAAGCAGGTACTGAAACTCTGGTCCACATTACCACTCTGAATAATTTGGTGTTATCCATTAACCTGATCATGACCCATTCATAACTCCAGAGCATTAGAAACAAGTTGAGAAGGATCTTTTAAAATATCTCCTTGGGGATCTCATTGTTTATATTCTTCCAGTATGAAAACTACACACTTGTTCATAGTCTCTGTTTTCTGTTCTTTAACCAATGTCCTGTTCATAGGCGGACTTCTCCTCTTACTGCATTACTGACAAGTTTGCTTAAGAGCCTTTGTGGAGGGGCAGAAGCCGCATGCTTGTTGATACGCCCAGACAGCTCGGAAAGGTTAGCAGGATAGAAGGTATCTTTACAGAAACCTTGTTGATTCTTCTTTAGCAAAACTCATTATTCTACATGCTTGGTAACTTTATGTTTAACAAGGTTTAACCCAAACAGTTTACCCTAAGAAACACTGTTACTGGCCCACAGTTACCTGCATCTTGCCATTCTTCTCTATCACTTTTTAAAATTGGGTGTTACAGCACTCATTTTCTAATTTTCAGACATGGAGTCTGATCTCAGGGATCTTCCATCTAGCATCCACTACCGGTTGATTATCCCTTATCCAAAATACTTGGGACCTGAAGTGTTTTGAATTTCAGATTTTTTTTCCACATTTTGGAATATCTGCATACACATATACATAATGAGATATCTCAGAGATAGGACCCAAGACTAAACACAAAGTTCATTTATGTTTTATATGCACAGCCTATACACATAGACTGAAGGTATTTTATACAATATTTTTAATAATTTTGTGCATGAAACAAAGTTTGTGTACACTAAACCATCGGGAAGCAAAGATGTCACTATCTCAAGTATGGAATTTTTCACTTGTGGTGCCATGTCAGAGCTCAAAACCTTCAAGATTTTGGAGCATTCTGGATTTTGGATTAGGATGCTCAACCTGTATTGACTGCATTGCTTGAAATGCTGCCACCACAGCTAGGTGTCCATTGACACAGGGCCCAAATCAATCAAGGCAGCCCGCTAGCTCCATCTCTGAGCACATGAAAACACAGGAAAATACCCCCACCCCACTTCTACTAGCACCCCAGAACTGTGTACTACTTCCACACATTTCTGTCACTATTTTCATTGGTACTGCAGAAGTATTTTGGCTTGCTATGGGAAGTAGCAGCCCATGGATGAGTCTGAGAGGAACTGGCCCCTGACCCACCCCCATGCAGTTGCTAACTCCTGTCCTAAATTGTCTGAGCATGAATTTTTGCCTAAGCATGAGCTGTTCACACTTCCTCTTTTTGCAAATTAGCTTGCTTTGGAAGTAAACATGGCGTCATTTGCAAGTCTGACTGCACAGGCACAAAGCTCTGAAAGAACCAAACTGCTACAAACAAGTTGTGCGACTTTGGCACAGAAGAGGAAACATTTCACCCAGGACTCCATTAAAGCTACACTGGCCCTACCACTTCCCTTTAGTATCCTCTATTCCTGTTCTGGAAAGTGACTAAAAACAGGAACTACACAAGAAAAGCCAGTTTCCTTCAACTTATTGTTTCTCTCCGTCCAAGCTAAGTATGATCCATAGGGAGGGCCACATGATTGGCCCCCATCTCATGGGTCTTGCAATAAACTCCTTATCAGAGCATGATGGGAAACCTCTCATGGAAACAGCAAATAGGAATTTGGTCATTGTTATTTTGGGGCAAATTTACCCGATGCTTCTAACATTGGTGTAGAACTCTAGGTTCAAGCTGCTGAATCTTTATTTTCTGAGGTTAGAAAATGAGTGTCAGTAGACAGACAAGGCCATCAGATCAGTAGTCTTTTAAAAGCTAAAATGATTGCTTCACTCAACAAAATGGTGGAAAGTACAATTTAGAGAGTTATTCACTCTTTTTTAAAAGTAACTTTCCAAGCTCTGGTAATTCAGAGTTATGTGCACAGAAATTCTCAGTTTTCCCTGCAGGCCCAAGAAGGTTGGAAAATCCTTCAGAATGGCACAGATGATGGCATGAGGGCTGCAACAGGAAATGCAGAATGAGCAAAACTCATCCCCTTCTTCTCTTCATATAAACCTTTTTCATAGAAGGACACTAATGGAACCAGTTCAGTGATAATGCAGCACTATCCCTAGTTTTAATCTGTATTCCCCACAGACACTGTTAGAGGCACTGTTAGTCATGGTGATCCTCAAGTGAAAGTTCAAACGTGGCAGCCTAGCAACAGCATATTTTAGAATTTTTCTTCTACCTCAGTCCTCTCTTCAGCTGTTGCAATGACTCTTCATTAACTCAACCATTTCTTCATGTCACAATATTAATTAATTAATTAACTAACTAACTAACTAACTAATTAATCAATCAATCAATCATATAGTACAAATCTCTGTAATCTTCATAACATTCCTGTAAAGTATTGCATCTAAGAGAAGAGCAGGCAAAGTATAGTCCTTCAGATATTGTTGAACTTCAGCTCCCAGTATTCCTCACCATTAGCTATCCTTGCTAGGTCTGGTGGGAAGTGCAGTCAGAATCATCTAAAAAGCTGAATTTCACCCACCAATGGTTGAAGGAATTTGTGGCAGTATAGAGATAAGAACAAAATACAGACTTCCCCGTTTAATGTTGAACAATGTACTGTAATTCTATGCATGTCCATGCAGAAGTGATGTTCGCTAACAAGAAAATAAATTCAGTTGAATGTAATGTTACTTAAATCTAAAAAGTCAGATACAGGATTGAACTACTATATAATATTGCACTATTAAACTGCCCACATTCACCATTCATGAATAATGGTACCTTTTGTACAAGGTTTTGCAAAGAATTCCAAAGCCATGATTTGAAATGTTTCAAACAAGATTCTATCTTGAACTAAGCTAAGCAAGAGGACTGTCTTCCAGTTAACCAAGAAGACAGATTCTGAAAAAGTGGCTTTAAAAGAACATAAGAGGGATAATATCCAAAACGTACATGTTATTATTGATGTCAGAATGCAAAACAAGGAGAAACTATATAAATAAATGGACTCAAAAAACAAGCATTCAGTATTACTCCAACATTGAAAACATAAATAGAAAAGCAGAAATCACTTCTGTTGTTGAAGAAAATTGCATCCAAATGATGAGATGATATATTGTCCATGGAAATGTGAGCTTGATAAAGTAACTATTAACCATAACCACAAAATATTGAAGAACAGAAAGAAATTGATATCTTTTGGTTTAGTCATAGTATATATGTCCTGTAACAGTTACACATAGAGTAAAAATTAGAAAATAAGTAAATGGTAGATCTAATCATTAACTAAGATCCCAAATGGTTTTAGTGTTGGACCAAAATTCTGGAGAACAGGGTTCAAATCCCTGCTTGGTCATGAAACCCCTGGTTACCTTGGGCAAATCACTCTTTCAATCTTAGGGAAGGCAAAGGCCCTCTAGACAAATCTTGCCAAGAAAACCCCACAACAAGTTAGGGTTGTCATAGTTAGAAATAATTTGAAGGCACAGAACAACAACAGACTATTCCATCCTACTTGCAAAAAAACCCAAAAATATAACACTAAATATTACAACAAAATATAAGGAAGTTGTAAGGTTACTGCAGCACCAATATCATATGCATGATACCTATCATGTTCCATGTCCAAGAAAAAGAAAACAATATTGTTTGCATACGTAGTTAGACAAACTAAACGTAAATTAGAAAGTGTAGACAGAACCAAATTTAAATATATTCTAGCTAAATATATTCTAACTAAACATACTCATATATGTTTATTTTTCAGTTCCATTTCACATTTCTGTTATTTAAGTAAACTTAATCAAAAAGTTAAAATTAAAAAAAAAAAAGAATTTAAAGCAAAGTTCTAGCTGACTGCTTGGTGATCTTGAGAAAATAGCCCCTGCTATTGCGCCAGCTGTAATTAGTCTGTGATCAGCATAAAAAGCCCCTGTCTGTTGGATCTCTGTTCCGTTCACAATGCAGAGACAGGCTAGAATTGTAAACAGTCTTACTTAATGTCATCTAAGGAGCGGTTCCCATCAAAAAGACCAAGATTCACTTTTAAATAAACATGTATAGAATCATATTCTTCAGAGTTATCAAACCCAGCTCCAGTCTCATGGTGTACCTCTGCCTTGTGCTTCAGGTAGCTTTCTCAAACCACTAACCAACATATTTTTAGTTCTCCTATTCTGGTATTTTTATCACATGCAAAATAAGAAGTGCCAGTTGTAAATAGCCTGTCACCAAAAAACCTCGACAACCGTAATCTGTCCAAATTTACAAAATTTATAAAACTGTTGCTATTTTGAAAGAATTAATTTTGAGTGAGTACCATTTCCTCTTCTCTATCTGTTAAAGTTCTGCAGTTTATTTAAAAGCAAGAGGAGATAGAAAGAGGTTGGAAAAGAGTGAAGGGGCAATCAGGTCAATCTCCACTCCAATGGATCAGCCTATGTAATCCAGGACACTATAGATTAAGCAGAAAACAGATGCACTGCAGGAGGATTCCCACAGAGCAACCAAAGTATCAAGGCAACTCACAGACCTAAACAAATGTATCAAGCGAAAGCAAACCCCCTGCCCATCAACAACACACACACATCCAAGTTACTAATCAAATCCTGGAGAAATCACTTTGTGGCCCAAGATATAACAGCAAGCCAGACCTTGTGTGAATCAAATAAAGCCTTCCATGGCCTGAAGAAGGGGTGGAGTGTTACACAACTTCCTGTCTTGTCTCATGAAGTAGCACTTTCTACTCCCTTCTAAGAAATGAGGATGAGGCAAAGCCAAGTTGCAGAGGTCCATTTGCCGATCACAACTGAGACACATGAAGATAAATCACAAGATAGGATTCAGAAATGTGTCCAGCTCTGACTTTCTTCAACGACTTTCTTCATTCCCAATACAGTTTTCCCTGTGTTTCTTAGAAACTTAGAAACAATAAATCTGTCTTTTGATTTTTTTTGAGTTCCAGAATAAATTTTTGACAATGGCCAGTTTATAGCCATTCATCCTACAGTCGTATTTAACCTAAATCATTCTTTCCCATTTGCACTGTGGACTTTATAAAGTGTTATTTTGCCTCTCCACTAAACAGAAAATTAAGAGAGGTACAGAAGGATAACCAAACTACATTGAAATAGCCACTGACTCCCACTGAATAATATTTATCAGACAGTTCCCAACCACAGACACACATTAACAAAATCCTTCAGATTTCTCCACCTTCAGTTCACCATAAAATTAACAGTTCAAGCAGCTGAGGAATGTCTACTACTTCTGACAGGATATCTCATTTTTGTTATGACAATATGTTTGGGTTATTTTGCAAATATTATGTGGCATGTGACATGCTCGAGGAAAAGACACGAACCGAGTTTAAGAAATCTTGGTCAAACACTGAGAATGAAAAATTAATAGTATATATAGAATCCAGTGTACTACATGAATAAATATATTATGTGATTCAATAACTGAAAACTGTAAGAAACTACAAGAAAAGCAGAATAGGAACAGCTCAGATGCTGTATCTTGGAAAACAAATTACATATCATATATGCACTACTACATATTTTACATATAGGCAACTTTCTATGTAAACCTACAATTTACAACTTACATTTCAGTCTGAAACTGAATTTTTGATACTTCTACTACCGTAACTTTTAGATGTAAAACATACATTCCGCACATGTTGTCAAGGAAAAAAAGAAAAGAAAAATAGTAATCCAAACTTATGAATAGATTCTGCTTTAAATACATTGTGCACCATTCAGTCAAAGTTAGGCACTATCTGGCCCCATCAGTTTCAATAGAAGTTAAGCATATAGTTAACTCTCTCATCGAAGTCCACAGACCAAAATGTGGTTAGCTTTGGTAGGATTGCACCCATTACTCAACACAAGCAGATTCCTTTAAATTAATAATCCAATTAAAGTTTCACAGGGGTGGCATGATTTTGGGCATCATCCTAACGGTATTTTCCTTCGGTGTTAATCTGTCCCGAACCCTGCAATACTGCACCCACTTCCTTCTATGCTCTCCTGTTCATTATACTACAGAGACATCCAGCATACTGTACTAAATGGAATCACAAAGAAGTAGCTCGTTCGAGCCTCTAGCTGTGCTGTAAACTGAGTACTGTTACACAGAAATACACTGAAAGCAGAATCCCAGAATCGGGAGAATCATAAAAGATGAAACTCTGATCCGTTTTCTTAAATGAGTGCGTCCTCTCATCCCTTTTAAATTGTCTTGCCTTCCTGTCAGCAGTATATAATGCTCTTTTTTTCCCCTACAGCATATCTGTCAGTGCAGAAAGCACAATTTTGTAGACAAATATTTGACTGAAGCAATAAAACAAAGACAAATGTAGAATGAAGCCAGATAAAATACACACACCTCTAAAGATTTTGCTTTAAATAATATCTCTCACAATCACATTTTCTTTGAAGGAAAAGGCACAGAGTGAGAAGCAAATAGAAATATTCACTGCAGCTCCGTTGCTGTACCTCACTTACCTTTCTGAGCCATATTGTCCCCTGCCGCAGGAGAGTCAGGAAAAGGGCAAAAAAATTCTACCCAACATTAAGTATTTGCTGGCTAAACATCAGTGCTGCTGGCCAGCTCCTTACCGTATAGTGTGCTTCTGGTTAGCTGTCCCCCCATCGTACTGCGCAAGGTGGCTTGGCTACCTTGCAGTTTCCTCTCTCACTGGACAGAGATGCAGAACTCTGAGTGTGCAGTCATTGTCAGCTTGCAAGATACATGCACGCTCCAACACAGGGAGATTTAATGACTCTCCATAAATACACACTCATGAACAGAACGACAGAAGCCTGCGATCAGCCTCCACCCACTTTCTGACCCTCTCAGGCTCAGTAGTAAGCAGAGGCATATGTCATGATTATTTACATAAGGAGGAGACTTGTGACTCTGAAATAGCTAGAGAAGCTCAAAGAATTTTGTACATACAACGTCCCAGCCCCAAGGCAGCTCAAGGGCAACTAAACACACCCCATCCATCACCTACTATTCTGTTTTCACTAACCTGGGCTCACACCTTAAATAAATCACCAGGAGAAATTATAGTGGATTTCTTGGCTGCTGAAGGGGGTGGCTGCCTGCCTATTTCCCCAATTCCAAGGTACCCTTGCCTCTGAGCAAAACAAAGCCTTTGTCTCTGCAAATTTCACTGCAAATATAAGACAGATTTGTTTATAACTCAAAAGCCTGGCTGTCAACGAAACTTGCTTTCCACCACCATCACCACCACCACTGTCACTGTGCAATTTAAAGATAAAAACAAAGTTGGAAAGAGAGAAAGAAAGAAAGAAAGAAAGAAAGAAAGAAAGAAAGAAAGAACAGACATTCATTCATTCATTACATAAGTCCTAATCAGAGGAAGGGAAACTCAAACTCAAGCAGTTGTATTACCAGACATCACTGGTCCGGATTCCTCTTCTGGTTAATTATTAATTACTTAAGAGCAAGAGAGAAGTTTCTGAAAGGCAGGATGTTCAGCCTGAACTGCAATAGCAAAAACATTGTCCGCCAACACACACACACACACACACACACACACACACACAGCTTTTGTGCCAGGATTGCAGGCTCAGCTCAGACACAATGCAGCCTGTGCTTCAGTCCATTACTTCTGCTGATTAACTGCAGTGTGTGTTATTAAAAGCAGTGAAAGTTATAGAGACAGGTTTGGGGATGGCTGGGCAGAGACCTCCATTCTGCTCCCCCATGGAGGTTTAAGAATTTTTTCCTTTACCAAAGCCAAGCTGGCAATTTTCAGACATATTCCCCAGCTTCACCATAACAACATTAAATCAAACTAAATTGACACTGAAGTTCCAAGCCATAGAACTAATTCCTTGTTGTACTAAGTGACCAAGTGTCATCCATCACCTACACTGGAAGTAAGTAATGCAGAAGGAAGGGTTACAAATTATGGTGAGATGCTAACACCAACTGTCTTCAGTTATGAAGGAGTAAGGGCAGAGGAAGAGAAGAAGAATAAATTAATGCTCTGAAAAGGGATTAGGCCTCATCTAGGCCATATCTTTGGTAAGTTTCCGAACATCTACAGCATGGTTTAACACACTTGCCAGTTTGATAGAGTGGCTGGCACCTTCGACGTCCCTTGGCCAGTAGCCCAGCACTGGGACAGTCAAAATCAATTAGCAGTGTTCATAATCTCTGCTGGCTGGTCTCCCTCTGGTCCACTGACACAGCTGATAGACAAAGAACTCCCCTAAGGAAATATACAATGCTTATACATTGGCCAATTAATTACATGTAAACAAGTAGCTCTGGCATTATTACTCCAAATATGACATGGGTGGCTTGGTTGCACCACAACACTAACCAGGGTGGAAGGCTTAGAGGACACACCAGTCAGGAAGCTGGGCAAGAGGTTTAGTGTCTCTGCAACAAGAACAGACTGAACACTGGGAACTCCTGGCTCCATCCAGATACAGCTATATCCTGCGCCTCTAAGGAACTAACCTACATAATGACATTATCCTACAGATGTCTATTCAGGAATAAGTCCTATGTAGTACAGTGGGACTTATTCCCAGTCAAACGGGAATAGGACTGTATTGTACAAATCACACATGGAAGTGACAGCCAGATGTGAATGTCTTCTCCACACTCTATCAATCAATTTCCACTATTCCTTTCCTTTATTATTTTGCTCTTAGTACCCTCTACCTTACATCATCATCATGATCATCACCATCTTGTTTTTCTTGTTCTAGTCTGCCTTTTTCCCAACCCTGGGAGTCACGGCACCTGACAAAGTTGCAACAGGTACAGGTAAAAGTCCACACTACTGAAAGCACTTAATAAATGCTAAAATGTAATTAAACTATAAATACTACAGATTTAAAAGCAATTGAAAAATGAGCCCATAAAAAACACGGACTATACAGAACATTATTAAAAGTCCTTTCCCCATGAGCTGGTAGTTCTCAAAGGCCTGTTGAAGCATGAGACACGCCATGACTACCAGGGTTGGGAAAGGGCAGGAAAGGAAGAGTAGGTGGAAGCACCCTATATATAAATAATATTAAACGAAACTGGGAATTATGCAGAGAAAAGTGTTTCAATGGCCATTTCCACACTACATTGTTATATATAGTGCTATTATTCCACTTTCAACATCCTGTGGAATTCTGGGGTTTGTAGTTTACTGAGGCCAAAGAGCTCTCTGGCTGAGAATTCTAAATGCCTCTCCCTAAACTGCAAACCCCAGGATTCCATAGGAGGTTGAAAGTGCAACAATAGCACCATAAAAGTGTAGTGCGGAAATGGCCTATGTTTCCGCTCCTGAAAAAACAGCCACCAGCCATGAGGAAACAACACTGTAGTTCTATTCTTTCATTGGGCTAATATATATTTGATGGAACATAAAGTTAATGTAATAATTCTACCAAGTGGATCATGGTAAAAAACACTCCAGTGTATCTACCAATGGTGATGACAGAATCAAAATGCTATGTAGTCCTAAATCCTTACTAGAGTAGACCGACTGAATCAACAGGGCCTTGGTAACATAAATTCCAAGTTGTTGGTTTTTTTAAGTGAGTTCACTTTAGATGGAACTAGCAATTGGATGCAGGCCACAGTCTCATCTCAGCACATAACACAAATGAAGGTCCTAATATTATTGTCTTGAAAACATCAAAGAAAAAAGATTCCATAATATCTCTGGACAACTCATTTCAGTGCTGAACTGTTCTTAATGTTTATAAACCTATTTCTCTAAGACTCAAGACAACTCTCCCCTGCCCTATGATAAGCAGCTGCACCAATCATGGATACTTTGAGCCTAAGAGACATTATATTCCAATTGCAGGTATATCTCTATGCAAAGCATATACAGTTCTATATAAAATGCCCTATGATTAGGACAAGATAGTAGAGTTATTGTTTTTTTCAAAAGTTACAGCAATTCCTGGTTCTTTAAACTCTGAGACAGAACTAGTCTTCACAAAGTCTTCAGGGTATTTTTGCTGAAGTCCTCTCTTTGCTGCAGTCTGCATCTTTATGGCATTTTCTTGGCAGTCACATCTCCTACTCAATTCTACTGCTGCATTACTAGCAATGCTGCAAGAGCAGTTCTGTAGCTGCATTGCTGAAGTTGCAGGATCAGCAACAAACCTCAGTACAAAAATATGCACAGAAAGACTGGAATGCTCTGTTTGCAGCAGACCTTCTTTGCATACATAATGAAATTGTCTATAAAATCAGTTTTCAGTTGTGTAAATTTACAGTATTTGTTAACTTCTAAGTTCTAAGACATACTTTGATTCCTTTCCATGGATATTCCAAAAATGAACTAAAGTATTACTGCAGCAGTTCATGGCAGGACATAGCTATGGGCAAAATGAGGGCACTGTCCTCCCAAATAAGAATTCTATTCCCTCTCCCCAATGAAATTTTCCTTCATCCCCTAAATTCCTACCATTTCAGTCATTTAAAATTCAGCTCAGCATTTAGAAATACATTTTAGGCATTCAAAGAAAGGAGTGAGGCAAGGGAATGCAAACACAATATGGCCATTTCCGCCTGTTACAGTGCTATTATTCCACTTTCAACATCCTATGGAATCCTGTGTTTGCAGTTTAGGGAGGGGCCTCAAAGGATTCCAGGATTCCATAGGATGTTGAAAGTGGAATAACAGCACTGTAACAGGCTAGTGTGGATATGGCCTATGAGTCCTGAGTGCCAACAATTTTTAATGTCTCATTCTCTGCTATGCTGGACATCACGCAAATCAACCACTGACAACACAATACCCATGTACATGCTAATCACAAGATTTCTGCATGGTTGATGACTGGCAACTAAATACATGAACACACTGCAGTGAAAAATGTTGCAACACTATGGTGCATTTATTTATTTACTTACCGAAAGCTCATTCTAAAATAAATGTGCTAGTCTTCAAGGTGACACAGAACTACTTTTTTATTCAGTTTTTCTACTGAAACAGACCAATGCAGCTACCTCGTTTAAAACTAGTACATTTTTAATGTAAGTTATAGAAGTCCTTCCCAGATGTTCTTTGCAGACTCAATGAAACCTATGAGGACAGTTGCAGCATCATGGAAGCAGACTTAATTACAGTTTCATTGTAAGGTCTGAACAGAGCCTGGCATGTATAGATGTATATCCAAAGGGCTCTTTCTGCTCAGTTGGCTTGAAATATGCCTTCAAGTCAACTCCAACATATGGAGACCCTCTCCTAGGGTTTTCTTGGTAAGATTTGTTCAGAGAGGCTATCCAACAGTGCAATCCTATGCATATTTATTTGGTAGCAAGATCCTCTGAACACACTGAGGCTGACTTCTTAAACATAGCAAGTTTCTACTGTATCACTTGAACTATACGTTTCCTTTGGTTTACTTTTCTGTTTAATTCATTTTAGGCAAACTTCTGCAGGCTGGAGATTTCTCATGCCTGTGCTAAAGCTGAGATTCAGGCTGGGCAAATCCACCATTTGTGGCTTCTACTGCCGCTGAAGTATAGTAATCCAATAGTCCCAAGGGATACTTAGGACCAAAAAGGATTTTGTTGTAGCATAGTTGAGTTTTTCCTTTCAGTTTTAACCAACAAGATACTCTTTGACTATAGGCATCTCTGGTAGGTTTGTAGGAAACAACTGTGAGTTAATACAGAATACTGTAAATGCTATCTCTTTGGTATACACTGGGACACACATTTTTATTTGCATAGAACTGATTTGCCTAAAATTGTTATTTTTTGTGTGTGTGTGTGACACTTCATTAAGGCCAGTGCTGAAGAATAGGTCTGAGATAGCATATCTTGCTTTCAGTAAGGCCTTTGACAAAGTTCCCCATGACACTCTTGCAAAAGAACCTGGTAAAATGCAGGCTGGACGGTGCTACTGTTAGGTGGATTTGTAATTGGTTGATTGAACTGAACTCAAACAGTGCTCACCAGTGGCTACTTTTCATCCTGGAGAGAAGTGACTAGTGGGGTGCCCCAGAGTTCTGTCCTGGACCCAGTGCTATTCAACATCTTCATCAATGACTTGGATCAAGGAATAGAGGGCATGCTGATCAAATCTGCAAATGATACCAAACTGGGATGAGTGGCTAATACTCCAAAAGATAGGATCAAAATTCAAAATGATCTTGATATATTGGAGAGCTGGACCAAAGCTAACAAAATGAATTTCAACAGAGAAATGTAAGGACCTGCACTTAGGCAGAAAAAATGGAATGCACAAATATAGGATGGGGGACATGTGGCTGGATAATAGTATGTGTAAAAGGGACCTAGGAGTCTTGATGGACCACAAACTGAACATGAGTCAGCAGTGTGATGCAGCAGCCAAGAAAGCCAACACAATTCTTGGTTGCATCAATACAAGTATGGTATCTAAAGCAAGGGAAGTAACCGTAGCATGCTATTCTGCTTTGGTTAGACCTCATCTGGACTACTGTGTCCAGTTCTGGGCACTTCATTTCAAGAAGGACATTGACAAGTTGGAACATGTCCAGAGGAGGGTGACCAAAATGGTGAAGGGTCTGGAAGCCATGCCCGATAAGGAGCAACTTAGGGAGCTGGGGATGTTTAGTCTGCAGAAGAGAAGGTTAAGAGGGACATGATAGCCATGTTTAAACATTTGAAGGCATGTCATGTCGAGAAGGGAGCGGTCTTGTTTTCTGCTGCTCCAGCGACTAGGACAAGGAGTAATGGAGTCAAACTGCTAGAAAAGAGATTCTATTTAAACCTCAGGAAGAAATTCCTGATGGTCAGAGCTGTTTGGCAGAGGAATATGCTGCCTCTGAGTGTGGTCAAGTCTCCTTTGGAGGTTTTTAAGCAGAGGCTGGATGGCCATTTGTTGGGAGTGCTTTGATGGGTGTTCCTGCATGGTAGGGGGTTGGACTGGATGGCCCCTGTGATCTCTTTCAGCATTATGATTCTATGATTCTTACCTGCTAAGTATTTATATAATTTCCGCCCTTTTAGCATTTAAAGAAACTATCAATCTAAATTTGCATCTTCATTTATTAATAAGATTCTTTTCTTTCACATTGTATCTAATATAACTATTTCTAAAATCCCTCCTCATCTTGTGCTGCACCTACTGGTTGTTGTTGTTGTTGTTGTTATCTCACCTTTTTGTAGCTGTTGCTTTCTCTCCTCTTTGAGGTCATTTCTATTTGTCATTCACTGAATGCCTGTTTCACTGGGAATCTCCTTGCAAAAGCACAAGAAGCCAGTGATCAATCTTTGTGCCAGCTTTAAAAGTCATCATAAGAAAGCTTGTTAACAGCACATTCTTTCCAGTTCATCAGGATATTTAGGATCCTATCAACATGTAACAGTGCAGATGACCTGTAAGAACAACCAAGAAATCTGACAAAAACACTTAACTTAAATTCACAAACCAATATAGACTTCAGAACTTGAGAAATTAGTGACCTGCTGGTTCATTTCTCAACCACTACACTATATAGCCATCGGTGGGTCTGTTTCTTCTGTACATTGGAGAATTTACCATTTCCATTTCCAAATACCAGAGATTTAGGATTTTGTTTATCATGAAGTAACATGTGCAGCTAGTACAGAGCTATAGCAGGTGTTCTTCGAATAAAAATGTTTTCAGATCTACCTGAGGTCAGCCAATCAGACATTGCACAGAAATACATATCCCCTTCCTCTTCCACAAGAGCCATGACTGTTAAACACACAGACACACACTGCTTCTCTTGTGCATTTCTATGCATGTTTTGCATTACCACTATCTTTCCAGTCTTAAAGGGAGCAAAGGGACCCTGCTGAATGGTAGCATGGAAGGTGGAATTTGACCCAAGTTGGTCAGAGGCACCTCCCACAAGCAGAAATTAGGAGATCTCGTCCTTCCTCACACAGAGACTTTATTCAGCAATGGCCCTGCCCCTCTGCATCTGATTTTCAGGAGAATGGAGGGGTTGTCATGGGGAAAAAGAGGGCAGGAAAACATGTTTCCACCAGCCCAGTTGCATTGGCCTAAACAGTATCCAATCCAATTAAACAATTTAGCTTTAATTATATTTTTTCTTTTTTAATTGAATAACTTCATAGTAGTTTCCATTAAAGAACAGGACTCTCAGAATATTCAGGAAATTTATGCCTAAATTTAATCTAATCCTGCCTTTTCATTGCTGATTGTCTTTTGTCCTATAAAACAAATACAGCAAGCACTCTCTGTTTTCTTCTTGGCATACCACATGCTCCGACATGGCATGAATTAGAACCAGAACCCATGTGGCCAAGCAAACATAGTGTGGTCAAGATAGCAACAGTTATTAATGAGGAAGAACAGAAAAGCAAAGAGAGGCTGTTGCAGTTTACTTCTGCCTGAGAAGAAGTTTGCTTCTACTGAGAAGAGGGAAGCCAGAGTGATGTAATCGTTTGAGCACTGGATGACAACTCTGGAAACCAAGGTTTGAATCTCTGCTCAGTCATGAAAACCCACGGGATGACCTTGGGTAAGTCACACTCAGTCTCGGAGAAAGGCAAAAGCAAACACCTGATGAACAAATCTTGCCAGGAAAACTCTGTGATCGATTTGGCAGAGGGCTGTCATAAGTAAAAAATGATATTAATGCACACAACAACAAGAACTAAGAAATGTACATTTTTGCCCCTTCTCATCTCTCCTCCTCCTCACTGGAGTGCAAACTTGGAGTACAAACTTCTCTTCTGCATTGAACTCAGTTCGCAGGAGAAAGGAGAACCAGAGAAAGGAGGACAGTGAGAGGAGAAACACGTACATTTGAAAACCAGCTGAAAAAGTGGTATCAAAATTAATTGGGACCATCCCTGCAAAACTAGTGCAGTTGGAGGGTATAGGATATAATATCTCATCAAAGGGACCATGAAGGCTGCAATTGGAGGAAAGCTAACTTGATTTCATTCAGACTAGGTTTTACGGAATAGTTATGGAGAAATAAGTTATGTTTCCCTTTCCCCTCTTCCTACAGTGTGTTCAAAAGGTTATTGGCAGGGAGAGGAGAAATCCACAGGCATGACTACTGGATTGGGATGATTGACTCTGACAAACAAAAACAATGTGAAGTTACAACCAAGGGGCATTCACAGTGCACATAAACTTTATGTTCTTTCCCTCTGCAAGAGTGGAAATTAATAGTCTTCATCATCATTTTTCCCAGAGGAAAGAGCAGAGGAGAGCTGGGCCTGTGAAGACATCCTAGACCAGGTGTGTTTTACAGGCTTGTTTTTTTTGCTGTGCTTGTTTTTGCTGTGCTTGTGGGGCCTTGCTTGTTTTTGCTGTGCTTGAGGGGCCTTGCTTGTTTTTGCTGTGCTTGAGGGGCCTTGCTTGTTATTTGCTTGCTATTGATTGCTGTCTATTGTCCTGGCCGTGGGCTCTGCCTGATCACACAGTCTGACTAACAAGGGGGAGGAGGCAGCTAGCGGGGAGGAGCTTTATTAGGAGCTACCAATGGCAAGCGCCTTTGGCGCGCGCACTTGAACTCCTTTACTTTCTCGAGCTTCACCTGTACTACTCTCTGTAGTTTCAAGGATGGAAGGAGAGGGAGCTGCTGTTGTCACCTGTAATACTTGTGGCATGTTCCTTTTCTTGCCACAAGAGGTTCTTGGATACACCTGCACCAAGTGCAAGCTGGTCACCTTTTTGGAGGAGAAGGTTCGCCAGCTGGAGGCACGAGTTTCTGATCTCCACCTTATCAGGGAAGGGGAGGAGTTTTTGGATAGGGTAGAGAAGACCTACCGGAACTCCAAATACAAGGAGGAGCTGCCAGATCAGGAAGCCAGCACACAGCGCCAGGAAACGGAGGCTTGGGCAAATGTTACACGGAGGAGTAAAAGGACCAAAAAGGTAACAGAGACTATTAACCTACACAATCGCTTTGATGTACTTGGACTTACAGACAAAGAGGAGCACTACGCAGAGGGAACAGAATGTCAACAAGAAAGAATCCAACATCGGCAACAGGAACTAGATCAACGCTCCCAACCTCAACAGAATGCTCAGGCAGTCCTGGTAAAACACGCTTATCGAGGAGCCCAGGGGAAGCCTCAGAAGAGGCGAGTTCTGGTTGTTGGGGACTCTTTGCTAAGAGGAACTGAAACAGCAATCTGCAAAACGGACAAGCTCAATCGAGAGGTCTGTTGTCTTCCTGGGGCCAGGATCAACCACGTAACGGAGAGGCTAACCAGGCTAGTCAAACCCACTGACTATAAGCCCCTCATTTTGGTTCATGTCGGAACCAATGACACTGCGAGGAGCAGCTTAAACCACATTGCAAAGGACTACGAACGTATGGGGACAAAGCTTAAGGACCTTGGTGTGCAGGTGGTCATTTCGTCTCTCCTCCCTGTTCAAGGATACGGCGCACGTAGGGAAAGGGCAATAGTAGAGGTCAACAACTGGCTCCGCACATGGTGCCGCCAACAACGGTTTGGGTTTTTGGAACATGGCCTGAATTTCCATGAACATGGGCTTCTGGCGAGGGATGGGCTGCACCTCACAAAACGTGGCAGGAATGTTTTTGCTAACAGTCTTGCAAGGAAGATTAAGAGGTCTTTAAACTAAGTTCCACTGGGGAGGGGGACAATATTATTCAGGGCAAGGACTCAGAGAACACAGGGGGGAAAGGCCCAAATGATACTGGACAAGTAGTACAAGTGGCCAATGGCGGGAGGAGTAGAATCAATAGTACAGGACTTGCAGGAAGAGCCCAGGGACTTAAGTGTCTCTACACTAATGCAAGGAGTATGGGAAACAAGCAGGATGAGCTTGTACTCCTAGTACAAGAAAATAAATACGATTTGATAGGCATCACTGAGACCTGGTGGGATGAGTCTCATGATTGGAATACAGGAATAGAGGGGTATAGCCTGTTTTGTAAAAATAGACCAAACAAGAAAGGAGGAGGAGTAGCCTTGTATGTCAAGGATGTTTTCACCTGTGAAGAGATCCAGGACTTAAACCCAGAAAGCCAGGTAGAGAGCATTTGGGTAAGAATTAAGGCAGCGAGAAACAATAGGGATATTCTGGTGGGGGTTTACTACAGACCTCCAACCCAGGCTGAGGACTTGAATGACGCCTTCCTCAACCAAATGACTGCACATTCAAAGAGGAGGGATACAGTAATAATAGGAGATTTCAATTACCCGGATATATGCTGGCAGTCAAACTCTGCCAAGACAGCAAGGTCCAGCAAGTTTCTTGCTTGTCTTGCGGACAACTTCATGGTCCAGAAGGTGGAAGAGGCCACAAGGGGATCAAATATTCTAGATCTGGTCTTGACCAACAGGGATGACCTTGTGAATGAGGTAGAAGTGGTTGGATCTTTAGGGGGGAGTGACCATGCCCTGTTGGAATTTAGCATTCAGTGGGAAGGAGAAGATAAGGGTAGCCAGACACTCATCTTAGATTTTAAAAAAGTGGACTTCTGTAAACTTAGGGAGCTGCTGGCTGGAATTCCCTGGTCAGGAATAGTGAAAGGGAAAGGAGTTCAGGAGGCATGGGAGTTCCTTAAAAAGGAGATACTGAAGGCACAGTCTAAAACAGTGCCATTAAGGAGGAAAAATGGAAGGCATCTGAAGAAACCAGAATGGTTGACTAAAGAACTCTCAGCTGAGCTAAGAGTTAAGAGAAACATGTATAGGAAATGGAAGAAGGGGAAACCACCAAAGAAGAATTTAAGCAAGTAGCTAGGAGATGTAGGGAGGAAGTCAGAAAGGCTAAAGCACAGAATGAGCTTAGGCTGGCCAGAGACATTAAAAACAATAAAAAGGGTTTTTTTAAATATGTCCGCAGCAAAAGGAAAAAGAAGGAGACAGTAGGGTCGCTACGCAGAGAAGATGGCGAATTACTCACAGGGGGGAGAGAAAAGGCAGAGCTACTTAACACCTTCTTTGCCTCCGTATTTTCCCAGAAGGATACAAGCACTCAACCTGGCGGTTGGGGAGCAGGGGAGGAAGCAGAGGAAATGAGGCACATAATAAGTAGAGAGGTGGTACAGGAATACCTGGCCGCATTGGATGAATTCAAGTCTCCTGGGCCAGATGAATTGCATCCTAGGATATTAAAAGAGCTAGCAGAGGTCATTTCGGAACCGCTTGCTATAATTTTTGAGAAATCTTGGAGGACAGGAGAAGTTCCAGCAGATTGGAGGAGAGCAAATGTTATCCCCATCTTCAAGAAGGGAAAAAAAGAGGACCCAAATAATTATCGCCCAGTCAGCCTGACATCAGTACCCGGAAAGATCCTGGAGCAGATCATTAAGCAGTCAGTTTCTAATCATTTAGAAAGCAACGCGGTAATCACGAGAAGTCAACATGGATTTCTCAAAAATAAGTCATGCCAGACTAATCTTATCTCTTTTTATGATAGAGTTACTAGCTTGATAGATGAAGGGAGTGCTGTGGATGTAGCATATCTCGATTTCAGTAAGGCCTTTGACAAAGTTCCCCATGACGTTCTTGCAACGAAGCTAGTAAAATGTGGGCTGGACAGGGCTACTGTTAGTTGGATTTGTAACTGGTTGACCGACCGAACCCAAAGGGTGATCACGAATGGCTGCTTTTCGTCCTGGAGAGAAGTGACTAGCGGGGTGCCACAGGGTTCTGTCCTAGGCCCAGTGCTGTTCAATATTTTTATCAACGACTTGGATGAAGGAATAGAGGGCATGCTGATCAAATTTGCAGATGACACCAAATTGGGAGGGGTTGCTAATACGCCAGAGGACAGGATCAAAATTCAAAATGACCTGGATAGATTGGAGAGCTGGGCCAGGGCGAACAAAATGAAATTCAACAGAGAGAAATGTAAGGTCCTACACTTAGGCAGAAATAATGGAATCCACAAATATAGGATGGGGGACACGTGGCTGGATAGCAGTACGTGTGAAAGGAATCTAGGAGTCTTCATAGACCACAAGCTGAACATGAGTCAGCAGTGTGATGCGGCAGCCAAGAAAGCCAATGCAATTCTTGGCTGCATCAATAGGAGTATGGTGTCTAGATCGAGGGAGGTACTGGTACCACTCTACTCTGCTTTGGTTAGACCCCATCTTGAATACTGTGTCCAGTTCTGGGCACCCCAATTCAAGAAGGATATTGACAAGCTGGAGCAAGTCCAGAGGAGGGCGACCAAAATGGTGAGAGGCCTGGAAGCCATGCCCTATGAGGATAGACTTAGAGAGCTGGGTATGTTTAGTCTGCAGAAGAGGAGGTTAAGAGGGGACATGATAGCCATGTTTAAATATTTGAAGGGATGCCACGTAGAGGAAGGAGGGGACTTGTTTTCTGCTGCTCCAGAGACCAGGACAAGGAGCAATGGATTCAAGCTGCAGGAAAGGAGATTCCACCTGAACCTCAGGAAGAACTTCCTGACAGTCAGGGCTGTCCGGCAGTGGAATCTGCTGCCTCGGAGTGTAGTGGAGTCTCCTTCCTTGGAGGTTTTTAAGCAGAGGCTTGATGGCCATCTGTCGGGATTGATTTGAGGGTGTTCCAGCATGGCAGGGGGTTGGACTGGATGGCCTGTGTGGTCTCTTCCAACTCTGAATTTCTATGATTCTATGATCAGAATAATAAAATAGCGCTAGAAGAAATGGATGTTAGTAAGAAGAGAGATATATTAGCTCCCTTATCTTATCACACCTTTGTGTGTGTGTGTTGAAAAAAACTGGATACAGGATAATTTACTGTTGTCTGAATTATGATGTGCCCCTGAGGTCAAATAAAGCTTACCTATTCTTACACACATACAGAGAATATATTTCTCTGCCTGCTTACAAGAATGACAGAATAGACTAAACTTTCTGATAACGGACAGCTTTGTGCTTGCAGCAAAATGTCCTCTACAATTCATAGCATAATGGCTAGCTTTTCTTTCTTCTTTTTCTTTTCCATCCACCTTTACACAGATTTCAGTATTTCTTAAACTGAGACAGACTGGACTTCACAATGGCTGTCCTCTTGAAACCACAGCCTTTATCTGAGGCACCTGAATTACATATCATCCAACATTTCACAGATGAAAACTGGGACACTTGTGTCCAAGCACCACCAGAGTGTGGTCAAAAGGGCAAAAGTTATTAATGAGGAAGAACACACATGCTAGGAGAGGCTGCAGCAGTTTTCAAGATTTCCCTCCTCTTTTCTTTCCCCACTGCTAATTAACTGCAAACTACTTTTGCCATTTGAACCCAGTTTGTAGCAATTGCAGTACCATGAGGATAAAGGGGGGAAATGAGGAAGGGGAGAGCAACAGGGACATTTTAAAGGCATCTGAAAAAGTGAAACAACAGAGGGTTGAGATTATTCCTTTGGCATATATTTTAGGGTCTTTCCTTCTCTTATCTTCTTAATTCTTGCCACAAGTTAGTCCGTTTCTAACAGCAATTAAGAGGTCAGCAGGTGAATTTGCTCATCATCACCATTGGCTGCAATTGATTTATACTTTATAATTAATGTAAAGCATGAATATAAAACAAAACATTATTGAGTTAGACCATTGATCTGTCCAGAGTTTTCCAAGTTTCCTAACAATGTTTGAGATTTGCATTGGACCCTTGTATATTATGGTAATAGAACTTCAAGGTCAAAATTCAAGTACAGTTGGGATAAGCTCACCATAGATGACACAGTAAAGAGCTTGAAAGAAAGATGCAACAAATAACAGCAGTACCTGTAATTTATTACAGGGGAGGGCAGGAATGAGGCTGAACATACTTCCTTTTGTAAATAATATAACAAATGGTAATAGTGTTACTTTTTACAAGTTTAATAGGTAAGGTTTACTTGTTACTCTTAAAATGATGTAAGGTGGATCATTCCGAGCCATTGTTGTACTTCAAGCATGTTTTTCTTTTTAAATAACAAAAAAAACACTCTAAAATTAGCATGCTAATAATAAATAACAGCATAGCGAGTATTGAAAAGTAGAAAGTAATTAATCATTTTTTTTAAAGTGTCCCAAGTTTTGGTTCTGTCTCTAGGTGGGTGAAGATGTTTGAAGTGGGACTCATTTGGAGAGCTTCTTGTTTATAGCCCAGTACAGTGTAAATGACCTGCTAGAAATGATAATCTTATTGCAAAACTCAACCAATTCATGTACAGAGGGACTGGATTTCAAGATATGCTTAAATGCCCTGCCATGAGATTTATACCGGGCCAAACCCAAAGACCTCTTTTCCTCCATCTGCCAGCTGAACCCCAGTTTCCTTTCCACATCTTTGCAGAAACTAAGACAACAAGATAAGATAGAGAGAAGCATATGTATGAGGTGGAGACAGTACTATTCTATTTTGACCAAAGATAATAACAGGATATCCTGGTTATTAGCAGTTCATTTCATGCAGGGTAAATATTTGGGGATGTGTAAGCCACATAAATTATTGCCCCTATCATTTCAAACTGCCTTCATGCAACTCTTGAGTGTTTTCAGCAATTAAAGAAGGCCCAGTTCCGGCCTGGCAATTCCTGTCTGCAAATATAACCAAATGGCTGCCAAGAACTTTTTCAAGATGTCCTGGAGCTCCTCAGAATATTGAATGAATGTGCTTGCAGTTCTGAGTGTTCATGGAGATGCAGCGTGGCAAACTCCCTCCCATCCTCATCACGTGCACATTCACTGGATAAACCTGAACACCTGCCCAAAGTTTTGATTTAAAAACCAGGAAAAATATAAATATATTCTGGAAAAAATAGTATCACACTCCTATGTAATTTTCCAGCTCTCAGAAACACAGACTGAGGAGAGGTTGACTTGTTCTAAGAAAAGATATTCTGGTTTAGCAGGGGTATGAGAAACCTCCAGCCCTCCATACTTTGTATACTCCCAATTTCTACTTTCCCTTAATATGAGCCATGCTGGCTGGGGCTTCTGGGAGTGTCATAGAACGTGAGATGGTGTTCTGTGACAGGGAACTGAAGTAATATGCTTGGACCAAAGATTTTCTGATTCTTAGGGGACCTGGGGGGCACAAAAATGGCTCTGGGTGGGCTGCCCTTTGCCAGATCTATAGGGAAAATAAAGATAGAAAATCTTTGCTGGTAATATCCTTCTGCTTGGTGTCAATCTGATGTCAGTTTCATTTGGTTCTGTGCTGCAAATGGCATGTGTCCTGGTGGCAAGGATTTGACTGTGTATAAGATAAGAAGAGCTTTGACTGTCCATGTTTTACTTTGTTAAGTCTTATCCACTGCACAAAGTGGTTGAGAAGAAAAAAATATGACTCAGGAACAGACTGGAATTTTTAGTTAGTACTACAGCAAGACAGTTGGAGATAATGACCAGCTGGCAGTGCAAATAACTGATTACTGGCTTTAGACAATGGCTTTGTTTGGTTCATAAAACAGTGGTGCAGACTTCTGGCCGTCTTCATTCTTCTAAAGGCAAGTTAATCTCAGCATGACTGTTAACCATCAGGACACTTAAAGAATATCAAGCAAAATGTGGGTGAAAATAGTTTCCAATATATATATATTTAAATATCCAGTAAACAAGATGTCTTAATATGACACCAGTGCTCTTAATTCCTTCATTCCAAAAGGTATACTCAGATTTCCACACCTCTGTTATAGGCACCTGTGACTTCAAAGTAAGTATCTTAAAACAGCAGAATCTGAAGTTCTGTCCAGGCATGCGTTTTGCAACAAGAGATCCAGGACAATGCTGGCAGAGAGTTTGCTTTTCTCACATAGAAAGTGATGTGTCTGAAGAGAAGAGTTTTGTGTTCACGTAGTTTTCCAGGGTTTGTTGCTTACACGAAGAACTTCCAAGCACAGGAGAATCACTCTTCTTTAAATGTGTTGCTTTTCACATGAAGAAAACTTTCCACAAAATAAGAGAAAGTGTGGTGCTAGGTGCTCCCCCAGTCCCATGCTGCCAAAAGTGAACACCTGGACTTGGTTTAGGGAATGTGTACAGATCTGCATTGTGTATACATTCACAAAAAGAAATAAGTCATTGCAAATTCTTCCCCCTGCCCTTGATGGGTTGAACTTCAGACAGGCTGGCTATCTTGTTTATTCATTTTCAAAATGTTGCTTATACCTTTATTTAAAAAGCATGATTTCAAAATACTTGAAAAATTGCTTGAACAAGAAAAGGAGATAATTTCATTACATTACCAATAACTGGTAGCTTCTGCTGCAAACTTGGAGAACCGTTTTATGCTGAGCACAGTCTTACACCTACTACCTATAGTGTTGCTCCGGCCGAGAGTGATCTTCCACAGAAGACTCATTGCTCAGAAGATCTAATCCTTTGTGCATTTCCTGACTTTTGCCTTACTGTTAATAGATTCCAAATTCTTCACAAAAATGTTGCACAGCACCAGGACCAGGCATACCACTTGTCTCTTCTTTTAAAGATGATGGGGAACCACTGGTTTGTCAAAGAACTACAAATTCTGATTATCAGTAGCATTGTGCACCCATGTTCTACCAGCTTGTGTGCAACAATTTGTAAAAAGCCTTACTGAAATTAAGATACGGTGCATCTACAACATTCTCCTAATCTACTTTATAACTCTGTATTTTCTTTTAAAGGGTTAAAATTAATCTGGCATGATTAGGTTTTGAGGAATCCATGAAGCCTGTTTATAATCAGCATATTTCTTTCCAAGTCCTCTTAGGGACCATTTCATACTACACATTTGTAGCACGGTATTGCTCTTCAACTGCCATGGCAACATCCCATAAAAATCTGGGATTTGCAGTTTGGGGAGAGGTATTTAGAATGTTCAGCCAGAGAGTTCTCATACTTCACCATGTAGTCACAAACTACAATCACACTACAAACACCAGAATTCCATAAGATACAGCCCCGTCAGTTTGGTGAAATCCCAGTGCATAATGTGTAGTATAAAAGGGCCTCAGTTCTAGAACCTTTCCTTGTATCTACATTAAGCTATATTAAGGTCAGTAGTTGCTTAAGTCTTCTCTCCACCTAATGAGATCAACATTTGTCCACCTTCAGACTGCAAAGGTCTCACCTGAATTCTCAAAGAGTACAGATAGATGCTCTAAGATTACATCACAAGTTTCCTAGTAACATTTGATTCAATTTACCTCACCCTGGAAACCTGTTTAAAAAAAAAAAGATGTTCCAGTACTATGTTTTCATTCATTTCAGGCTAAGCCGCTTCCCTGACGCACGTTTATTCTGTTTTCACTAGGTTGAAAATGTTTTCCTTTCGAGAGAGGCAAACTTATAGTTTCCTTGTTCTTCCTTTTGCTTTGAACATACCCCCTCCACACTCAATAAATTTTTGAACTCCCTTGCAAGCTTGAGCTCATTCTGAACTTTTACGCTTCCTAACTTTCTCCTTATAAATAATGGCCACTCTTCTCTTCTTACTTGTTTTTTTCTTCCATTTCTTAATTCTCAGCTCTTCTGAAAGCTCCCTATGTATAAGCTCCCCTTATCCAAATCATTCATTAACATACTGAATTATGTCAGGCTCAGGAGAAAATCCTGATCCCACATGTCACTCCTCTTCAGGAGGATGAGGAACCACTGATGAGAACATTTTGAACCCAGTAACCAGATTTTTTTTTTGAGATGCTGCCTCTCACTTTTCTTTTTTGTTCAAATTTTTTACGCTTCTTTCTTCAACATCTCATCTTTAAGAAAGTCCTGTACATCATGAACTCTTTGAATATTTCTGAATATTCGTAAAACTTGTAATAATGTAGTGATGTTATAAGAGTTAGGGACCCCTTCTGTTTTTTCCTAATGTCAGTTTCTGACAATTCCATAGGATGTTGAAAATGGAATAACAGCCCTATAACAGTCTGGTGAGGAAATGGCCAGACACTCTGTTCTACTTACTCCCTTTCCTAAGGAAAATAATATGGGCCATAGCTTTAGGTTGCTCACACCAAATGCTGGAAATCTTGCCCTTAAAATGTGTTTTCTTTTATCTGTTAATGTCCTAGTGTCCACAGAGCTGGTAAAAAGAGCGGAGCAGAATGAAGTAAACTGGTGCCAAGATAAGCAGTTAAAAGGATTTCCAAGGCAAGAGAGCTGAATAAGCCCCCATCTAATTGCACAGAAGCTTAGTTCGTCAGATTGCCATAACTGTTAAGGTCTGCACTGAACCCATTTTAAAACTGCAAATATTTAAGGTTATCCAGCACAGATATGTAGTTATCAAGAAAAGAAAATGACATTAGGAAAAAACAGAAAGGGTCCCTAACTCTTATAACATCACTACATTATTACAAGACCCATGAGTTTCAGAAGAAATTTTCACTGCTATCCAGACAGAATACATTAGAACTCTGCTTAACAGACAACAAAAACAACATGTAGTGTAATAACAGCCATTTCTACACTACACTGTTATAGTGCTATTATTCCACTTTCAACATGTTGTGGAACTCTGGGGTTTGTAGTTTCCTGAGGCCAAAGAGCTCTCTGGCTGAGAATTCTCAAGGCCTCCCTCTAAACTGTAAACCCCAGGATTCCATAGGATGTTGAAAGTGGAGTAATAGCACTTTAACAGTGTAGTGCGGAAATGGCCAATGAAGCTATTTTTTGTCTTATGAGTTTCCCCAAGACAAACTAATACAAAGACATTTCTTTTTACTATATTTAAGTAATGCAAAACAAAGAAGAATTGGATAAAATCACTTCCTTTTCTTCATTGTGCTTTACAAAAAAGAAAAAGCAACAAACAAAAGAACAAGAACTCCTTCTTGTTCATGAATAAATGTCCTGTGAACAACTCTGTCCTCTCAATAACAGACATTAAAGGGTCTGAATTCATATCTGAGGAAAGATTATTTCAACTAAAAGAGTGAATAAAGACTTTTTCAGATGATCTATTCTGTACGAATTAACTACCAAAGACCATCTCAAGTTTGTCTCTACATTCTGTATTTTACTGCAAACGTACTCAGACAAATGTTTTGTAACCAAACAAAAGAGCTATCAGTATGTGATGTAAATATTAACAATTTGGAGGAAATTTATTTCCTGACCTAACTTGTCCCAGCTTTGTTGGCTCCTCACACCAATCTTCAGATAGACTTTGGCTTCAGTGCCATTCCATCAAAAATCCTATGCAAACAATCCAAATTTGCAGAATATTTTTTTAAAAATTGAAACTGATGGTGCTCCTAATGGAGTATTTATCATTATGTCTAGCATGGCCTACAGAGACCATGAAGACACCCATGAAGTTCTACTTCTATAATAAACACTTAGGAATATGGCAAAGTAATCAGGTTTAAATCTGAGAAACAGGGGGAGAAAGAAGCCTTTTCTAGACACTGCTGCCAGACCTCCCTGTAACATCTAGATTTAATGTCTGCTGCCACTCATAACACCAGTGCATATTAAATCAGTGTGTATGGTGAGAGTGAGGAGTTGTTTTCTTCTGAGGGCTGTGTTCCTTCAGAAATAATCTGTCAGGGACCACAGGCCAGCAGTGGGTTGGGCCAAAAGAACAAATCTGGCAGGGATGCTTATTTTCTCTTCAGCCACATTACGCCACATGTGGCCCTGGGGCATATGACTTTTTTGGTTCTAAACTCTGTGGTACAGTGTGATCTACTCTGTGTGCTTCTTGAGGGGAGGGGAGCACATGTGAGGGGAGCCTTAGTTTTCTGGAGAACTATGGCCTTTTGATTGCATGATTCATCAAATGCTTATTCGTAACAAAGAAAGACAGAATGATTACTTTTTAAAAATACTTATTTTTATCTTTAGATCTTTATGCCTGAAGGCTACAATTTCATACCAAGTTTTTATTTATTTGTATGCAGCCCAGCTACTCTGTAACATATACATTCCTTCAGTGGGGTGATTTCTTAAATCACATGAACTATGCACAGTTTCAAAAGATACAAAAATATCTCATATATCAGGTGACTGACATGCTGATTACCCCATGTATGTGGACACATAAATCACAAAGCTAAAATATTTTGGAGCCTGGAATTAAATCAGCAGGAGGAGAATATATGGATCACTCAAAAAGGTCTGTTGATGCTGATGCTGATAGGATTACGCAATGTGTCAGGGACTATCGAAGGCTTGTGCTCAGATCAGATCCCAATCTCCAAAAGCATTGAATTGTGCTAAAGAATCCAAAGCCTGAAGTACAGACCAGAACAGACTGTTCTGTCAGCCAGGTTAAGGCAGAAGGCCACTCATCTACAATTTATACTAGGCCAGGACAATCCACAAGTTGTACAATGCTGGCTAATTCCTAGAAATGTTACTGGACAGTTCTATTCCCTCTTAGGGGCTTTAGAACCTGAAAAAAAATTACCATGGTGGACAACCACAGAATTGGGTTCTAAGCCCGGGCCTAAAGTTTCTGGTTCAAATCTCTGGCTCAAATTTTACACTGTAGTAGAATTGGCCAAGAAAGGAACTAATGGATTATTTGGAATTAATCGTACAATGCATCATCTGTTTGAATTTTGTTTATAGACTGACGTACTAAAATAGAATCAAATAGTTGCAGAGTCACCTCACTAAGAATCAACAAGGAGATTCTCCCTATCAAGCTATACAGTGATTTAAACAATTTGGCTAAAAAAACAGTTTCAGGAAGGCATCTTTCACTCAGTATCAAATTTTTAAAAAAAATGGCCACATCTCAATTTGTTCTTGCTAATTAGCTTTAAAACATTGAATGAATTTGCAGAGTAGATCCATCCATGGTTATCCACAAACTTGTAATATTTTGCTAGCCTTAACAAGCCCAGGTCTTTGACAAACTTGATATTGGAGGGGCAGATCACAGGAAGATAACATACAAACAGGCTTCCCAATATGTACCGCTTTTGCTCTAAGATTAATTCCCCTATTTATATATTATTGGAGCCACACAAGGGCTATGAACAGAGGGCTGTTTCCAAAGTGACCAGGAACCCTGGAGAAGCAACGTTCCCAATCACACAGCGGAAGTCTAGGGTTTTCTGACATTATAATGAATGTGAACAGAATGGAATGGAAATTTCTGAGGCCATTCCATCCACCAATGACACATGTGTTCAGTGAAGGGAAAAAAACTGTCTAAAACAAATTTTGAAGTTAAACAGATGGGCTTCTTACCACCATCTGAGGAAGTGAAAAAAGCCATGATCTGTATCCCCCACAAAAAGCATTTAAACACAATTTAAAGTAATAGGGAACAAATCAAAGGGAAAAAAATGAACCCAGTTCACAGACTACATGGACCCCTGGTAAACAACCTTATGTATATATTAATATATCATTTAGAACATTTGTGTATTTTTATTTAAATTTTAAGAAAGGTTTCATAATGTTGGATGGAATCCTTTATCAGCAATTAGATTAGGTATACTTAACTAAATAGCCTGGCCTGGCCTGATCACACACACACACACCCAAATTTGATGGAAATATCATTCACTCATGCTCGAATTCCTGGCAGAATGTGCCTCCTTCTCCCCATGAAGCTGATGTCCAGTAAAGTTGGTTGGTTGAGAAGTTATGATCATGGCAATAGTGATAGTTATTACTATGTCATGACCATGAATATGAAGCAATTACCTAGATTTACTTATCTGTAACTGTTTTGTGTGCATGATTGTTACTTAGTTACAATTTTGACACTTCTGCCATGATTGTAACTCCCTCTTCAACCAAATTTACTGGCCATCAGCTACATTGGGAAAAGGAGGTCCATTCTACTGTGAACTAGAACAGAAGTGAATGACGTTTCCAACGGTTTGGTGAGGGGTCAGACCAGGAGATGTTATTCAGTTAAGTATGCTTAACTGAGTAGCTGATACAGGAGTCTGGCCACTGTTATTGTGATAGCAAAGTGAGCTGTGGGAATAGAATGTCTTAAGTAAAGGATGGCTGCTTTTTTATAAAGAAAGAAAAAAGCATAGTAGCTGTTCTTGTTGTCCTACAAAATTACAACTTGCCACATGTGAAATCATATTCTATCACGTGAAATTAAAGAAAATTGCTCTTTTCCCATGTGTCAACAGAGAATCGAAAGGATTTTGACCATGTAGCCAAGGGACAAGCAATTTGTCAGAATCTTTCAGTGGTCACAGTTAGTTTTTGGTTTTGCTCCCCCCCCCAATTTTTAACAGCAATTCAAAATCTTGTTTCTATTATCAGAATACCTACACAGAGAACCCAACCTGTCACTAGATCATTTATCCTTGTGTAACCACACTACTTGTGCTAGCAGACCAACACAAAGCTTTAGTTAGACCAAGTGTTTCATAGTTGCTTTAATGTACGTACGTTTTGGAGTTGCAGTGTATGAAAGTAAGGCACATAGGTTACTATTTACTGAAATGTTTTATTACAGAGTAATACAAAGGGCAATTGTGTAAATATGAGACATCTGACAACTGAAGGTCACAAACAGAAACAGTCTGTTCCCATCTTACTACGGGGAGTTAGCTAAAAATAAAGGAGTGTTTAGACATCCTTGGGGCTATTTTCAGCTGGGAACTTAAAAAAAAAAAAAAACTGGGAGCAAGGCCCCAAGGGCCCACAAGACGAGATTCTAAAGCAAGAGAAAGCAATCTGTTGCTTGCAGGCCACAAATACCATCCCAGGAAGGTTTCTGCAGCCACCAAACCCCTTGAAGCCTACCAACCCCTTCCTCCCCTAAATTTTGTGGGGTGGTCAAAAGCCATTCCTGATATCTTCAGAATATTCCCATCCTAATTTCCTCAAAACAAAGAAAGTGGCTGGGAACAGGAACTAGAAATAACAATCATAATAATCATAATCATAATATTTTCTGGTTTCATATTTTGACTGTTTATTGGCTTTTTGGGGGAGAGATGCAACTTTCAGGGAGGGTACAAGGGTGAAAATGGCATCCACATTCTCCACAACTGTCTACCCACAAACTATGGGGATACAATCTATCTATGTATCCTCTAGATCACAATCAATAGAAACAGATTCCTTAACTGGCGTAATAAATATACTATTGGTTTGTGGCATCCCTAACAAGGATAAGATGAAGGTTATAACAATATAACAATATAATAATCTGGGAGGGGCCCCTCCCTAAACTGCAAACCCCAGGATTCCATAAGATGTTGAAAGTGGAATAATAGTGCTATAATAGTCTAGTGCAGAAATGGCCATACACACACACTTGTTGTTCTGCATGCTTTCAAATACCTTCTGACTTGTAGTGACTTCTAAGGTGAACCTATCATATAGCTTTCTTGGCAAGATTTGTTTATTGGAAATTTACCATTGCCTTCCTCTAATACTGAGAGAGTGTGACTTGCTCAGGTTCGCCCAGTGGGTTTCTATGGCCAAGCAAGGATTTCAACTCTGGTCTCCCAGAGTCCTAATCGAACACTAAAATTATTACACCGCACTGACTCTCCCATATTATATATGTCACTCCAAGTTCAATATAAATGAACCCCAATTTCCTGCATCATCCACTATTACAGGAGATAGGGACACATGCCCAAGCTTAAAAAGAACTGCTTATAGATTATAAGAGACCAGATGTGGTGAAAATTCAGACTTCATACTTCCAGCATTTTGTTCAATTCAGATAATTTTTATGCCTTCCAAACAAACTTTTGCACAATCTCAAAAAAAGGATCCTACTCTTTGTAGTACGCTCATTATACTCCTAACATACCTCCCAACTAGGGATGTAAATCTTTGCTTATTTCATTCTTGTATGGTGAAACAAAACATTTTACAGAATGAGCCTTCATGTACATGTTGCAGTGCTTGCTTGCTTTTTTTCTTTTGTTTTCTTTTTTGTTTTCTTTTTTGTTTTCTTTTTTTCTTTTTTTTCTTCTTTTTTTTGGCATTCAGGAACTTCTTGATTTTTAAAAAGCCATTTATGCAAATAAAAACCTACTATATTTTGTGGGAAACCATGGAATAAACAAGGAAAACAAGGAAAATGTGCTGGCTGTCTCTCAGTGGCAAAAAGAAAAAATCATGCTGCAGTTGATAATTTTTCAGTGAGGTATCTCATCGTGTCAAGACACTATTCCCACTGGCATACAGACAGGGGCAATGAGAGCAGTGCGCCCTGGGCAGCAATTTTTGGGGGGGCACCTCACGGAACACAGCCATGCCCTCATGTGACATGGCCATGTGTTACCCTGTTTACTGGGGGTCCCGGGAAGGACACCTATATGCGCTCTCAATTAATTAAGTTTGGGGAAAATTAGCTAGAGCACAAGTTAGCAATGCGAGAGGCAGGGCAATGCAGCGGAATCTTTTACCCAATGTCTACGGAGTCAGGCCAAGCCAAGGAGCATACCAAGTTTAAGAATAATTGAGGTAGAGGAAGGAGGGGACTTGTTTTCTGCTGCTCCAGAGACCAGAATAAGGAGCAATGGATTCAAGCTGCAGGAAAGGAGATTCCACCTGAACCTCAGGAAGAATTTCCTGACAGTCAGGGCTGTCCGGCAGTGGAATCTGCTGCCTCGGAGTGTAGTGGAGTCTCCTTCCTTGGAGGTTTTTAAGCAGAGGCTTGATGGCCATCTGTCGGGATTGATTTGACGGTGTTCCTGCATGGCAGGGGGTTGGACTGGATGGCCTGTGTGGTCTCTTCCAACTCTGAATTTCTATGATTCTATGATTCTATGAGGTTTTTATTAAATACAGACAAACAGTGTATGCAACACACTCACACAAGTAACTATAGAAGATAAAGGTTGGAGTGGTATAGAGGGATGTTGAGAGGGATTGTTGAATTGAGTGATACGACACTGGTCTTGAAGCCCGGAGAGGTCTGAAGATTGAGTTCGTTGGTATGGAGTCTCAGTACGTGGGACTGAGGGGACAGCTCGCCAAACAAAGCAGCAGCAAGGCTGGATGGAAGTCCGGAGTGATCCGAGGAAGGTCTCAGAATCAGGGGTTTTTATAGGGAGAAATGTAACTGCAGGCTATTCCGTACTTGGGGAAAACAATGAGTTTCAGGCGCGAGACAAAGCTTTGGAAAGGTCAAAATTTAGCGTGATTGAGTTAGGTCCGGATTAACAAAGAGGTAGACAGTATGCAAATGCTCAGTGCTTGGCAGTTGAGTATTCAGCTCGCCAAGTTGCCTGCTCGGGGCAGGGAGTTCTTTGTAAACAGCGTGCATACTTAATGAGGGTGTTTGCAGAGAGGTCTCCTAAAGCGGTGGTCTGGCTATTTCTGGCCTGCCTGTATTGTGTTGGGATATTGCAGCGTTTGATAGCTGAGCCTAGTTCTGTGCTTGTCCGGGGGCCTCACAAACACGTGGAGAGGGGTGGTGGAAGAGAGCCAAATTATTGATATCAAAATGATATCTATGTCACCTTAAGTGTGGCCCAGCCATGGCAGTAACACATGCCCCTGCATGATGCGGCCACACCCCCATGTGATGTGGCCACTCCTATGCCCCTCCACCCCCCCACCTCACCTGCACTTCAAGCTACACGGCTGACTGTTCCTTGTTCATGGCTAGAAAGACTGAAAACAGCTTCCTACATTCCAGCATATCAGCACAACAGCGGTAGAAGCTGGCACAGACATCTCTCCCTCTCCTACACTGCATGTAGAAAATAATGAGTCTGCTATACACATGGTTAACAGAATATGCATGAGACACTGTGAGAAATACCACTAACCTTGACTTTTGTTGCTGTTGTGTGCTTTCAAGTTAATTCCAACAAATAGCAACCCTACCCTAAGATTATCTTGACAGGATTTATTTGGAGGAGAAAGAGGTTTGCTACTGTATTCCTCTGAGGAAGAGAGACTTGGGTTTCCATGGCTAAATGGGGATTCAAGCCCTGGTTTCCCAGAGTCCTAGTCCTGCACTCAAACCACTACACCACATTGGTTCTGTCACTTTTAATTATTTAAACTATAGTATTCCTTTTAACAACCTAGAACAATAAGATGGTAAATGCTGACAGGACTGTAGCCAAAGCAGGACCACTGAAGAAAAAGAAGGAAGGGAAAACTGAAGATTTGCAGAAGTATAACCCCCATCTTTAACAAAGGAGGGGACTGTCAACTGAAAAGAATGCTTGGATGGAACCCTGCAGAAGGACACTGTTAGGAGGAAAGGAACACCTAAATATGCTTGTTAATTAATTGTATCTAAAATGCATTATTTTTTGAGTATGACATCTCCCTGCCACTGCCCCAAGAATGAAATATGTTATGTTTTCTTTCTATTTATTCTCCAAATCCTTTCTATTTTCTAGGTGTGGATCACTTATAAAGCACTGGATGGAGTGAGGAAACAACTCTACTTTACACAGTAACTGAAATATATCTTTGGCCAAGTATAACAAATGACAATAGGCATGACACAGCATGAAGTAGTTGCATAAAACACAAAGACCAGGAAAAAGGGGAATTTGCTGTCTTTTTTTTTAATCTTTGCAAAGAGGATCACAATGAGCCCTTCAAGTGAGTTCATGGAAGCCCAAAGACTGCACCTATCAGACATCTTATCCAAAACCTCTGTTATCAAGTCAGAAAGGAACAGTTAGACATCATAATAAGTGATCCCCAAATCCCATTTACCTATTTTGCAACATTCCATTAGTCAGTGACACAGAAAGCAGCTATAGCAGACTACTGAAGCTCTGACCAGTGATAATTCCACTGAAGAAATCTCCAAATCCTGTGGCTTTGAAAGTTTTATCATACAATTCCCTTCACATTTTATACCAGAGTTAAGAGACCAATCACCCTCCTGAACCCACTAAAGTCCCTACCCCTCTGTACTGCTGCATGTCACCAAAATATGGTTGCAGAAATAGAGAAGGCCTTAAAGCCACACACACAGACATAGTTGCTTAAAATGACACACTTGTATCTTCTGGGCCTGTAATATTTTATTGTATTTTACACAATACAACACATGCAGTGACCTTGCCTGCAAGGATTTCTGCCCAGATAACTGAAAGATAATATTAATCTAAACGATTGCTTCTTGAGGTTTTCAAATTGGCTTGTATTATCTCACAGTGGGTTATTTCATTCTCAGTAGCAATCCGTTGGTCATATGGTAACACAAGAAGAGTGTCTGGGACCGATAGCTGCCTCCTACCTGTGAAATAACTAGGGACACAAAAAATTCACTGTATTGTTTTAACGTTTTTTTCTTCACCTGTGGCTTTCAAGTGCAGAGCACTTACGCAGGCTTCCAGGATACTGCCATATGTTCTGCTATCTGTCCAGCAACCAGAAGAGACAGATAGCTGGGGAAACTGATTCCTTTTTGTCAGTAGCAAGTTATGGAAAGCAAAATTATTTAGCACGGTATGGCAGGTCACATCAGTGGAAGCCACACCCAGGCAAGTATCAGGGGAACCATTGGACAGTTCTGTTTCAGAATTCCCAAAGTTCATTCAATATATCACAGCTGTGAGCTACCCATATACTCCATGGGTCACCTTCTCCCTTTCCCTCAGTATGCTCCCATGCAGCTGCCTCTGTTATTTTTGTCTCACGTGATTGGAGGGGTGTGGGGAGTTATTTTGTTTTGCTTTGGTTTTTGGTGTGATTGGTTAATAACATGAGTGGGCAATGGGTCTGCCACAGACTGCATGCAGCTCCCTGGAGATCCCAGTGTGGTCCATCATAACCCCCACATCCCCACCATTTTTTCCAAGTAGGTAAAGTTTACATTGTAAACTGTGGTATCCACCCATGAGAGGGTTCACTCCATACATTCCGCTCGTGCTCTTAAAAGTGGATTTTTCTCTCTCTCTCTCACTCACACGCACATTTTCACTGTGATTGGGACAGACTGCTGGTCTCCCTCAGTTATGTTTAATTGGAACCACACACGGTTGACCCAAGATGTTTTGCTGCCTGAGTTAGAGCAACAGCAAATGATGTCCATACCTCAAATAACGATGGGCAGTTCAATATTCTTTGGCATCTCAGGGAAACATTTTCAGCAGTGCTTCTTCCCAAGAGAAAAAATATAGAAATAATGGCTTTTTAAAAAAAATATCTGATGGTCTTTCATGAAATCTGAAATCAGGCGCTTGAGGCAAATACCTCCCTGTTTCTGCAACAGTAATAAATAAAACCTCCAGGCTGAATCTGACAGTAATGCCTGCCTTCTGCTCCAGTATCAGAATTATGGCTAGAAGCCAAGTGACTGAGTTTTTCCCCAGCCATCTGTTGTTTAACTGGTTGATTCATCTGAATATTTTCAAATTCATTTGAATTCATTTGAATATTTTCAAAATGTCTAAATAAATGCCATTTTGAAACACTTAAGAAAATGTAAAATATATTTTTAAACATATTGAGTAATGATTGAACCTACTTATATCTGAGACATAATTATAACATATTTTAGAAATTCACATATCAAAAACGAGAAGTAAACTAGTTGGTGAATTGAGCTCAATACTTAAGTGCTCTCACAATAGTTTGAGATTGGGTTTTTGGATCTTGATCGACAATTTAATAGGTTTATATTTTTATTGTGCCTAAGAGATTTTTGGATCCATATGCCAAATCCAAAGTAATAAAATAAATGCATCCTGATAGGGTTTCCTTTTGATTTTATTAAGTGATGCAATTTTTGTGTGTCTTGGGAACACAAGCATCAGGTTCGCATTGTGGAAGTACTTAAATGGTTCTAAGATAATATCAATAAGAAAAGTTATTTTCAGAAATCAAGACTATCCTCATTCAGTACAAGCTGTCAAGTCCAGTGATCCCTGATTGCTCAAACAACTTCTACCACTTCTGCTTTCTTCACTTACCTCACTCTCTTTGGCCTGTGGTGCCCAGTGGCCTTCATATTTAGGCCAATGGGAATTAGACCATGTTATTGCATTCACCTTCTCTTGGAGAAGTGCTACTTTCTTTTTTATTTTTCCCCACAGAATTTAGCATATCTGTTGCAGTGTCAAAATTACAACTACCAGCCAGTTGACTAAGCGTTTTTCCCCCAACTACCTGCTCTTTAATTGATTTATATAACTATGTTTATATGCATTTGAATATTTCTGAAATCTCCAAATGAATGCCTTTTGTAGAGGCTTAGAAAATTTAAGATAACTTTAATAAATAAAACCTAACACTTTTTGAATGAAAGACAATTTGTAATATGATTTTTCTTTCTCTAGCCTAGCAACACAGTCAAAGCAAATTGCCTCAACAGAAAAAAAAATCAACTTAATAAAGGTTAAGTGCCTTAACTTCTAGAAGCTACTACATTTTGTTTTCACTACTAATCAACTAGAATAATTCACCAGTTAGTTGATTGATCTATTAGTTGATTACCACTTAAATTGAATAAAGCCACCCAGGCCTTCATGCTACCAGTACTTACTTACAAATGGCTTCAGTATGCCCGTATACATTTGTTCTTCAGTTTAGAAAGACCTAACAGTACTTTATCACAGCAATGTGGGCTCTTTTGTGGTATCTTGACATCTCTAATACAGTGTGAGGATGGACTTGTTCAAATTCTGTATAATCTGATTGTTTAATATACATCACCAGTACCAGCCAGAAAATAACCTTATGCTCCTAGGAAATACTTTTTGTTGGTGGTGGTTTAATAATCTACAGGTAGTGTTTTGCTGTTCCTCAGGTGCATTCTGATCTATAGTGAACAAACAGCTAAATAGTGGATACAAAAAGAACTCAGTTTCTGGGGAAATTAATGCCTAAATATCCTGAAGGCACCAGAACACATCAAATCTTGGAAGCTAAGCAGCATCAACCCTGGTTAGTACTTGAATGGAAGAGCACAAAGGAATACCAGGTGCTGTGGGCTAAACTTCAGAGGAAGGCCGTGGTAAATCCCCTGTGAAATTTATGGAGTTGCCTTAACTCAACAAGTGACTTGAAAGTACATATAAACAAACTTCTGCAGAAAGCTGATTCTTTTGGTCCCTGAATAGTGACTGAAGTCAAAGCAATTCCTTGTTACTAAGTGCATTTCATTCCCTGTTATTTCGTATATGAAATATTTTTAAAAGTTCATGTTTTCTATGAACCATTTATGGCACAAGGTATGGTGGAAAAGTAGTATATAAACTATCTTTGCAACTTTGCATTCTCACTGGAAACAGAGCATAGTCAGCCCTCCACATTCACTAGGGTGCAGGACACCATGCAAAAATGGAAAAAAAACACAAATGCTAAAATGTATCTGGTGTTTGTGGGAAGAGGGCAAAGACATGGTGGGAGGAGCAGACAACCAGGGTCAAGGAAAGGAGAAAGAAAGGGGGTGGGTCAGCATGGCAGCCCTCTCTCTCTCACACGCATGTCCTTCCTTGTTTTTGGGGGGTGCTAGGAGAGGGTTTGTGGTGCAGAGAAATCAGGTTGTGATATGTTCTTAGCTGGCCAGACAGCGGCTTGCAGAGGAACAGGAGGACCAGAGTGGGTTTTTAAAGGGTTTCATGGCCTAACTGGAGCCACCAAGAGGGAAATTTCCCCCCGAAAATTACCTGAGTCAGGGGAGCAGGAGAAACTCATAAATAAATCTGTGAAAGTCAAACCCACAAATATGGAGGGCCAGCTGTACACTGTTGTAGAGCTTTGGTGGTGGCCACGAGATGGGGATCAGCTGGAGGATTAAGCCTATGTATGTTTCATCATTACCACTGAGCATTAGAGGACTATAAGGTGACCAGTCAGACACTCAAGAAAGAGGTCAGATTAGGTTATGTAACAACACCAGATTTTTTGTGTGTTGTATACACAGGCACTTTTCTTCCAGAACAATCATGAGTACATCAGCTTCAGAGCCCATACTGAGCCTGCTGACATTAACAGGGGAATAGAACTAGCTGAAAAACACCCTGCTGTCAATAATATACAGATTGAGTAAGCTGGAACAAAGAAGCTGCCTCAAATTTATAACCTAAATGAAAGACAATTAAAAGCATTCTTAGATTTCATTTTGTGCTGCATGACACTGATTTGCTGAACAGAAATGTTTGAAATCTTCCAGTCACAAGTGATCTGTTTACATCTAACACTGCCATTAACTCATGTTCAGATTTAATAGCTGGGATAAGTACTAAAGTATGCCTTTATTTTCTTCCTGATTATTTTATCATCTTGATTTGATAAACCAATGGCTGGATTCAAAGTTTATTCCCAATTATTCATTAAAAAGTAAATACCGCACTGCTCTCTGTCTATATACAATATATGTACGGTACAATCCTACACGCATCTACTCAGAAGTAAATGCCACTGAGCTCAATGGAGTCACCTCCTAGATAAAAGTGCAACTCTCTCTTGCAATTATGAGGAAGCCAACACTATGCTACCTGGGGCCATGCTTAATCCAAATACACCTTGGCCTAGGGATGTTGGAAATTACTGAAGACTACCTTCACCCTATCCTAACTCTGTGCTAGTATTGTGGCTGTGTCCCTGAACTTGAGGAGGTTTGGCATGCTCAGTTCCTCCTTCACACACCCTCTTCCTCTCCCCTATTTTGGCTTTTCTGCTGGCGCATCATAGCCAACAGAGCAGTTCGGCCAACAGTTCTACTTTGCTGGTAGACTTCTGAGATCACCCGGCAGACAAGCATCTCTAATAGCAGAGTCTTAGGCAGCACATTCTTCAATTAGGATTACATTGTCACTGGGTGTAGGATTCCAGCCTTAAATAATTTTAAACCTTTTGGGTTAGGCGGTCAATACATTGAGTTCTTGCAGTTAGCCATTCCCATTCCTGTCACCACCAAACCTAAATTGTGCACCATTTGAAATCTTCTGTCACAATGTCATAACAACTTAGTAAGACACTGTTTTTTTAAAAAAAACCTTTTCAGCCTCTGAAAAGAAAGAAGGTTTGAGAGACAGAAATACAAGAGAAGTGTGCAGTGTTTAATAAAGGAAAGAGGTATGCAGTTCATAGAGCTCTTAGATGAGAATGAACAGTTGCCTTCCACTAAGAACATATACTGATAAGCTAAGTAGCTGCTAATAGAGTGAACTTTGCATAACCTCTGCTGAATGAGCTAGTAACACCCAAAATGTGACCACTGTTCTAACACACTTTGTGGGAGAGGAAGAAGAAACAAACTGCCTAAAGCTATGAATGCCAATAGAGCCCCAGCAGTGGATCTTCAATTAAGGTGAGTGCCTTCTCTGTAAAACCAAGGAAATGTGATGCCCTATAAAACTGATTTTCCCTGTGAAACTGTTATGTAGAAGTACTCTTAGGATTGTTACAGTTAATCCAATTTTCAGAAAAATGAGATGAAAGAAGGATGACTTGGCACCAGCTTATAAACTAGAGGTAGACGGTGCTTTTTATTAATATCTCATTTATCCCACATTAAAGCAAGGTCAAGTATTTGTTTTATTTGGGAGTGGATTCAAATTACTTTGCCGTTATTTTCATTTGGGGATGCACTCATCAGTACTTTTAAAAAGGATATGTCCAACTTTTTTCAAGCTTGGTTTCCCTCAGGAGCCTGATAGCATTCCCTTTGTAATTTTGGATAGAATGTCCCATGGGAACCATGAAATTGCATTGTTCCCAAGGACATTCCTCACAAAAAATGAAGGCTGAATTTTGATACCTTTCAATGAAGAAATCATTTAGAAACTTAGTGCATTTCTGCAAAATTTTAGTTTATTACAAATGTGGAGGTGGCACAACTTAACCCCTGGATGGTATCTAAAACCACTGCATCCATATCAGATCTTCAGAGGGAAGTAACTTTGTATCCCAAATGTTGTTAGCTTGTGTGTGTATTTGCCTTCAAGTCATCTGTTGACTTATGGTGAGCCCATTAATTTTGTAGGATTTTAATAAGTAAGAAACACTTTGAGGTGATCTGATAGCTTCTTCCTCTGAAATGTAGCCTCTACAGCACCTGGTATTCTTTGTTGGTCTCCATTTGAGCATGAGCTGCAAAACTTATATCAACATTTTCTCTGTGTTTCTTCCAGTCCTGCCCTTCTAAGTCTGTCTCCCAAAGTACTTCTACTGTTTTCTATTTTCAGTTAGCATGCCATCTCTCTCCAGCTAGAGGCAATGTAGTGATGGTGCTGCTGAATTATTGTATCACCTGTTAAAATGCCTCTCTGGTCTTTCAGCACATTCCAGAGCCATCTCTTAATGGAAGCTAATTGTTAGAAGACTGCTTCTTGAAACAGAGAAACCATCAAAATATTCCAAGCTTTTAAAATTCCTTTGACAAGTCCCATCTCTGACCATGTATTATTTTAAGGCAACACCACAGCACAAACTTGCTGGTTCAGTCTGGCAGCCAAACCATAACACCATTTTTCAGCTTCAATTCTGAGTATGCTTAATTGGCAGTAAGCCCTATAAATTTCTTTGGGTCTGAATAAATACTCCTAAGATAATGCTTTAAAAAATAGAGGAGAGAAACAAATTTATCCAATAAAACTAAGCGATCTCATATTTGGATATGTAGAGTTGGTAGAACTTAGTGAACAAGCCTGATTACGTTTTTATCCATTATCTTTGGCGTGGGCTTGGCACTAAGATTTGGCCTTCTTGAGTGGTATCAGGTTCCTTTCTTTTAAGGTACACCAGCTTCCAGCTGTGTTTCTGCATTTCCTTCCAACAACGTTGTGTTCAAAATACAAACTGTCCAGGTTGTTGTGGAAACATTCATAGAATGTCAAGCTGCTAAATGTCAAAACACGAAGCTTTTTGACCAAAGTCAAAGAAGAAGAATGCACAGGAGCCATGACATGCGTAATTCAGAGAGGGGGAAATATTTAAATCAGTCTGTTTTCAACAAAGACAAGGAACTGGAATCCACTGCATCACCAGTGACCGCACTGGCCTTTGATTATATGAAGAACAATTTAGAGTGACCCACATCCAATCTGTAGTCACTGACAAGTCAAGTGCTGAATCCCTGTGATGAAACACCAAATTGTCTAGTAAATTGCTGAACTTTCTTGGTTCAGAACCACCGAAGGGTTTAAAAAGACTTTACTATAAAACTTATAAATAGGTTTATATAACCTAACTGGGATTAATGCACATAAAATATTCCATACTAAACATAAATGAAATAAACTTCTATGATATATTCACCCATATGCCTCAGGTGAGTAAGTGAAAACGGCACAATCAAATCAACAAAATACTGAAAATTACTGCCCAACTATGGATGTATTATGTTCCTTTTCTAACCTTCTAGGACTAAAAAAACAATAATACCCTAGAAAAGAACCTGCAACAAAACATTGCCATGTGTAATGACCTTGCTCAAGATTCTAGCTAGCTCTGCTCTTCTTAGGGTATTTAATTCTTTCCTCTTCACTCCCAGTTTTCTAATTCCACCCCCCACACTGGCATACAGAGTCAATCAGCATTCTATGGCTGCTGCATACAGACACTGTTTCCTATTAGTATACAGGAGCTTACAACTGGTATACAAAACAAAAGCAATATACTTGGCAGCCTCAACTCTCTACATCTTGGAGATGAGAAACAGAGTTGTCACCTTTACAAGACTAAAATAAGCAATCAGAAAATGTGCCAGTGCTCTTCTTAGCCCAGGAAACAGCTCTGTTTTTGTTCAGGCTAACATTTTCCATAAGTGCAAACTATGGGGGAGAGTTGGCTTTAAAATCCAGGACAAAAACAGAAAACCATGCTAGTTTGGTTAGAAAATTGCCCTCAGCATAGTTGCCTGTTCTTTGCAACTTACTCAATTAAGCACTTTTTCTTGTGCAGGTTTATTGTAAACTACATTGTCTATTTCAGTGTGGCACAGTGTACAGGCTCTACGTATGTCTGCAGTCTCAAACTAGCCAAACATATATGCTTGTATCTGGATATTACAGGAGGATGATTGCAAACTTAATTTTGCAAATGGAATTCTAGATGGAAAGAGGGAAGAATCCAGGGATAGGAGAATCCCATTTCATTAGCTATTCACAGTTTCTGCAGGTAGCCAGTTGTCTGCAAACAACTCCTATGTGCCACATTTGGTTCTAAAGCCTGATCCTGCCAATTTCCCAGCCAGGTAACTCGGTCAGAGGAAGTGCAGGGGGAAGATAAAAGGGAAGCAGCTGCTCTTAAAACAGCATCATTTTCTTGCAGCTATTTCATTTCTAATCAGTCACTACTTCCATTTACAAGCTGTACAGCTGTAATGCAAAATACAAAATAGGATTAATTAGAGAAGGCTTTTAAAGCTCTTTGCACGTTAGAAACACTCTAAACTAAGTCTTTGAGACAAAGAGAGAACCACCTTAGACAGGACTACTCGGCATAGGTATTTGTGCTTTGTACCTGATGACTGAGTCTCTTCTTAGCCCTCCTAATCTGGTAGACTGATCACGTTTCTTGGGCTTTTCCCAGAGCACCTGTATATGCTATACCCACCACCACCACCTACGCACTCTTTTCTACCAGGAATACAAATAGTCCACAAAGCAGATGACAGAGGACAAGCTACAGACCACCTGTCAAAGAGAAGGCAGTAATACTACTACAGTCAAAGAGGATTTCACTTAGAATATGATTAAGATGGCTTAGAAACCAGCTGGTTGAAGGCAATCGGCGCTACATCTGACTGCTCTGGTTCTTTGCTGCTCTTTAATTTTGTTTTTCTGAAATCTTTTCTTTTCTCATAACAAACAGTAAGAGAGCTATCTCCTGCTGAGGACATTTACCAACACCTGTTTTCTGTATTCTTTACATAAAAATGGAAATTGAAATAACTTCAAACAGACATCTGTTTAATTAACTTTCTAATTTACAAAGTAATCAGAATGAGGGCCAAATCCATTCTGTACAAAGGCGTGCACAGAAGCAACACAGCGCAGAACGACGTTTCTAAAGCACTACTGATAATCCTGACAACTTCCCATTTGCTTTAAAGCCTGTTTTTAGCTATCAAGAGCATGGAGAAGAAGGAAAAATCATCTACTAAAATGTTTAAAATATCTTATTTACTACATTTGTATTTCAACAATTTGTATCCTGCTGAAGAATTAAGCAAGGATGGCCACTGAAGGAAACAATTCTGGGAAGAACAGATCCAAAGGTTTGGTTTCACCCAGCTGCATGGATGGGAAAAGGTGTCTAACCTCTTCCTCTGATTCAGTCATGTGGAATGGTCAACGAAATGAAAAAGGTACTTCCAACAGGGAGAAGAGCCAGATGGTGGCTTCACTGAGCCAAACTAACCGAGAGGGCCTCGCAATCTCTTGTCTGGTTGACACCCTTTGTGACAGCCAGGCCAGTAATTGCTGCTGATTAAGAGAACCCTTAGTTCTTGCTGAGCATGACCAGCTGCTGTTTCTAACCTCGACTTTTTACCTCAAGGTCAGGCAATGCATGGCCTATAGTAACACAATTCCCTCCCCCTAGCAGTTTCTGTTGTTCTTGCCAAAGAACCAGAATCAGCAATGTTGCTACTGCCACCACCACAATCCCACTACTGAAATTTGGCAGTAGCACAGAACACCCATCTGTCAGGCATTTGATGAGAAAGGAGGGCTCTGCTTTGTTAATAGGTAGGGTTCCATGATGCACTAACAGACTTGACACTGCCGCTGCGGCATTTCAGCAGAAAGTGTAATGGTGTAAGAACCAAGCACATCAGCAGTGCAGCCCCTACTTCAATGAATGCGGGGAGATTAAGTGAGCATTTCCCCAACGAGAAAATGTTCATCAGCACTTAATTCATCAAGGACAGCAAGGTGGTCAAGTTAGCTAGCATGTTAACATCATAAAAAAATCAACAGAATACAAACAGTAAAACATTTTATTGTGGTGTGAACTTGGATAGATTCAAGTTGCCAGATACATAATGCAGACCTTGCTGCCTATGAGAAATCTCAGAATATCTAGTATTATAACATATATTTCTAAAGGTCTAGTTCACACTATACCCTTATGGCACTTTGACAGCACTATCATGGTTCCACCTTATAAACTGCTGAGATTGTGAAATATTCAGAATTCTCTGCCAGACAGCTAAAGTGCCTCAGTGAACTACACATCCCAGGATTCTGTAGCATGGAGCCATGACAGTTAAAGTGGTAGCAAAAGTGCTATAATTGTGCAGTGTGAAAGAAGCATTAGGGCTCGTTCCTGTTAGGAAGCCTCAGGGGATTCCTTCACTGTCTCCAATCCTCACCCATTCTGTCCAACAGCACCCATTGTTTGAGAAGAATTCCACAAGCCATGAAAAGATAAACTAAAATTGCTGCTAAAGCAATTTAATTGTAGTTTGAAATGCTGAAATGGCCAGAAAATATTTGTTTTGTTCCTAATAATTTATTTAATGTAATAAACATAACTTATTTTGACACTATATTTATAGTTTACATGATGTAGGTTGTATTAGTACAGTATGTAGAAATCTCATGACTTTTTCTGTCTTACTTACCTCTTCTGTTGTTTTCATAGCTGCTTCCATGTCACTGTGGTGGTAAACTCTCTCTGTCTTTCAGACTGAATTTTAAAGGAATTGTCTAAAGTACTGAATCCTGTCCCCAAAATATGTTCAGCAGCTTGTGTAGCTCTTTTAGAATTTGTACTATATGTAGATTCACCACCTAATGCCATATAAGCTATCACCCCCCTCTAATTTTATATTTTTTTTAAAAAAAGTAGTAACCCTGTTTGCACAATCAAATCAAATTAATTTATAACATAATCCGTAGCATTTGGAATTCCTGTGTGCATGGAATTTGGCTTCCCTTTTCACAGAAACTGGAGGTTATTGCCCATGAAGATTGTGCAATTATATGGTCATGCAACCTGTCCTATTATTATCAGTTTTGCACAGCTCAACATTATAGATACTATTGGAATACAAATTGGTATGGATGGGGCAGTTCATCTGTCAGCAGGTTACTGACCCTCCCAAGCCTCCGCCATAGCAGGACAATGTCACATTACTCCTAGATATTCTGCATTGTCAGTCAATATAGCAATTAGCTAGCTGCAGGGTTTTATTGACATCAGACAAGAAAATTAACTGAAAGAAGGCAAAAGAATACTTGGTGAAATTACAGTTGACATTGGAAGGATTTCACACAGACTAGTATAAAATGCAGGCTTCCTGTTGCACATTGGCAGAACTGACACGTGAATTCCACCCCCACCCCCACCCCCTGTAACTTTCTATTTTTAAAAAAGGTGTGTTTTTTTTAATGGACAGGTTTTGTTTTCATCTGGATATATGCATATCACCAGGAACCTAATTGTTTTTGAGCTATTCCTCCTCAACCTTCTAAACGCTCCATTGTTACAATACAATAATGTACTCTATAGGGTCATTCCACCTTGAGTGATGGAAAATGGCAGTTTCTTCGACACCAGCAATGAAAGGAGCATATACTGAATTATCCTCAATAATCCAACAAACATGGGCATTTGCTATATGTGCAAGAAAGTTGCAACACTAATAATTCTTCCAAAAATAAGAGTTGCTAGAAAACAAAGTCTGATGTACCTAGTTATATTTCATGAACCTAATGAATAAGCAAGTAAACTTTGTTGTAAGCCACAGTTATATGCTCCTGAAGGAAATGAAAACAAACCAGTCAATGCCCCCTACCCACTTCCTGCCTGTTTTCAAGGAATTGTGAGGAATAAGCAGCATGGTGCCTTCCAGAAGTTTTTGACAACAGCTCCCACAATATCTTACCATTGTTCATGCTGGCTGAGATATACAGGAGTAGCAGTCCCAAACATCTATACGACTCCACATTGCCAACTGTTGTGCTAAAGGGATGAAACCAGTTCAAAGAAGTTGGCTTGCTAGAGTTACTTGAAAAAATGAAGCCCCATCCAGTCTTTGAGTTCAGCAAGAGTCCTGGGTGCTACAACACCCTCCTTGATACCATCTTGAAGGCAAAACTACTTCGAGCATTATTCCAAGTTTCATCAAAGGGAACAATTTGCAGGTTTTATGGTCTGTTAAAGCAAGTTATGCCCACAAGGCAACATTCAGTTATTCTGAACCTCCTATTGGACAACATACAAACAAGAATTTGTGCATGGAGCCTGAATTCCTTACTAAAATGCCTCTGAAAATATAAGCTTTGAAGATTGTTGAGCTAGGACAGAAAGCATCCCTTTGTACTAAAAATTCTAAAGAGCTGATATAACCATGGGGGAGAAGATGGAAAAGAACTGTTGGAAATGCTGTTGTGTAAAACTAATGCCTGCATTTTAAAAACATGGAAGCATTTGTCTATTTGTGGTGAAGAGTGATGCTACAGATATCATTCTGAAGGAAGACTTGATAACTGAAAATACCTAGATGCAGACACCACATATGGAATGTGTCCGATGCAATGCATTATTATAGTTTCCCACCACAATTGCCAGCTGCAAATTAAATGGTGTTGTGTGCCTTCAAGTTGTTTCTGACTATGGTGACCCTAAGGTGAACCTATCACAGGGTTTTCTGGAGTTGATGTACCCAAGGTCACCCAGTAGGTTTCCATAGCTGAGGGGGAATTGAACTAGTCCAATGCTCAAACTACTATACCACACTGGCTCTTGAAAATTAAAAACCTAAGCCTAATTACAACTGTTAATTCTCTGTTAGAGTAAGCCCATTCTATCAATGCAACCTAAGTGTTGACTTACTAAGTTCCCATCAATTCAGTAGGCTCTACATGGATCCAAAAATTGGATTTAAGCTCTACCATCCTCCACTGTTCAGCAGTCTAGTTAATACCATAGATTTATCTAAAAGGTTTCATCCTCCCTTTTACTGAACAAGATGGCTGGAATCCCATTCAGCAGTTACAACTGTGTAACCAAGAGTTATGCAGCTGTGACTGTTTGGTACTCATGATCTCCATGTAACTCCTAATATAGGGGCTACATAGGGACTTACCTATGGCACTTATTATAGGCACTTACCAAGAAGAAGCCACTGCAATCAACAGAGGTTGCGTCCCCTGTTGATCAGGAAATAGCTGGTTGATGATCCCACACATACCCCCATGAGTGATCTCCAGCATCAGGGAGAAATGTGACATGGCCCCTATTTCTACCTGTCACAATGGAGATTGCTCATAGGAGTAGATGGGACTGACAGCTGCTTCCTGATCAACAGGGGAACAGGCAGCCATTGATTGCTGCAGCTGCTTCTCAGCAAGTACAGTTAAGTAAGAGTGATTATGATGGGATTTCATTATATAGCACTGTAACTATTGTGTTTATGCATGCATAAATCCCCAGCAGGATTGTGGATGATGCTTTTGGTCATATATATGTTAATTATATTCTTCCTCCCAAAAACATGCATACAATAAAAAAAGTAAGTATTAGATAATATATTATTGTTACTTGAAATCCAAACAAACAAATTACCAGCTCAAAAAAAATGAGGATGATTGGATAAGGAGAACTAAGTGAGCAAGACATCATCTAGTACCCAGCTGGAGGTACTAGAATACATCTCAGTCAACCTATATGCTAATAACGCTGCAAGCTCTAGTTCAGATAGGGCCCAGGATATAGGACAGGAATAGGGAAGGTGCAGCACACAGGTTGCATGTGGGCCCTGAACACCACTTTTTTTCCAGTGAAGTCTCCTGCCAATTTCTGAAAGGCCCTGACATCCAACATTTTCTTAAAAAAAAAAAATCAGACTATGTGGGAGGTTGACTTTTTGCCTGAAAAGTCTAAATACAAAGAAAACCAACAACAAATATGGTGGTTGAGTTCTAATATCTTCCCTCAGATAACAAGGATGTTACAGGATGAGAATCCCTGAGTTGTTAAATTGTATTCATTAAATTTAGGTACCAACCATACTTGGATGCTCTCCCAAATTTTTCAACCATAGTGTAAAGAAATTAAAATAATACAAGGAGCTGATTCAATCTGCATTTTATCCCATTTCCAGTTGCTAATTACCACAGTCTTTGTTTCTTCATGTGAACATCCTTCTGAAGAGATTACACTTTTCACACAGTCTGACCATCTTTCATGCAGCTATATTATTTGTTGTCTCATTTATTATCAGACCCCTAATTTTAAAGTTGATTCTATATACATCTAGCTATTTAATGTCTTCTCAGGCTTATATAAAGAGAAGTTGCTTCTGAACTTACATTATGTGCTTCCTAATTACACAGAGACATTCCAAAAAGCTGTTGCAGATCTTTGAATGTACTGGTATATACAGAACTATATACAGAACTGGTGAAATAAGGGACAGAAATCCTGTACCTTTAACAGTTCTGCAGAAGAGGGAATTTCAGCACACATGGCTTGTTACACAAGCTTCACCTATTGAAATCCCCTCTTCTATGCAAGCATTAAAGGTAAAGAAGCCCTGTCCCTTATTTCACCTGACAACTCTATGTACAGTGCATCTTGGGTTTTTAGAAACACAAAATATACATATTAAGTATTATGTGTCAAAATAATAAATACATTGTTGTAATTATATTTATTTATCCTGAAAAGATGACAGAAAACAAGGAACCAATTATGAAAAGAAATAAGAGAATAATAGCTGATGTAGTCATATTCAAAAGGAAAAAAAGACATACGAATCTTTTGACACTGAAATAGAGGCACCAAGGCAGAAGTGGAGATAAACAAGGAAGGCAGTAACAAGGAAATGAAACACAAGACAGAAAGTTAACAAAAGCCATCAGAAGATGACTGCAATAAGACCAACAAAGTGAAAGAGATTTGCCCACATAGGGAGCAACAGGATCTGGTAGAAACTAGAAAGCAAGTGTGATCTTCCAACATTAGTGTTTATGCTGAAGACACTTCTGTATTTGCCATGCAGGCTACTTCAACCATATCCCTTCCAATGAGTTAGGGACAGACATACTGGAATCATGACTAACTTTAATTCCCAATGGTTTAATTTTAGTCTACTCTAAGTACAACTAAATTTGGATTCACAGACTTGTCTGAGAAAAGAACAGGTCAGATATCAGGAAAAGCACTGCTGAAGGCCCATTCATGTATCTGAGTGACTACTACCATAGTTAAAAATGTTTAAGAAACAATCCTCTGGAAGTCAGGTAAAGAGATGATATCTTACCATCCCGAAAAAAAGTGATCCTTTTGCTACAAAAAAGCAAACACCATGGGGAAGACAGTACAATACAGAGGCACTAGTTCCTAGTTCTTATCCTCCCCACTGCATAGTTGAAGCAGCAGAAAACTTAGATCTCATGTAACAGATGGCAGAGCCTGTGTGAGGCTTAACTATGAAATGCCAAAAACAGATTCCTAATCTGCTGTCTTGCATACAGAGTGTTCTCCTTGAGCAGATTAATTCTTCATCAACTCAGCATGGACAGATCCCATTCAAGGGATAGTCATGCATTACTTCAGGTTGCAGTTTCTAGTTATACACCAATCATCACCTTTCATTTAATTCTGAAGGAGAGATTCTTTATTACAATACTGACAGGCAACATTATAGCAACCAGTTGATGATTTATAGAAAAATGCCCTGAAGGTTGAAGAACTGAAGTTATTGGTATTACAGAGACAGCTAGAGATCTCACATGATAGGCTATAAATAAAAAAAGTTATTATTATGTCATTCTGTCTTCATTTTTTGGTTATGTTTATATAATAACAGGGCCTCCTGGAAGATCTAATCCATTTTTAAAAGTGTCATTATACAGCATAAACTTTCAAAGGCATCTGAGTTAAAGAGCATTCAACTCATCCACCTGCTGATCCTAACCATCCACCTCTCTCCTTGCACTCAGAGACAGAGTTTGGAGCCTGCAGTAATACACTAGGTTTTAAAGATACTATTGCTATAAATAACTAAGGAGATAGCAAACTGCAACTTTTCCAAGACCATCTGAAAAGATTCTGAGGGTCAAAGACCACAAAACAAGTTGCAGGACTACATCTACTGACCTTCTCTGGTCATGTCTAAAATTAGGGGTGGGACACAATTTACAGAAATAAATTCATGTAAAAGTGGGAGAGCTGAACCTTTTGGCTACCCATTACTGTCCTCCATAAGGACTGTCCCCAGGACTGATTTTCTTTTGGTTGGGCTCTAATACCAGAAGTGAGTCTGTTGATTGGGAGAAAAGTACAGTTGAAATGGACTGCAGGGGAGAGATGACCAGTGGAGGCAAGGTTTAGTTACACAGGACTAGATCTGTGTCATTTAACCTCCCACCTCAACAGAACAGAATTCTATCTTATTTAATTTTTAATTTAATCTATACAGGTCATGATAACTAGAGTAATTAACTGAATGGTACAGATAACATTTTACAATAGAGTCTGGATGGCAATTTTCCCTTGATTAGCATTTTTGAAATTAACTTTTGTCACAAAAGTTTTAAAAAGGAAAGTTATGGGTAAGAGAATGGGTAGCTCAAGGAGGGAAAAACCTATCAGATCCCATCCTCCTCTTTTGTTTCTTTGCATTTTTCGTACAATTGCAAATTAACTATTATTGGAAAAGAACTGATGATTTGATATGTTTTGGGATGAGTACAAATTATTGAATTTATCTCATTCGAGATAGTATGAATAAAGAATTTACTGAACGGGTTTTCTATTCTATTAAATGTAAAAAGTGTGTGGAGTGGGATAGTTATTTCTGTAGGCAACTGCAAAGGTAGCAGAGATCACCCCCGCAGCAACATTGTTGTTCCAACTATGAACAATAGTGATGTGACAACAGTTTTTGTCCTAGGTTTGGGCAAAATATGGTAGATCTTCAAGTTTTCAAACATGTTGTAGAAAGAAGGACAAAAGAACCAAAACCATCAAGTTTTTGAGGCAGTATGGGTGGCTTAGAGTTGAAAAATGGTTGTTCTTTTTGTTTTCTATTGTGGGTATCTCGGGGGGGGGGCTCAGGAGTTGCAAATAGGGTTTGTGGGCTGTACATGGCCTGTGGGACACACTATCCCCCCTCCCGCTACATGGTATTTCTGGTGTACTATCACTGTGTGAGCATCAATTTCAGTAGAAGTAGCAGTGTTGACCATCATAATACTTCCATGCCAAATTCTTCAGCATCCTCCACAATGTCAACAGCCAGGGGAAAAATTTGCCTTATGCAAAGACCCATCCATGTCCTAACTTTGTGTGGTCCTGGCTTAGTTCTCAAGCAGGAGGTGTTAAGAAGATCTAAAGCATTTCAGTCTCAGTCAGGTACCAAGGCAAGCCAGAAATAGAGATTCTTGAGATGAAAAAGCATTGGTCAAGCATAATCAATGCATTCAGAAAAATAAGCATAGTTCAACTCCAGGGTTATGCAAAGCAAAGCAAACGTCAAACACAGAAAAGTTATCCAAAAATGGGCAAGATTCCAGCAGTAACATATTACTTGGAGTCATTTGCACTTGGGACAGACAATACAGACACCAGGATTGCATAGAACTTGAGCGAGGAATGTATTGTTTCTTCAACTACAAAACTTCATACAAAAGCAAACATAAGCTTTTTCTCTTGGATCCCAGTCTCACACATTTGAAACCAGTTAATCTAGCTTTCATGATTCTCTATTCCCGTGAAGACCCTTTACTCCCAAGGAGACTTGTATCCCACCTTGATGAGTACAGTCCATCAAAGGCAGACCAGCTGCACCATCTCCCGAGGCTGGAAGGCAGGCCTCCTGTTTTGACTCTACAAGTGGTTTGGAGAGCCAGTCCCTGGATTTCTGCAAGTCTTCTGTTGTAAACAGAGCTGATATACCTTCTCCTGAAAGACAGTGACCCACAAGGTTTTTGGTCTTTATGACTACATGTTCTTCATCTTGAAGGGTCATCCTGGCTCATATTTGGCTCAGGCATGACACCATCCTACCTGATGCTGCCTGTTGTAAGAGCAAACTGACAGGCATTTCATCCTGTTTCCTACTAGCTGAGAGCTGCTCTACATGTTATTTTCATCATGGCTCAGAAAAAGGCTGGAAATGAGTTTCCTGTAACGCATTCCCAAAGCTGCCATCTTAACACTGAATGAGGAACATCACATGCATCCTTCACTGAGTATGAGAGCAACAGCACTGAGTAGAACACTTTCCACAGCAGGGCAAAGGTTCACACTATCATTTTAACAGAATCATAGATTTGGAAAGGACCACAAGGGCCACCTAAACCAACCTCCTGCCACGCAGGAATATACAACTAAAGCACCACTGAGTGATGGCCCATCTAAACTTTATTTAAAACCTTCCAAACAAGGAGAGTTTACCACCTTTTGCGCAGTCTGTTTCACAGCTAGCAATAGCAATAGCACATGTATTTCTTTACCGCTTATCAGCTAAGTGCTCTCTAAGCAGTTTACAATGTGTTAGCTAATTGCCCCCAACAAGCTAGGTACTCATTTTACCGACCTGTGGATGGATGGAAGGCTAAGTCAACCTGAAACCTGGCAGGACTGAACTCACAAACTTGCAGCTACAGTACAGCTAGACAGCTCTTACTGTCAAGAAGTTCCTCCTAATTTTTAGGTGAAAACTTTTCTGATCATTTGAATCCACAGGTTCATCTCCTTGTTTCTGGCACTGTAGAAAACAAGCTTGCTTTATTTTTTTACAGAACATTCCTTAAGATATTTAAAGGAGCCTATTATATCACACCTCAATCTGCTCTTTACTAAATTAAACATATCCAGCTCCCTAAGGTTTGCTTCATAGGTTCTGATCCCCAGACCTTTTTACCGTGTTTGTTGCTCTCCTCTGGACATATCTCAGCTTATCAATGCCCTTTGTTGAATTTTGTCATGGAAAAGTCAGTTCTACCATACTTGCTACAAAGGGAGCACACTGTAGCCGGGAATTAAGCTGAACATAGACAATCTTATAAAAACATGGCAAATTCACTTTAAGGTTGTGGGGTCAGATTTTGCCCACAGTCATAAAATAAAAATATTCTCAATATAATTACTTGGAACTTTTTCTTCATCACACTTCTTAAGCTTTATTGCATTTCCTTGAAAACCATGCAACCACATCCAGTGTCTTGTTCTCCCAAACATGAGGTTCATACTAGTTACATTTAAACAATGACTCTTATTCCAAATAAGGGAACTTATTACAAACTTCCTTCAAGCTGCCTTGTTCTGGCTGGTTTATGTTCAGGAGACAAGACTAAACAGATCTTCATATTTTCAGTATTAACTGCTAAAATTGAAAAGTTGGTTGTTTGTCTCCAGGATAGAAGGAGGGATGGGGAAAATTATATTCACTTAGAAAGGTTTTTTTTTTAAGCTTAGACTGTGTTATTTTGACACTGTGCTATCGGGTTTCTCCTAAAAGCAACTTAAATATATTCCATTTGGCATAAACAAAAGGGGGAAACTAAGTTGATCTCACTGTGGTGGGAGTTCAAGATTCCCTCCCTCTTCCCTTCTGTTGTTTCAGCATGAGCCAATTCACACAGACCACCCTGAGCATGGATAGCTGCATTTTCCCTCCCAGCCCGATTGAAACATGAACCCAATACAACAAATCATGGGAAGAACTTGTCACAAACACCACAAAAAGGGAATCCCCATTAATCCATTATACCCAAAAGAGTTTTAGTTGTGAAAGCTTAAAAACTAACAGGTTTTATGAGTATGGCATAAATATTCATAACCTAGCACCTATTGATCAGATGCATATAATAGAAGATACCATGAAATGCCATATTAGACTTGTTATTTGTTGATGTATTGCAAGATTTGTTTATTTTAATATCATAAATGAAGATAATTTTATGGTGTGCTACTGCAGAATGTCCTCAGGCATTATCCTCAGGCATCTTCAGGAACGTCCTCAGAATGTCCTCAAGGAGTGACACAACAATGTCTGAATTGTGTTGACCATCATCTGTTTCCATATCATTCACTTTCTCCTGGGGGCTAAGAACAAATTACAGCAAGATCAATCACCTTACAAAGACATTGCAATTCAGGCTACAGTCTTATAGCCATTTGAGACCAACAGCAGCTGGTGGATCTGAAATCAGTGGGACAGTGAATCCACTCCAAGTTTTAAGCCAAACTTTGAAGAAGCTATCCGAGGTGCTGAAGCTTGTTGTTATGTGCCTTCAAGCTGACTCTGTGTTAAGGCAACATTATTCTTGGCAAGATTTATTCAGAAGAGGTTTGCTCCTGCCTTCCTCTAAGAGTATGACATGCCCAAGACAGAATCATAGAATCATAGAGTTAGAAGAGACCACAGGGGCCATCGAGTCCAACCCCCTGCAATGCAGGAACATCCATCAAAGCATTCCCAACAGATGGCCATCCAGCCTCTGCTTAAAAGCCTCCAAAGAAGGAGACTCTACCACAACTCCACTGCCGGACAGCTCTGACCATCAGGAAGTTCTTCCTGAGGTTCAAGTAGAATCTCCTTTCCTGCAGCTTGAATCCACTGCTCCTAGTCCTAGTCTCTGGAGCAGCAGAAAACAAGCCCACTCCCTCCTCGACATGACATCCCTTCAAATATTTAAACATGGCTATCATGTCCCCTCTTAACCTTCTCTTCTGCAGACTAAACATACACAGCTCCCTAACATCCCACCATGGGTTTCCATGGCTGAACTGGGATTCAAATCCTGGTCTTCTGTTCCCCATACGCATTCACTGCTTTGGACAGTTTATTTAAAGATCAAACTAAACCCCCAGTATGAGTTCACTACCCTATAGACACCAGCTGCTAATCCTTGTGTATAGTGCCTTATCAGACACAACGCAACATCTCCATAGAAATCTGTAATTCTGTACTATTAAGCAATTATTAGATGATGGGTCTGAGGAAACAAATCAATGTTCCAGTCACATTCGCCTTGCATGTGGTATAATCTGGGGAATAGGATAAGATACAACCAGCCAGATAATGTGATTGTATGAAATGGATCAAATAGCCAGGTGAAGTTTCTTAGCCTAAATTATCTCCCAAAGCAGTTGTGATGACAAAGTGAGCAGAAAGGGAACCACACATGCCACCTTGAACACACTGGCAGAAAGGGTGAATGTAAATGTAATTAATAAATACATACATTACAAGCATATTTGCACTTAGGCAAGTGTGTTTATAAACAGAACCTCACAGGTTCCCCTGATCCGTATTGGGACCAAGACGTGGGTGGAAGAAACCCTAGCCCTCCTCCAGTGAATGGTCCTAGCAAAATCCTCACATGAACAGAAGTCCTAGAAAAGAAATTAATACTAGTGCCAATTCAGCAAGATTTTTTGAATAAACTACAAACAGGATCCTAGAACTCTAAAATGGATGGAAGCATGCTTTTTTTTTTACCACAAGTTACCACCTCTTAGTTTTTCAAGAGGAAATTTGCACAAATGTGAAGTGACAATATTTCAAAGCTTCTGTGTCATTTCGAGTTTAAGATAGTAAAGGACAAGAGTAGAAGTGAAATAGATGTATCTTTTCACAGTCTCACATAACATTGGACCAATATTCAAAGGTAAGATAAGGGTGGAATGGGAAGACTGGCTAATAGGATATATAAAATAGGAATAGAATGTACAGCATAGCTGACCGCTCTCATAAGACTTCAGGCTCAGCATCTTGAGATGCTTTTTGCAATTATCCCCACACTAACTAATTTGGGGGGGAACTGAGCACAATTTCTCCACAAAATACAACTGCAAAAATAATACAGATAACTCTTTCAAATCATAATGATAATAATAGTTTTTAAAACCTAAACTGCAAGCTCACAGCAAAGCAAAATACATAAACATCAAATGGTAGATGATGGGATTATCCATCTGTTCCTTTGCTAATCTCTCACTTTTCATTCTGAAGAGTACTGATTCACAGCATCCTAGGTCTAACCTAAGTAGATGAAACTTTCAGCTTCTCCCTGATTCTACAGAATGTAAACATAATGGCTCAGATTTTTTTTTCTTTGATTCCTACAGGCAAGAGTAGTTTTGTGGATTCAAGAAGCATTATTCCTGATTTTTACTAAGAACAGAATGTGGTCCAACAAGAAGTTTACTGTACATGGTCTCTTAAAATGATGTCTCAAATCAAGCTCTACTTCAGATTTTCTTGAGCAGCAACCCAATCTCCATAAAATAAATTAAGATTTAATACCAGTAATGCCAGGCTGATCCATTCCAACCAAGTATCAAAGTCTGAGGATTACTGGGATTCCTCCAAATCCTGTAAGAGTTGGATATATATAAAACATGAAAATAATGTGTCAGGTTAATTTCACACTCTCTCTTCATTTTGGACCAGCTGATGTAAGTTTAACATCTCATTTCCTCCCCACCCCTGCCTTCTCAAGCAGTATGTGTATTTTTAACTGCAGCCTGATGTAACTCTTACTGTAGCCATCACTCAGAGTTGGATAAGATTTTATGGATGCAAGGGAAGATTACAAGGAAATTTAGCCTACCATACTGAACAATATTACAGCTAGAAGGCACCCTGTGAAATTAAAATCTAAGCTTAAAATGAAATGAGGGGAATCCAATCTCCCACTTGACATCACACATAAATACATCCATTATATTTTCACTATTAAGACTTAGAGCCAAACTACATGTGACATGGAATATCTCCCAATATTTTAATTTTATCTTCAAAACTGCTATTGGAAGGAAGAAAAGAGGAGGTGGGGAAATTATTATTTTTTAACTTTTTTGAATTCAACTCCCAGAATCCCACATCAGTCATTCTGTCTGGTAATCATGGAAACTGTAGCCCAACAGTAATTTTGTAGCTGAAGTCTCAAAAGCAACTTTCCCAAGCTTTGGACTCAGGACAGCAGTGCTGTGAAAGAGGTGTTAACTCTATATTCATACACAGTTTCACCAATCGAAAGCTGAAATCCTATGCCCACTTATCTGGGAGTATGTCCAACACGGCTCAATAGGATTTACTTTTTAAGTAGACAGATATTGGGATTATGTTTTAAATCACCCTTTGCAGGAGCTGCTACTAAGCCCCAGGGTGGGGAGAAGTCCCATACTAACAGACAAATAGCAGTGGGAGAAGGGCTGGTTTAGAGATGGGAAATGGTACAGGAAAAAGGATTAAAATCGGTCTGTGCCTCCAGCACATTTGTCGCAGTCCAGCTCACACACATCTCAGCAAAGGAACAGGCACCTCCCAGAAAAGAAGAGAAATTTGCCACATAGTATAAAGCTTTCTGATATGTTCCTTTTCTCTTTTCTGGGAAGTCTATGTTTCATTATTTTTAAATTTCATTTAAAGCCTCTATATTCCACTTTTCCTCCAGAAACCTCAAAGTGAATAGCAATTAATACATAACCATAAATCAACCTTTAAAAAAATATCTACACAATGCAAAATCAGCACCACAACCCTGAGATTCTGGGACAGCCACAGATTGTGTCTCCTCCTCTGCAGTCAAAGACAGAGCTCCAACCTTGTATGAAGACATTTGAACTCAGATCCCCTTGAGTCTCCAGCAAATCCCCCAGTGGAGAACGTTGAAAGGGGCAGTGAAGTAAGAACCCTGGCAAGCCTAAGTAGAGCCAGCCAATCACAGCTCATGGAATGCTGGGAAGGAGGCCTACAGAGAGACAAATATAAAAACCAGAGGCTTGTCTATAAAAAAAAGGGCCACTTGGACATAGAGACAAGGCTACTTAGGAAGAGGGGGCTGGAGGAGATCTTAACAGATTTTGGGTTGCTGAGAGTATCCCAGCTGAGTTCACTCAGCTGTTGAGTTGACTTAGACCCTTTCCGCATGCCAGGGCACAGCGACATCCTTTCGCTGCAGCCCCGACAGGAGGGAAAATGCGCCAAGAACACTCCCCTCTGCACCTCACCCGGTTGCTGCGGAGGGGAGCGCTCTGGCCCCGCCTCTTCCCTTCCACAGTGCAGCCCGACATTTGTCATTGCTGCGCTGGGGAGAGAGGCATCGCCAGCACCCTTCCACTCTTCCACATGGCCAGGAAAGGTGGCAATCTGATGCAACAGTAAGTGTAAAATGGATTTTTTCCATTTTACAAATACTAAGCTCGTGTGACACAAGGGAACAAGATGGCAGAGAGACTGCGACAACTTCATGCGGAAGCACGATCCACGGAGCGCTGCAATCATGTCCCCATGGCGGAGCAGCCATGCGGTGCAAAAAGGGCCTGAACTGTTGGATTTTCCTATACCAAATAGCAACAGGAAATAACAGAAAACAAAATATCTAAATAACCAAACTATTCTGGAGTGTTAGCTATCAGTATTACAAGGCTGATCAAGATAATCTCTCAGATACTTAGGCCATTTCTGCACTATATTGTTAGAGTGCTATTATTCTACTTTCAATATCCTATGGAATTCTGGGTTTTGTAGTTTACTGAGGCCAAAGAGCTCTCTGGCTGAGAATTCTAAATGCCCTTCCCCAAACTGCAAATCCCAAGATTTCATAGGATGTTGAAAGTGGAATAATAGCACTATAACAGTGTAGTGCAGAAATGGCCTCAGTCATCCCAGTATAATTCACTGCCAGACAAGTTGTGCTAGCAGCAATAGTTTCATGGGGCAACAATGACATCTTGTGGTAACTCTGTGAGGAACAAGTTGAAGTGCTCCTGAGGGCTCAAGACTTGTGCAGCCCTCCTAGTGTTGTTGAACTGTTCCAGTCAGCATAGGGAATGGCAAGGGAAACTGCAGTCCAGTAACATCTGGAGAGCTACATGATTCAAATCCCAGTCCTAATGGACAGAGTTTTCCTCACCTGGCCTATTAAGGAAATACTGCTGAGCCACAAATATATCTGGAACAGTTTTTGACAATTTAACTTCCTATAGATGGGGCTCCTTCATCCTCTCTCTCACTGATTTCAACAGAAAGAAAACCAATGATGGAACCAATCTTGCCTGACTGGTGAACAAAGAGGCTTTGGATTCTGCAGAACAAAAATGTGCCCACTCCAATCACCCTCTTGAATGCTCGATTTCTGCTGGTTGCTATTGGTAGCCAATAGTATCTACTGTTGATATATGTAAGCCTGTGGGAATTTCCACCATTGCTGGAAATGGGGGCATGATCCCTTCCTCCAGCAGAGGGACTTCCTTGGCATCCTTACCATCTCTAGCCAGATGATCTGAGAGTTGGGATTACACTGTAAACCACCATCCCACTTTCTCCCAGTTATTTTTTTTCTTATTATTTTGTATAATATTTTGTATTTGTATTTCTGTCTTGGCTTTATGTAATTTGACTTGCACACTTGCACATACTTCAAACATTTTACAGATGAAAAGAGGGACACGCTTGTGCATGAATGGTCAGGGCCCAGCACCCAACTGGAGTGGCTTGTCAATCAAGAGTGGAGCCTATACAGCCTGGACTTAGATGCATCATAAACATTAAATTAAATTATAGGTTGGCCTAAGTAGATTGTTCCAGAGGAAATCATAGAAGGTTGCTGCGAGTCAGAGCAGACAACAATTACCTCAAAGATCAAATAGTCTGACTCAAGGTTACATATTTCAATCCAATATAATGAAGATTTTAAGTCCCTTTCCTAGCTTCAGAGCACAGAAATCTTGGCCTTTGTTTAGCATTCATATCCCAGAACTCCCAGCCAAAATGGTCATTCCATTCTGGGAAAGGTAGTAACTCCTCAAGCTCTCATAATGATTTTGCTGATCAAACAGAAGCATACATCATATGCTATAAGCAAGAACAAATCTATAAAAATGATTAATATGTATAAAGGATGGAGGAATGTGCAGCTTAGCAGTCATCTCCAGTAGGAGAAAGTGATGTAGCAACTCCTTTTCCAATTTAAGTGGCTCATATATGTAAAGGCCAGAAACTGCCTCTAGCATTCTTACATAAGGCCAATAATCTTAGAACGTTATTTTGAACTTGGGTGATGTCTTCAGAAGGGACTTGGAAAATATTATGCCAAACATACCAGCCAAGGTTCTGTCAGGTTAAATGCTAAGAAAGAAGAAAGTGCAGCCACATCTGTTTATGCCGTGTGGAACAAAGGTTAAAAAGAATAGGATGCATTGTCCAAGTAGACCTAGTAAGGGCTGCAACAGTGAATGTGACTTGTAAGCATGAATGTTTGAACAGGAGCAATATACAGTTGCAACATGCACTAGAAACAAATGACAACAACAATTAAGCTACATTAGTCAGAAAGACACACCAGCTGCTGGCTTCAGATAAGCTCTGAGACCCTGAGGAAGCCAGTCTCCATAGTGTAGATGCTGTTAGTTCCTCCTCCTCCTCCTTCTGCTCCTTGTCTCCCAATAAGCCTTTTCACCACACAAACCACAATAAACAATTATTGCTCAGTGCAGTTGTTGTTTGCTTCTTTCAGTCTCCATGTGTTGGATAGATCTTCCTTGTCCCTCTGTGGCATCAGTCCTTTTAGTCTTCCTTTGCCCCCTACTGTTCCTCAGCAGCAGACGTTGTAGGTATCACGCCAATCTTCCCACTTGTTGTCAAGACAATGTTATACTTTTTGTTTTCAGCATCTTTGGTTACTTAGCAGCAATTGTTGACCTTGAACCAGTCAAGTGTAGAGAACACCAGTCTGTTTATGGAGAGGCCAATTTGGATTATAAACCATTTCCTTCAAAGTTTTAGATTCAACAGAATCATGAGGAATACAAGCTAACCCCATATCTCCCACCCAAACCTAAGATAAATTGAAGGTAGAAAGTGTTCCAGTCCTATTTGTGACAGTAGGGGAATGAAAGGTACAAGTACATTGTTGATTCACAAAATAAAAATCTCTGCCTATTCGTGACTCACACCTGTGATTCAACAATATGCCTCTGGTTAATTCCATTTTGCTATATCCCAAAATAAATGTTAGGGAAAGGCCCTCCTCTTGCATTCAGCTGAACAAATCACAAATGTTATTGGAAACAAAAGGACAAATACAGGTATTCCTGAAGTAAGACAGAATATAGTGGTTTGTGCATACACATACATGATAGGGAAGCATAATGTGCCTGTCAAAGACTAACACTTTAATGTGGTAAGACACTGAAAAGCATCATATCTGAGGAAATGCAAAATGTTGTGGCTGTTTCACAGACTGACATCATTTGATATTTCCATCACTGAATTACAAAGCTATGTGACAAAAATGGTAGTGTTGTCTGAACTTTTTACCCATGGATCCCACGAATGATTGCTTTTTAAAACTGTAATATATTTTTCTCCCATCCTTCTTCCAAGAAGCACAGGGTAGTTTATTTTGTGCTCCACTATCATTGTCTTTCCCCCCCTAAAACAACTTGTAGGAGGCATAGCTTACACTCAGAGATGGTGACTGGCTCGAGGTCAATCACTGAGCTTTATACTTGACTGGAGAAATTAACATCGGCTTTCCTGTCTAAATCTGACACTGTATCAAGTGCTAACCACTGTGATTTAAATATCTGTATTTAGCAGTTCATCAGTTTCCCATCATCCACTGTCATTACGGTCTCTGACTTATTTGAGACATGAACACAGAGGACGGTTAGCTTAACAGGAAGGCTTGGGGAGTCATGAAACAATGTTTTTTGTAACAAGTTAGTTTTCTTGGTAACAAGAGCAGAATAAAACCACATTTCAAAAGTCACAGAACAATTGAGAACGATCTAATATTAGCAATGCAAAAAGTAATGCTAAGTTACCTATCAGAAGCATTTTTAGAGGTATTCTAACAGCAATTGTTCAAGATGTATGCCATTCTCCTATTAGTACTAAGGTACCGGTATATTCTTTGAGACAACCTAAAGCAATTACAACAGCAAAAGCTCACCATAAGTATGAAAATGGAGTACTCTTTAAACTTTCTAATGAATAATAGCAATGACTCAATGCAAACATTTCAACAGATAATAACTTATTTCTAAAAAGTAATGTTCCATTATTTGCTTTACCAACATAGCACAATGGCCTCCTGCCTGAATCTATTATGGTACTTTTGTTTCTTGTATTTCTCTGTATTATCTGCCAAAACATGGGTTCTGTCCCATGCAAATCACAGCTGATGCAAACCAAACAAAATTCTGAACAGCATCCTGAATACTGCCACCTCACGATATGTCCAAATTGAATTGCATTTTCCTTACATTTGCCTGCAGAAAAATGGAGTGAGGTACAACATTTTAATTGAATTTCTACCCTTCTACAAAACTGTACACTATTCTTCATTTCTGCCTTATCACACAGCCCTCTGGATTCTGGAGAGAGTATATTAAAGTTTCATCAGATATAAAGTTACCCGCTGAGGTGGTAACCAAATGAGTTAAACAAAAGAAGGATATGATCTCCATGATTAGTGGGGTTTTTTTCCCCTTCCATCACTATTCCTCCTACTAGAGGCTGCTGAAACAAAAGTACATCTTTTTCCTCCCCTAGAAGGCAAGCACAAAAAGTCAAGAGGAAGGCAATGCACTGAATAAAATGTATGAAGGATATCAGCAGGAAATGCATATATCTAGGGAATTTTTTTAAAAAGTTGTCTCTGCTATTTCAACAGTTTGCATGACAAAGCTCCTGAGGGATAACTTAAAAAAGAAAGAAAAGGGAGAGGAGGAGAACCTCAAGCATGTGCCTAGAGAGGGCAGACTAAAATAAGTAAAGTGCTCAGTGCATTTCAAATCATCTGGTTCCCCTAAAAGGCCCTGAAACAATGAGATGCCCTATGTCTACTGCTGAGGCATGAAGCAAAGTCTATTTTTTGTCTTTTGTTTTGTTTTTCTGGATCACAACAGCTAGAAGCCTCTGTGATCTGGCTTGGGGATCCTAGGAGTTGGCATCCAAAAAAGTAACTTTTGAAAGGTGTGGCATAAAGGAATCAGAATATTGGTCAAAGTATGGAATGGGGAGTAGTAGTGGTTGTCTGATCTTGGAAGCTAAGTAGTGTCAGCCCTGGTTAGTAGTTGGATGGGAGACCACCACCAAATACTAGCTGCTGAGGCTATATTTCAGAGGAAGGAACTGGCAAAACCACCTCTGAGTATTCCTTGCCTAAGAAAACCCTATGAAATTCATGAGGTTGTCATAAGTCAACAGGCAACTTGAAAGCACATACACATACCAGCAGTATGTGATAATGCCCCAGATGTTTGGCTAAATCCGTAAAACCAGAAGAAAGTCATATTGGTTCAAAAAAGGCGCTTAACCAGCCAAAGTCTTGTTTCCCACAATGGTCAACCAGATGCCCATACGAAGCCAAGATGGAACTCTAGTGGTAGGATACAACCATCATGACTAATAACTTTTGGTAGCCTCATTCTCTGTGAATATGTCTAAAAACCTCAGTAAAGTGAGAGGTGGAGTCCCAGTATCAAAACATTCTTCAAGTTAAATAAGAGCAGCTGCTTTCTCTGAACATAGCTTTGAAGAATCAGACTCAGATCTTTGGGATTTAAGGCTTGACAAAGGAGAAAGACATGAAAGGCAATGATATTTGTTGAGACTCATTGCAATGCACATCTCGGATTCCAGTAGGACTATCAGGCTCTCTTGCCATTAACGTAGCTCCTGTTAACACAGCTAGGATTTCAAAGGGAACTGCCAAATATAGCTCAGTTCCCCCCTCCCCACTTTAAATATGTTCATTCCATTACTTTAAGAAAGCTGGGAATAATATTCTCTTTCTTATCAATCTAATTCCTTCCATTTATTCAGAACTGCCTTCTAAATAAAAAGCTGTAGGGAAGAGATCTTAAGATGTCTGAGAGGCTACTTCGTATCAGCAAAGGCAAGAGACAGACAAGGTATTTTGACAGTCAAAGGCCACTTCTGCTTTTTCAATGCCAAGAATGTTATTGAGGGCCTAAATAACCCAAAGATATAAGATCGCATCTGATCTTGGAAGCTAAGCAGGGCCAGGTGGGATTAATATGTGGATGGGAGACCACCAATGAATACCAAGTGCTGCAGGCTATATTTCAGAAAAAGAAACTGGCAAAACCACCTCTGAGTATTCCTTGCCTGAAAATACTATGGAATTCATGGGGTTGCCATAAGTCAACAGATAACTTGAAAGCACATACACACATATACTGCTATTGAGCAGGTATGTCAAGTCAACCAGGGAAGCAGCCATGAAGTATAGCTCCACAAGGAGGAGCTCCCACAGGTGGATGGGTTTCACATCAGTGGGTCACTGAATACAATCTGGGTTTTAGTCCAAACTTCAAAGCACTGAAGTCTGTCTCCTCAAAACTTGTTCTTTGGATGGCTCCTCTAAGGTTCAGACTGACATCTAGAGCAGATTCACTGCACTACTGACATGGACAGCACCAGCTACAACTGCACAGTGCACTGTGTCTTCCATGAGATTCTGTAACCTTAAGAGCTAATCTGAAGATGACCTGCAGAAAGGGGCAAATATTTCTCATCTGGGACAAACAGCAACTCAAAATTGTAATGCACATTTAAACAAGCTATCATGTTAGCATAGAAATATCATGTTATTTTAAAAGATTTAAAAAATAGCAACACTTTAATATTCAGTCTTCCTACAGAAGGTGCTCACTACGCTGATAATTTCAGCTCAGCTCTTCTGCCTTCTGGCATTTTCTGGCCTGTCTTGAACACCAAATGTGCTTGTGTCTTGTTGCTTCTGACTCCTTTGCCTTGTGCAGCAATATCTGTCTTCCACAAGAACCTGAGCAAGCTCTTGAACATTCTTCTCCCCCTCCTTGGATTAACAGCTCTCTCCAGCAATCAAGTTACAAGTGCATACTCCAGATGTCTGATCAAAGTACTACTAACAATGACTCCCCAGTTCATTAACAAAAGAATCTTGTGGCATCTTAAAGATAAATGCACATTATTACAGCATATGTTTTTGCAGACTATACCCCACTTCACCACAAGCATGGAACATTACAACTACATCAGTCACCAAATTATTATGCACATGCTTGGGTGAGTGAGAGGACTGCATTCAGTGAGGCTGGAGAGAATGGAAATGCAAAAAAATACAAGTACAGTATGTTACTTAGAAGTACACCAGATGGCCATGGGTCCATCTAGCTTACCTTTGTCTATACAACCTTTCTCAATCTTTTTACCCAGGAGGAACCCTTGAAACAGTTTTCAGGTCTGAGGATACCCATGCATAAAAATTAATATACCTATACCTCAAAAGAAAAAAAAACATGTTTTTTTCCAAACTCAATCTCTTGAGGAATCCCTAGCAATCTGTTGCAGGTTGAGCTACCCTGGTCTATACAGATAGACAGCAGTTAAGAAAGACTTGAGACAGACTTTTCCTCCCATCTCTTCCTGGAGGTGCCAGTGATTATATCTACAACTTTCAGAATGCAAACTGCATGCCTTACCACAACTGAGTTATCATACTTCCTCATGCACAGTGCAGCCTATGCCTCATTAACATTTTTTTTTTATTTTGTAAAACTTGAAAGACACCCAAACAGTTTTTTAGACATTATTTGAATGACTGGGATTATGTTTACCTCTTCTTCACAGATTCATTTTAAGGTCTAAAACAGATACGTGTAATCATATGTATAGAAAGGTCTCGCTGCAGAATAAAAATACATGGTTTTACACAAGACAATAAGAAGAGATAAAGGTCTATCTAGTCCAATAAAATAAGTCCCCCATAACCATGTTACCAGTATACATAAATTCGATTACCTGCAATGAGGTGCAGTCTGAAAATACATGCTTTGAATTTAACAGAAATAAAATACAAATCAAGATAATAAGATGAAATATAGTATTGTACATACAATATCACATGGGAAATGGCAGGGAATGTAAAATTCAAGCAAATGGTGCCCTGTTCACTCATGGTATCACACTGTCTTGCATTGTCCATGCTGTCTCACATTTTCTCACTGCATACATGTGCTCTAATGCTATCCTGTCTCTTAGCAGGGCTCTTGGCTACTATTTGTGATCTGATCACAGTAGTGTCCTTCTGCAAAATTCTTGCGCTTGCACAGTTCTCATCCAGTACAGTCCCTGGTAAAGCCTTCTGCGGATGTTCAGTTGTGATGAACCCAGGCTCTTCTGGGAAAAAAATACCTACTAGAACTTACATTCACAAAAATTCAAAGGCAGCTTGAGGGCATAAAGCATGGAAGAACAGATTAACTCTGGCTCTATGTGACAACTCTGCAGGACATATGATAAAGCCAGGAATAGTGTACAAATCCAAGAACAGATGTGCTCTTAAGCACACAAACAGATTTTATATGCCCATGTTCTGGCAGCACAATAAGAAGGTGTGGGTCAAAGCCATCTTGTTTACAGAATGTTCTACCAATACTTCATCCCAGAAGTTAAAAAAATACTTCCACCAGGAAGGACTGGAATTTAACATCTTGTTAATAGTAGGCAATGCACCTGGCCATCCTGAATCTTTTTGCTATGAAAATGAAAATGTTGATGTTGTCTTCTAACCTCTCAATACAAGCTCATTGATTCAGCCTCTTGACCACAACATCATTCACTTTGTCAATACCATGTACATCTGGCTGGTATTTGACCGCTTTCCAGCAGCAGTTCAGGCAGATTCCAATGCAGACTTAACGCAGCGCTGAAAATCCTGCACTACTGCTGATGTCATAACCTTCATCAAAGTTGCAGTGGATGGATTAAAACTGAAACTGTAAATGACTGCTGGAAAAACTTGTGGAGTGAGGCTGTGGGTGATTTTCAGACTGTCCCAGGGACAGACGGAGAAGCTAGGAGAAATCACTCATGCAATTTGGTGGAGGATATGCTGACCTGATGGATCAGGAAATGGAGGAACTTATTGATAGCCAAGAAGAATGAGGAATTGAAAGAACATGTTAGGACATCTTCAGAGGAAGAGAAAGAAGAAAAAGAAACAGAAGCAGAACCAGTCATGTGAACCTTAAAGAAATTTGCTGAAGTGTTTCAAACTGCACTGACATTAAAGGACAAAATTAGGGAATATGATCCTTGGATGGAACACCACACTAAAGTCACCTGTACAAGCACCAAAGGATTAAAACCTCTGCCACATCACTTTGATGCGTTAAAGAGACAACAATGGTCTCGTAAAAGGTTCTATCATAAAGGCTCTCAGAGGATCCCCGACCATCAACATCATCTGCTCCTGAAACTGAGGTCCTTTTCACATGGCATTTTGCAAGTGAGAGAGCCCCTTGAGCAGTCTATGTGAGGAGCAGTCTACATGAAGCACTCACATCTATGTGACGCCCAAGAGCCAGATGCGCGGCGCATATGCATTTTTTTTATTTTTGGCTTTTAGCCAAAAATGCTGTGCACTTGCACACTGGTCAGAGGCCTGGAGCGTACTCACCTGTCGTGCGAAGCCTCCTGAACCATGCTGGTCACACTTCCTGCCCCAGCACTAGCCTCCAACTCCCAGGCTGCACTGTAGAAAGAAGGGGCGGGGCATGGGCAGGGTACTCGCATGAGCAGGAAGGAGCTGCAGAGCCCAGGCAGCAGGGAAGCAGGAGCGTTCCTTCCAAGGCTTCTTGCGCGAGAACCCCTGCCCAGCAACACGAACGGGTAACAAGCGAAAAGGCCTCGAGATCTGGCTGTGGACGTACAATATTACATGGAAAATGGCAGAGAATATAAAATTCACTCACAGTATCACATTGTCTTGCATTGGCCATGCTGTCTCACATTTCCTCACTGCATACAGTACTACATGTGCTCTAATGCTACCCAGTCTCTTAGCAGGGCTCTTGGCTACTGTTTATGATTCTTTTTTTTAAAACGTATTATCAGAAGGTCAATACTAACCTATCACTAAGGCAATAAAATGCTAGCACTAGGTTACTTGACCTTCTGAATATGTTTTGGACCACATTTTGTTAATTTTTATGTTTTTCACAATTGTGCACTAGCTTTAGATTGCAAATAATGGCTACAAAGTTGATAAAGTTTTATCAAGTTCTGTCAAGGTCTATCAACTTTTAGAGCCTTTTCTCCAAGCTGCATACACATCTTGATACCTACGTCATTCATCTCATTGAAAGCAATAGCATTTGTATTATCCACATTTTTCGCTATCCACAGTAAGTCCCAGAATATATCCTTCATGGGTATGGGGGATCTACTTATTCTACCCCACAGTAGCCATCGAGATGCCTTATGGAACCCCACACGCAGGATGAAAGTGCAACACTACTGTCTCTGTTCACCATTTCTCAGAGATATACTGTCTACGAAAGTGGAAAGAATATAAACCAGTCACTGACAACCTTAAACGTCATGTCTACACCTAATCTCCTTTTAAAGCCACCCAACTTTTGTGGCTATTTCTTGTTATTGTTGTATGCCTTCAGTTTACAGCAACTCTAGGGCACACTTATCACGGGATTTTCTTGTCAAGATTTGTTCAGAAGGGGTTTGCCTTTTTCTGAGGCTGAGAGACTGTGACTTGCCCAAGTGGATTCCCATGGCCAAGAGAACTCCTGTCTCCAGAGTCATAGTCCAACACTCAAACCACTGCACTATGCTGGCTCTAGTAGCCATTGCTATTGATAATAAATTAATCAGTTTAATGATGCACTGTGTGAAGATCATTTCTGCTTCCTTTTATGTCTTAAATCTCCCTCCTGTTAGCTTGCTTGGATGATCACAAATTTTAACAAAGTGGTGTACAGAAAGAGGATAGGCATAGGTTTTCCTCCCTATCTAGTTTCTCTGCACCATGCATAATTTTCTCAGTTGTTTGGAAATCTGATTTTTTTTTTACATGCCTGCATTATTTCAGATATTAACATGAATACATGGAAGTTAAATTTGCTCACCCCACCATCATTTTGTTTATATAACTTCCAGACAGGACCACAGAAACATACAGTCCAGACTTATGTTGACATTGCTCTGACTTACATAGCCTTTGGATTTGTCAAACCTGAGCGAAACTGCCAGGGCTTTGCTGCTTGCTTGTTTGCTTGCTTTCCTTCCTAAAGAAGCATTAGCAACCTGATTTGACGTATCAGCATCTGACCTCTATTTGGCAATTCCGTTAATAGCTCAGTATTCAACTGAGCATGGCATTCTCCCGCTTGTCTTCTGCATATTGCTTTGAAGAAAGTTCTGGTATCTGGATTTCCTGCTGCTGAAACTCATGTCAACTTATTAAACTGAGACTTTATGATCCTCAGGAAATCCAAGTGAAGTATACAAGGACTAGTTCTGATTTGATGTTTCAAAAGAAATAAAAGCATAGCATAAGGGTGAACACAGAAAGATAAGTTATTCTCATCACCATTCCACTTCCTCTAGCCCTTCCCTCTCACTTTATTTTATGAAGAATTCACACAGTGGATCTTTGAGAGTGCTCAGCAAAAGCAATACTTCAGTATTCTTCTGATGAATACTAATACACCCTACATAAGGAAATTGCTTGACTTAGTTTACAGAGATAGTATTGTTCTGTACTGGAAGCTACTCTAATAAATGAAGTCACAAGCAATAAATAAGCCAACAGGGTAACAGGTGTAGTTTTATTCTATGAAATTAACGTTGCACTATATCAAAGTCCATTTCCTCTGAAGGAAGTATGAATCAAGACCATTGCACCATGCTCTGTTTATTGAATCTAGGCTATAGAACAAGGTTTGAAGTCCAATCCAATGGCAAAAAAACTGTCACTGCAGCAATGGTCATTTAACACATTAACATGGCAATGAATACAGAACAAGTGTATTTTCTTCAACAGGTTACTACAGACAAACCAAACTTTCTGGCATTGTGTACCTGTGTGACAAATCTGTTGGCAAATGCATGCATATTACATTCTAGCAATATGTGGCTTCAAGAACATAAATGTTTACCCAGATCCGCGCATCCTGGTGTTGTGGGGGAGGATGCAATGTGCCAGGCCGTGTCACATCAAGGGGGCAGGGAGCAGGATTATTTAAGCCCAGCTCGCACACACGCACGCACGCGCACACACACTTGGCCACCTTCGCTGAACAATACCACCCACCCACTCATCCTCGGTACGGTGTGTGAATCCAGGTCATTTTGGGGCTGGGTAGGAAATTTTCCCCCATTATTTGAAGGGAGATCGCCTACTCCATACTGTAGCTAAAGAGATAAAGGGAATTGGCTTTGGGTGGTATCAGCAAATTACAGCTGATTTGGCTGGTAGTGGGGGAGAGGACAAGGCTCCAGTGTACATTGTTGGCACCAGTTTGGATGTAGGGTATGGTTCCCAAACCTCCTCTTTCAGATTGTGAGACTCAGGGAGAAGGGAAGCAGGCTGCCCTTGAGGACAGGCCAGGTTTGGGGCTTCTCACCTGCAAGATCCTGGGACTTTGGTGGAAACCCAACCTGTTTGCCTTCCAACTAAGGGAAGCCACACAGCAATCTAAGAAAGGGGCTGAGGATGTAGTCAAGAGAGCAATGCCTGGCCTCAGCCAGATCCACAGCAGGTGCCTTTCCTCCCTTTGCCACAACATTCTGTAAATATTTTAGTCAAATAAAGTGGCCCTTTTACTCCAATGCAACATGTGTGGTCTTGTTATTCTGGGGGTGAGACATCAAATGAGAAGTGGTCCTCTAGAAACAAAGGAATTGGACTTTCCATACTTTTTCCCATTAAGAATGAGAAGTCCATTTGAGACCTCAACTATTGTGAAGAGGACAGAAATATATCTGGGTAGTTTATAGTCATCTATCACACTACCCTAAGTTTTGATACCTGTTTTCACTGTAGATTCTAATCAGTAAGGGTGTTTTCTGCTACATAACAGTTTGATTGTTTTTATTATGTGCATCATGGAAGATCATACAAGCCAAAGATCCAATGCAAATGTCTCACATTTTTGCAGTCTGCTTAGATAGCTTGATACTATATGGATCAAAAATAATTTAAGACAGTAAAAGCCTTCCTGAACACAAATGAAGCATAGGGCAGAGGGCAGGTATATGCTGAGCTTTGGTAAAAAGGAAAACAAAAAATTAGGATAAAACTTTACAGGATGATGTAGATATGGCAAAGGTTTTGTGTGTCTTGCCCATCACTGTTCAAGTAGATGCCACTAACAGTCAGACCACCACATTCCACACAGAAAAAAATTCAACTGGTGCTCTAGATAGGAAAGTTTAGTATTTCTATCAGCAACCAAATTCTGTTTGTTCAGTACTAAGAAAATGTACTACCTCTTCACCACAAACACTATTCTGAGGAAGGATGTTTGGGTTCTTCATAACAAATGAGCAACAATGAACAAGACTCGCTGCATTACAGCTTGCTTTCTCTAGCTCTGCCTCTAACAGTTTCTTAACCTATCAATGTAGCTCTTTCCACCAGCAAAAGATAAACATTCTTGAAAGCATCATCAGCACTTCAGAGCAGTTACACTGCAAATAAACATTCACTGCAGCATAAGCTGGTCATCTGCAAAGGCCCTTTATTCCTTTATAACCCTAGGTTCTTCAACTGTTTAATTCAGATCCTTTCACCAAGAAAGGTTAAATATCTCTAGAAGAACCAAAAGCAGGAACACTGCAAAATGATTAGATCTTCAGTCACAGGGAAAAACAATGTGGCATTATAGGTTTAAGGTCACTCTCAGATATGCAGTAAGTGAATCACGAGTAACTAATATACAGACTCTGTCTGAAAATACAGATCACACTGCATGTGAGTGAACCCAAATCTAGACGCTACCACGGGATAGAAATTACATGGCCTTCCAGATGTTGCGGCACTGTAGCTCCAAAAATTCCTCACTACTGGCTAGAGCTACTGGGAACTGCAGTCCAACAACATGTTCAGGGTTGCAAGATTTTACCCCATGGGTTACCAGAAAGAGGACTCCTAGAACTACCAATCAAAAGACACTGCACAGCTATTCCATCTTCCCCTCTTTAACAGATTTTCTGCTATAGGAAAAAAAGGATGGGTGACATGGTGGGAAAATATAGGAGAGTAACCAAGAAAGGACAATGCCATCTGGGACCGCTGGACCTTACACAATCCCGTGAATGAGGCCGGGTAACTGCACAATAATAACCAGCTCTGGAAGCACCCAATGTATCCAGCTCTGTTCACTCAGGAGTGATACTGAGGGTGGCAAGGGGATACATCCGACGGGAAACCAATCAGGCAAATGGGCTTTTATACACCCTGCTCTCCTGACTTGAGATCTCACCTCAAAAAAGCTCCTAAGCCTGTTATGTAATAAAGCCATTACAGTGAAAGTCTATACACCAATTCTATAATCAAGTAGAATTAGTAATCCATGTGCACTAGTATTAAATGGATTGATGTATTCTTTTTTATTTATTTATTTATTTATTCATTCATTTACTTATTTAGACCCCTAATGCCTCTTCATTCCTTGCAATAGCAGCTATTGTATAAAAGACATTTAAATGAACTTCAATCCTGGGCATTGCTAGTGCATTAGTTGAAATTATTCCTCCCAACTGGAAAGCTTAAAAGCAATTGGAAACAATTTCATTAGTGTTCCATTAGAGATTAAACAGGTTGGTCTTTTTACATTCAGGAAGATGCCAGAGAGCTGCCCTGGGCAATGATCTGAATGTGTTCCATGATGATGTAAAGCATGAAGTCATATTTCCAGGAAAGAGCTCCCAAGCATCAGAAGCTGTTTTATTTTTATAACCTTGATGATATTATCATCATCATTAATATTACTATCATTTATTTGTATAGTGCCATCTTTGCACATAGTGCTTTACAAGTAAAACAACCAGAAACAGCAGGTTCTGCCAAAGGCATACAATCTAAAAGATCTATATACACATACAAACACAAAGGGAAGGAAGGAATAATAAAACTATATCATTAAATTATAAAACAAATTATCTAGGTAAGATAGAAAAAATCCAATATAATATAGAACAATGACAAGTGTATGTAATCAAATTATACAAAATTATAAAACAACATTAAAGGAAAACAATTAAGTTCAAAAACAAATGGAGAAAAGGACTCTCAGCTGCTACACTTTCAGTGCATCTGAAGTCATTTCCTCACTAGACAGTTATAGCGCTATTATTCCACTTGCAACAGCCTATGAAATCTTGGGATTTGCAGTTTCAGGAGTGGCTGCAAACTGCAAACCTCAGGATTCCATAGGATGTTGCAAGTGGAATAATACGCTATAACAGTCTAGTGTGGAAATGGTCTGAGATCTGCATACAGGTCCCTAGAAGAAGCCTGCGGTTCAACCGTATAGAGAGAGACACTCCTACCATTAGACAGAGGCCATTTCCGCACTCACTGTTATAGTGCTATTATTCCACTTTCAACTTCTGGTGGAATCCTGGAGTTTGCAGTTTAGGGAGGGGCCTTTAGAATTCTCAGCCAGAGAGCTCTTTGGCCTCAGGAAACTACAAACCCCAGAATTTCACAGGATGTTGAGAGTGGAATAAGAGCACTATAACAGTGTAATGCAGAAATGGCCAGAGTGAGGCAAATGCCATAGACAGGAGATGCTAGGGCTGCAGTGGCAGCTGCTAAACCACACAACCCATCCTGGGGATTAGCCCCAGATTAGTCTGCTGCCCTCTTTCAGGTATGGTGAAAGAAACAGAGATTTTTGCATCAGATAGCAGCAGCATGTCTTCAGTAAACAATGCAATGACACATTGAATGAAACAGAGCTATTAACTATATTTTCTACATGTTTTAAATATATGAGTGGACTAAGCCTCAGAATTAATTAGCATTGACATGAAAGACACAGATAAAGAGATATAAGTAACAGAAAGATGGATACATTCCAAAAGGATTTGTCCTGAGATCTCTTATCTGAAAAAACACCCCTACTGACTTGTTAACCTTAACATGGCTACCAAAAATGAAAAACAATGGCTTCCTTTACTGTGAACAAGAGAGTCTATTTGCCCTTCTTAAAATCCAAAAGATGGTATCAAGGGTTCTACAAAGAGAAAGCATAATCAGTATGGTAGCTAGCCTTGCACTCCCTCTCTTTAAAATTAAAGTAAATGGGTGCACGGGCATACACCTTAGGGAGGAACAAAGACAGTAACAAAACTGCTGTACACAGGGGAGTAGGGAAAGAAAAAGATTATTTATTCACAGGTAACATCACCGGCACCAGATACTAACAACAAGTATAATTAGCTTTCATATCACTCCTGGGTATTCAGTCTAATTACAAAGAGAAGTAGTTCAGACTGTAAGAAAATCTGCATTTTTAAAAAATGAAATACACAGCTCTTGAAATGACAGAGGCCTGCTGTGGAAAAGGAGTGGGAATACATGTACAGCCTTCTCTTTAAGAAAAAGGGGTACCTGAATACTCACATAATGGGTATTCAGCCCACGTAACCCCCATAATGGGGTAATTTGACTGTTTGCTTGGGACAATGGTTCTCAACCTTTTCTTTCCTGGGCATCCTCTGAAAATATAATTTTTTGCCAGGGACCCCCAAGACTTAGCTGTGTTGTGCGCCTTCAAGTCATCTTCTGTCTTGTGGCAACCCTAAGGTGACCCAATCACAGGGTTTTCTGGAGCTGAGAATGTGTGAGACACCCCCAAAGTCACCTATTGGGTTTCTATGGCTGAGCAGGGAATTCAGCTCTGATCCCCAGGTTCATAGTCCAATGGTCAAACCACTACACCACATGCTGGCTCTTTCCCTTCCCTTTCTTACCCTTTGTTAATATTTTCAAGTCCTTCTCACTTGCTGTTTTAAAGTATTTGTCCTGAGACAAAGAACTTTTCTTTTTCACCTTTCCCTCACCCCCTCCAGTCTTGCAAGCCAATCCTTTCATTAAATCAGCTTGGTTTTGTTCAACCCTCAGTGTGACCATTCCTGGGCTATAACCCCATTTCACAAACCAGAGTTTCTTGGCCCTTCATCTCCCCCATTTCAGTGGCTGATTCCTCCATTTGTTCAACTTGAATTTGTTTCCTCATGTTGTTCTCAGCCTCCCTCACTTTCATATTAGCCCCACATTTCTCACCCTCTTGCCTTACATCTCCTCACAATTTCCCTTGATCTTATTCCTCAGATTTCTATCAAATCTTCTCATTGTCTCTTCTTTAAGCGTGGGAGTCCCTCTTCTCTCAGAAAATGCAATTCCTTCATCATCTGTTGTAAAAGTCCTGAGGAGGTTCCTTGGAAAATTCCATCTTTCATTCAATCCAGTAGTTAGAGAATTAACAGTTCAACTCTTCTCCCTCAGCTTATAGCCAGCAAATCAGTCTTATCAGCATCAAAGAGATAACACTTGCACATTTTCATACTGTAGTTTCTCTTTGCTAATGTCAAATTCAGTCTTGTAAATAAGATGAAATTCAGTATATCCATAAAAATATATGCACCTAAATCCTTAATTGTTCTCTTTTAAATACGACAACCCCCAGTTGTCTTATTTAACTCCCAATCTTATGGAGTAAACACATTTAGTCAACTCTTAAGCCATTTCCACACTAGACTGTTATAGTGCTATTATTCCACTTTCAACATCCTATGGAATCCTGGGGTTTGCAGTTTAGGGAGGGGCCTCAAAGGCTCCTCAGGATTCTATAGGATGTTGAAAGTGGAATAATAGCACTATAACAGTCTAGTGCAGAAATGGCTTTAGTTGGAGAAAGAAGATGACTGATGAGGTTTCTATTCATCCATTTTAATAAAAATTGTTCACTTTTGGCACTCCAAAGTTTTGTTTAAGATTGCCCTCAGATCCTCAGATCAAAACAGCTTTCATGGCAAGGGCAAAAAATGTAACCCACTCAGTCCTTCCCATTCATCATGTGTTTACTCAAGAGTAAATGCAAGTAATGGGAATTCCAGATTCTTGTGGATGTTTCCCCCACTCCCTCAGGACAAGTTTCTCCAGTCAGAGATCTCTCTGTCCACCACTTTTACCATGAATGTTCTCTTTGCTGCAGAACTGCTGCAAGGAACATCTGCCTGCTGTCCTGCCAGAAGCTGAGTCACATGTTCCCCTTTCTCAGTCAATAACCTTATATGTTTTCCTCTTGTTTAAAAATCTCTGTGGTTTTCACAGCTTCCCAGGAGAGCCACATTAGAATCGGAATAACACACGATGGCAGCAAATGTATGTGAATGTGCATGTAAAAGATTAATGGGGTTGAATCCTCTTCTAAGGCTTTTTTTCTGCAGCTTCTATCTCACCCACTTTTCTCTTTTCTGTTATTAGGCCCTAGCTGGGAGAGAAGCATCTAGAGGGACAGACTACACAGATAGGAAAGAGCAATTAATTTACAACCAACCCAAGCCATTTTGGTTCCCGAGGCAAGATGACAAATGCTCTCTCCCCAGACATATAGTGACCAAGGCTATTCAACTTTTTTTGGTATCTGAGACAGAACATTCCACAAGAGGTCCCTGGGAATGAAAATACATGAATAATAAATTTAGATAATTAACAACAGTGTATCTTTTTATGTTTCTCTAAATCAGATGCCTGAGATAGCTGTCTTGTTCTGGTAGGAACATAAAGTTCAACACCTCTGGCCCATGTACACCTTTGGCCTTTTGAGTTGCACACACATGTACCTTCTTCAATACATGAATGGATGGAGAGGGTTCATAAATGCAATATACAAATAGGGTGTGATTTTTTAAAAAATACAGCTTGTTCAAAAGAATGGGTCTTCATCAGTTATATGTAGTCTAAGCCTCAGAGTACAAAGCCAGTAATAAAAGGAGAAATTAAGCTGAATGCCCCCATATTAAAGCAAATCAAACCACCTGTTTTCCTTGAAAACCAAGATTGTTCTCTAGCAAAGACATCATTCCATTCATGTATGCAAAGCATCTGCCATTTTCATCAAATTTCCTGCCTGGTCTAAAGGTCATGCTGACACTACAAACAAGACCATTGCGGTCAATTTGAGTACCATATGGTGGTACTCTTTACCTTGTCTGATAATCCGTACAGTTTCACCTCAGAAGCAAATTGTCAAATCCTTTCAACACGTGTATCCTAAATATTGCATTGTTGCTGTTATGGTTTATTATCATCATAATGAACATGGAGTGGTGATGATGATGATGATGATGATGATGATGACAATTTTCCTTTCACACACATCTATCTTATTACATAACTCATGTTGCCTAGTGAGTAACTGAGGGCCTTTCCACACTACAGTATTATAGTGCTATTATTGTACTTTCAACATCCCATGGAATCCTGGGGTTTACAGTTTAGGGAGGGCATTTAAAATTCTCAGCCAGAGAGCTCTTTGGCCTCAGTAAACTACAAACCCCAGAATTCCACAGGATATTGAGAGTAATAACAGCACTATAACAGTATAGTGTGGAAAGACCCTGAGAATATTGCTCATGATCAAGTTCAGATCTCAAATCTTGGTTCAAATCTCACTCCAGGTACAAACTCACTAAGTGGACTCAGGCAAGCCACTATAGATTCAGCATAAGCTCCTCAACAAGAACACTAGCTTATCTTACAGGCTGTAAACTGCTCCAAGTCACATTATTGAGAGAAAGGCAGGAAATAAATAAATAAAATAATTAGTAAATAAATAAAATTGCAAGACTTACTAACATAATGGACTAAATCCAATGTTACTTCTACTTGGAGCAGACCCATTGAAATCTATATAAAGTAAATTGTGACTAACAAATCTCATTGATTTGAACAGGTCAGCTGGAGCAAGTCCAGAGGAGGGCGACCAAAATGGTGAGAGGCCTGGAAGCCATGCCCTACGAGGATAGACTTAGAGAGCTGGGTATGTTTAGTCTGCAGAAGAGAAGGTTAAGAGGGGACATGATAGCCATGTTTAAATATTTGAAGGGATGCCACATAGAGGAAGGAGAGGGCTTGTTTTCTGCTGCTCCAGAGACCAGGACAAGGAGCAATGGATTCAAGCTGCAGGAAAGGAGATTCCACCTGAACCTCAGGAAGAACTTCCTGACCGTCAGGGCTGTCCGGCAGTGGAATCTGCTGCCTCGGAGTGTAGTGGAGTCTCCTTCCTTGGAGGTTTTTAAGCAGAGGCTTGATGGCCATCTGTCGGGATTGCTTTGAGGGTGTTCCTGCATGGCAGGGGGTTGGACTGGATGGTCTGTGTGGTCTCTTCCAGCTCTAGATTTCTATGATTCTATGATTCTAAACAGGACTAATGTTGGATTTAGCCCAATGTGTACAAAGCTGTCGGAAGACAAGAAATGTGCTGAATAACTACTGAATATAAAGGGATTTTGTAGCACCTTTGAGACTAACTGAGAGAAAGAAGTTGGTAGCATAAGCTTTTGTAAACTTAAATTTACTTCATCAGATACATGGAGTTAAGTGCCTAGCAACAGATCATTATAGCTATGAATAAGCAGGCTGTGCATGTGAATAGCTATAGAAATCAAAAAATTGTTGGTACAGTGATGAAGTGACAAGTTTGGTTTTAATGATGGTCACTGGGGACAGAGGCAGGAGGAAACATGTTGCCTAATGCCAAAATGAGTAGTTAACCATGTGTATGGTGGAGGGAGTTACTGGAATGTAGTGTGATGTTGGCTAGGAACCAGAAAGGAGACATGATAAACTATCCAGGAGAGCTCTCATGAGGCTGGGGTGTTAACTAGTGTTATATGTGTAGTGTGAAAGGAAAGCAATGTATTTGCTTAACCCACTGTCGATAGACTAGAGTTTGTGAATATTTCTCAGTTCTGCTGTTTCTCTTTCCAATCCTCCTTTGTAGATTTTTATTCAAGGTCTGTTCTGAGGTCCGTATACTGAATATTATTGAGAGATGGCTCCAGGTTTTTAATAGTTGTTCTCTGGAATAACACTCCAGCAGATCTAAGAGCAGCAGTAGTACAGATCAGTAATGTTGTTGCAGGACAGGTGCCTGTGTATAGGCTGCCATTTAAATTTTTATAACATCCCAGAGGGGATGCTACATTAAAGACACCACAATAAATAAAAATGGTGGCTCAGATCCAGCTACCTGGCATGATGGCCTTCAGCAGGCATCAGCTGAGTGGTAGGCTCTCATAGAGCACTGAACTGATGATATCATGATGTCAACCCAATGATGGTTATGTTGGTGGTTGTGGTGGTGATGACGAGCTACTAATGCAGTCCTCCCCAACCTAGTGCCCTTCAGATATGCTCAGTTGCATTGGGCTATAAATCTCATCATCCATCATCAACCTCAGTGGCAAGCATAACCATTGGCTTTGCCATCTGAGTATAACAGGAATAGGAATTATAGTCCAACACATGTATGTTCTTCAGATTGTGTTTTGCTACAATGATAGTTTGTGTACTTCTATAGCTTTGTTCTAATTTTTGATATTAGCAGTTCATGGTCTCTGCCACAATCTGCTCTTGGCCTTGTTTTAGCAGTGAGAATGGAGTCTTCTCCATCTTCTGCTTCCAGTTATATAGTCTCTTTGATTTCTATATTAGCCATCTGGTGATCTCCAGGTGTACAGCGGTCCCTTTGATTGCCTGAAAAATGGTAATGAACAAACTGCTGGTCTCACAAAATTCAAGTAAGTCACTCTCCTGCTTAATTTCTTTAGCCCAGGCCAAATTCTCCAACAGTGTTTCATTCTGCTTTTTCCTATGTTTGAATTCTGATTGCCTCTGATTATCAATGTGTCCTGTTTTGATGTACAATCTACTTCTTCCTGAACACCCATGCAGAATCTTTCACTTTCTTTTCTCATCTGTCTTTGTGGAAGCATAAAGATGGATCACATTTACATTAATAGGCCTTCCCTGGAGTCTTATCAATACTATTCAGTCAGACTTGGCACTTTATCCCCTGACTGTTCTTACTACACTATCCCTCGATATTAATTCCAGCCCATTTCTTCTCTATCGTTTATAGAGCAAAACACTGTGTAATTTGAGGTGTGTAAATTTTAGTTTGCTCACCACAAAGTACTGCAACATTTTTATGTTCTATTTCTTGCTTTTCAATGTCTAATTTCACCTAATTCATGATTCCCACATTCTGTTCCGTATGCACTGTGAAGCTTCAGACTCTTCTTTCATATCTCAGCATACCAGCAACTGAACATCGTTTTGGCTTGAGTTGAGTTCCATCGTTAGACACAACGTACTTGTCCTCTGTACTTCCCCAATAGCTGGTCGGATACCTTTTGACCTGGGAATCTCATCTTCTACCACTATCACTTTTTGCATTTTAGATTGTGCCATCATAGGATTTTCAAGATGCAAGGCTTCAGGAGTGGTTTACTGTTGCTTCCTCCTGAGTAGTACCAACTCCTTTAGAGTTGCCCATTGGTGCCGGTGCCACTGGCTCTGAGACAGCCCCTGCCAATGTGTCACTCTTCACTGATTCTGCCCTAACTAACTTAACTATCTTAAGACTAACTTAAAAATCTAAGAGAATTAAGGAGTGGGCTTTGCTCCAATTCCCCTCACATTTACATTCATCTAATTCTGTAGGAATAGAGAGGAGATTTCAAAATATGTGGGAAAATAGTCAGAAAAAATGTTTTTTGAGTGGTCAGAATCTGTAATGAAAAATACCTTGGCCTGATGAAAATCTTTGCTATTCAGGGCTTATTCTAGGCAAAATTCACATGGTTGCTTTGTGCAGAAAACATTTTCTGTGCAGGGATCAGCCTTTTCTGCACAGAAATACTATTTCCTGCCAGAAAATTTTTCTTTTGCAGAAAATGCTGTAGCTGGGGATTTATTGTGTGTACACTTATCATGTGGTTGTTTTACACAAAAAACAGCATTTTCTGTGTAGAAAACAACACACCAAAAATGCTGTTTTATGCACTGTAACTACATAACATGGCTGCTAGATCCAGATGGCTTCAACTTGCCACTGAATTAGAATGACTGGTTTTCAGGCATGTTTCCTGATTTTGATTTTTTAACCAAATCATAACCTCTGCAGTTATAAAAAGCCCTTGTCCATGAGTCTGGCTGTTATTACAATTTGCTTCCATATTTATGACCATTACTCACGAAACAGATAGGAAGTGTTGCCAAGGAGACTATTTTGCATCCCACATGAAGTTGCTAAAGCAACATGACTAAATTGGGCACTGAGCTCTTAACCTTTACAAACCATATTTGTATCAATAGGAAAATGAAATGAATACTATTAAACTCTGTTGGATCTATCCGGTTAAAGACACTTAAAGATGGTCAAATAAAAATGCAGTTTTTCTCGTTATAGATCTCTTTATCTGAATAGATTTTTATTAGAACACAAACAGAGACTTCCTACCTCACAAGCTGAGTCCACGTTTGCTTCTTCAGATATACATGACTCATTAAATTTTGCTTCTCTTTAAATAGTTGGGCTTTATTCATAATTCACAGTCTGCACCTAATGCCTTTTTTTTTTTCACCTAATGGCTTTCTCATGCTTTGTTCTGACATTTAAATACCTGCTAGTTTATATGGAAGCAGGACCAATGCTATCATTATGCCAACTACGCAACTGCCTAGGTGTACCTCCAGCAGTACCTTTGGAAGCACAGTTTTATACTGATTAGTTTTCTTAACCCTTGTAAAAAAAAATGCAACTGACAAGTTATTTATTTAGTGTTAGTTTGAGCACTGGACTATAACCCTGGAAACCAGGATTCAATTCTCCACTTGGCCATGGAAACTCACTGGGTGACCTTGGGCATATCACACACGCTCAACATCAGAAAAACCCATGATAGGTTCACCTTAAAGTCACCATAAGTTGCTAACAACTTGAAGGCACACAACAACAAGAACAACAACCACAGCAATGCTATGGAACATAATTAAAGTCTTATAAAAAAAATCTATATTTTTTATTTATCTTTCTCATATATATTTTTATTTTTGAAACTTGGTGGTATTTCTGATTAAGAAAAAAATTCTCTTCTCAGTTGTTAATATGTGTTGTTTACAGCAGTAATATGATGTCAGTGTGGTGTAGTAGTTTGAGCATTAGAACAGGACTCTTGAGAACAGGATTCAAATCCCTGCTCAGCCATGGAAACCCACTTGGTGACCTTGATGACCTTATGCAAGTCACACACTCTCAGCCTCAGAGGGAGACAAAGGCAACATCCTTCAGAAGAAACTTTGCCAGGAAAGCCCCATGATAAGTTCACCTTAAGGTTGGCATAAATTGGAAATGACTGGAAGGCACTCAACAACAAAATATGATGCTTTAAAATAGTGATCCTTGGTGGTACAAGCCTAAAAGGTTTATCTGAAAATACCTCCTGAACTGAAGTTGGAACTATTCAAAATTATTTGTGCGCAGAAACATTTTGTTTTCTATTTGGGAAAGATAATCAAAGATTGTTGTTTTACTTATTCTTGCAATCTAAAATAAATTTAACAGTTTCAAATTTTCTGCTTTTCATTTTCTTCTACAAGACTTCTGTTTTTGAAACTAGAAGGGGGAGTGCAAAATAGCCCGGCACTTTGTGCACAATATAATAGCTAATCACCAGCCAGCAACCAACAATGAAAAGGAGAAGCTCCCCATGACCTTATGACTACTACCAACACAGAGTAGTGACTAACAAATGGAGGAGAGTCTGGTTCACATTCTGCAAGGGATGAAAATCTGTGCCCATTGAGTTTTCAGCAGTTTGCACCAGTACAAAATAATAGTTGTCATTGTAATGTGTCTGTTTAATTTACAGTACCAACAGACACAGTGAAACCTGTGTGAAAGAGTGGAATACTTTATCATCTAGTTAAGTGTCTTTACAATATTTTAAACCATTCAAAGGTTATTAAACTGTTGGATAGCAAAAAATGTACTCAGTCCTTGCTACCTCTGTACACAGTGAGAACATGCAAGTAAATTACTCTAAGGTCCTTTTTGCACCTTACCTTTTCACGCTGCTGGGTTGGGGGTTTTGTGTGGGAAGGCTTGGGAGGAACGCTCTCGCAGGCCTCTTGCTTCAGCGCCGCAGCTTTTTCCTGCTCGAGCGAGCGCCCCACCCCTTCCTTCCACAGTGCAGCCTGGGAGTTGGAGGCTGCGCTGGGGCAGGAAGCACGACCAGTGTGGCTCAGGAGGCTTCGCATGGCAGGTGAGTACGCCCTAGGCCCCTGAGCAATGCATGAGTGTGCACCATTTTTGGCTTCGAGCCGAAAATGAAAAAATCCATGTGCGCTCTGCGTCCAGCTCTTGAGTGTCGCGTAAATATGAGTGCATCATACAGACTGCTCCGCACATTTACGCGATGCTCAAGGGGCCCTCTCGCTTCCAAAATGCCGTGCAAAAAGGGCCTAAGTGACTGAGAGAAACCACATGACATTTCTTGCTACTATATATACAGCTGGAAGTCTCCTTGAGTTAAGTCCTAGTGGTCCACGGTAACAAAAGATATTTAAAAGGGGTCTGTGCAAAGAAAAGGTTGAGAATCACTCCTTTACATAAGTAACCTCTACTGGCGGGACCCCCACACAAAACCTGATGGAAATATCATTCATCCACATCCCAATCACTAGCAGAATGGACCTCCTTCTCCCCAACTAATGTCTGGTAAAGTAGGTTTGGGAGGGAATTAAAATCATGGCAATAGTGTCAAAATCATGACCACATAGCAATTGTGACTATGAAACAGTAATAGATGAGTAAATTTAGGTAACTGTTTCATATTCATAATCACTAATTAGTCATGATTGTAACACTACTGCCATGATTGTAACTCCTCTTAAACCTATCTTACCAAGAATCAGCTGCATGGAGAAATAGAAGCCCATTCTGCTGGCAACTGGAGCCCAAGTAAATGACATTTCTTTCAGATTTGGGAGGACTGGGCCAGCAGAGGTTACTTAAGTATATTTAACCAAATAACTGATACAAAATTGCAATCCATGTTCGTGTTCTTTTTTTCTAATGCTTAGGCCAAGACAGGTCTTGCTTAGCACATTTTAATTTTATTAGACCAGTTCGTAATAGGACACTAAATCTTTGCCATATCTACCAATGAAACCACTCAGCCATCAGAACTGCAGACAAAAGCATTCTTCAGATCAGCATCCACAGTTTGTAATATACTTTTCTGTTGATCCCTTTTGTTTTTCTTAGTACTAATACCACCTCAGAACCTTGATACTGGAAAATGCTTACATTTTATGTAAAGCCTAAAAGAAGGCTTTGGTTCATTGTAGACTTAAGATATGAGCAGCACATTTGGGGGCAAACAATAGAAGCAAGGGAATTTTTGTCAAGAAAGTAAAAGGTTAATCTCTATCCTTGCTCCATGATCTTGATCTATATAGGGGAGGTCCAGCTTTTTTTTTTTTCTAAAATGGTGCATAGTTTTAAGCAGATTGCCCTCAAATTACCATTAAGAGACAAGTCTAAAACCCAGCAACTGTGAACTGTTTTGTTGTAGAAAAGAATGGATGGATATATATAGCACCAACGACAGGCAGAAATTCAACAAATAAATCTTCCCCTATGATGAGCAATAAAGAAAAGGGTGCCCTGTAGAATTTCTGTCTGTGAAGTAATGACACAGTCAATGACACAAGAAGACCTGAAAATGAACTTTTCCTGTGAAGACTGCAATGGGATGAAAAGGGGTTTTCCTCACAAACATTCAGCACTCATTGTAACATTACTTGTACTACAGAATGTTATAGGACTCGGTCTGCTTTCATCTTCTTTCCAATGATGGGAAACCAAGAGTTTTTAATCTTAATTTTCAGCCACCCCCTTTGACTTCCCAAGGGAAACAAGATCAAGCACGACTGTCATCCAAGAAATATTGATGATGTCACTCAACTCCCAGAACACATTAAGAAAGCTAATTAGTTCCACTTTATCTAAGCTTCACTTTCCTTAGATCTTTATTTTTTTTTCATTTCTAGCAAGAGACTTTTATTATTCTCAAAAAAAAAAAAAACCGACACATTTAACAACAATGCACATTATAGAATTCTACAGTCCAGATGATACTTTCCATCCAGGGTCACACAAAAATCTTGTGAACTCTATGAAACAGTGATAACTAGTTATCTTCCTGGGTCTTGGTCACTTACCTTGTACTCCAGAAAGTTTTTCAGCAACACAATGAATGAGTTTAGACCCAACATGAAACTGGTTTCTTGTTAATGAGACTCAACTATAGCAAGCCTTGGACTCAGACATTCTTCCCTTCCCTTACTTTCCTTCTTCCACATTCATGTTTGAGAAGAGAAAGTTGAGCACATCCTTTTTGTGACTTAGAATTATCTGCAGTTCCCTGTTACATCCAAATTCAGGTTAACTGTTGTTTCTTCAAGTAAAAATTAGTTAAATCCAGGATCATAGCAGGGTTTAAGATCCTGGTTTGTTAGCAAGCTGTTGTGTGAACAAAGAAAGTCACCTACATTTGGAGATTAGAGAGCAGTGAGCAAAGTGCAGCCTGTGGCCACATGCAACTCCCACCACATGCAACTCTCACCACCAGCTCCAAACTCCCCCATTATTATTTTTCTGGCAAATGGTGGAGGGTGTGATTTACCTCTCCAGCCAGCTTCAGAAAGCTATGATTCACAGCCTCCTCCTCTGTGTACTGTTTAACATACACACAGCAATTTTTCAAAGCCAGACCAAGAAGGGGAGAGGAAGGGAAGAAACTAGGCCCATAGTTCACCACAACACATTTTCATAACAGGAAACTATGTTTTCTGAGTATATGCTTTAACCATTGTGGGGCATTGAAGCTTCTACAAGATCTCCCGGAGGTCAAGGGATTGCAATCAATTCATTCATATTCTGTGTGGGTCATTTCACGTATTACAAAGTGGAATACACAGCTGCTAGAGTATGTACACATAGGAGAGTCACATCTAACCCTAGCGTATCAGCACATGCACTATTTGACATGCATAGTTGAAATGTACGTGGATGAACATACATCTGTACTGCATATACATTACGTTTGTACTTCAGCGGTAGACACACAAAAATCTTAACTCAGCGCAGAGTCAGCCAATAGCGACTTGCAGATCCCAATTCTATTTTATGGAAATTGCTTCTGTCTGGATCTGTTCTGAATATTCAAAACATCTCATTACATTATACTATTCTGTGCCTCTGGCATGATTTAACACTCACACACTGGGAGAAAATGCTGCTGTTGCTAGACTATAAATTTACACCAAATCTTCCTCTCCCTTGCTATAGGGCCTTATCTCAAATGTGCCATAAATCTTCCCTTTTGTCTAAAGTATGTATCTATTCTGTTCCTCCCAGCAACATCTGAATGCTGCCTTCTAATGAACTACAAGAGGACCCAAGAGTGCCACACTGGCAGAGGAAAGCTACACTGGAAATATAGTGAAAAGCTACAGTGAACTGTTTCCTTCTCATAATCCTCTTGTTATATCCCAGGTTGGAAGATTAGATAACAAGGCTATTTTTAGCCCTCTAGGCTGACTGACTACACAACAGAAAACCAAAAAGACATTAGATTTTTCTTCTGCATCAAGAAATCTTTTTATATGCTGACACTTCCACTGCTTCAATATGTTTTATCAACAGCCTTTACATTATTAATAGTTCCACATTAAAGTATAGTTCAAAGCCCTTTTCTTGTCTACCTTTTAATAGTTGTATTATCTGGACAATGGCATAATATTTTAAAATGCTAGTTCTTACTCCCTAACGATATTTTGCTTTTCATTATCACTGGGCAGATGTTCAAGAGTCAAGACGAGGTACACTGCACAAGTAAGTGTCTAGTTGGTTTTATGTGAAAGAGCAACATAACTGGTTTTTCTCTTATCTACCTGTATGGTAAACATACCAAAAATCTGCAGCCAGTCATGGCTTCCTCCCATGTGGAAATCCACTGGAACAGACATATTGTAACTAGTTACAATGGTTACACATCTACTCAGGTGTATTTGTAACATAAGCTATTAATAGCAACTGGGGGTGACTATTATGCCAGTGAGGTACGGAATCCACTCTGGGTTTTAGTCCAAACTTAACAGCCATTATCCAAGGTGCTGGACCCTAACCGCAAAATAGGTTTGGCACCTTAGATAGCCCCATTAAAGTTTATACTAACTGGTGGTGGTGGTTTGTGACTTCCAGTCATTTCTGATTTATGGTGACCTTAAGGCAAACCTATCACAATGTTTTCTGCGGCTGAGAGTGTGTGACATGCCCAAGGTCACCCAATGGGGTTCTGTGGTTGAGTAGGGAATTGAATCTTGGTCCTCAGGCTCGTACTCCAACACACCACACTGACTCACTAATACCTGGAATGAATTCACCGCCCCATTGACATAGGAACCATCAACTACCACAGGCTATTAATCTGTAACAAATGGACAACAGGCCCCTAAAAAAGGAACACATCATTCTTTCTGAAGTCTATTGTCCTGCATCTGCAGGCATCTCTAGTACGCTGTTCATTAATATAGTCAAGAGTTGGTACCATTGAGAGGGAAAAGATAACTGGAAAGCAAAGTATCACTGGATAGACATGGCTGTATATTAATCTTTATTATCATTAAGGACATGTTCAAGCATGAACAACAGGAACATACCATGTTTGACTTATCACAGAACACAAGGATGCATTTAAAGGAATGAAAAATCACAAATCACATGGAACTGAGACTTCAAGGTTACATTTCCATTTTCAAAATTGAGTTCTACCAATGCTGTTCCATATCTAGCACAAGAGTAGGGACAATGCAACCCACATGAGCCCACTAAGATTGATTTTTCTGCCTGAGGCCTAATTTGTTTGTTTTTTAATTTTTTTTGAAAAAAATGTGCATCAAAATGCCCCCATATGCCCTCTGGGGTCATGGGTGGCAATTTCATGATGTTAAAATAAATACCATCAGGCCATTTTAAGTACAGGAGAGGATTTTTTTTTCTAACAGGAAGTAACCTAGAAGTTCATTTTGGAGTAACTTCCTGTTGTTAAACAAAAAATATGTTTGGGACCTAAAATGGTGGTGGAGGCTATCGCAAAATTGCCCCTCAAAGCCCATACAAGACATTATGGTGCAAAATGTTTGCATTTTTTTTTCAACAGGGGTGTGACAGTGATTCAGCCCTCATGTATGGTTCTCTGGACCCTGACAGCTGCTCACTCCAAGACAGCTTACTGCTGAAGTCAGATTAGCGAAACATACATATGATTCACACTATGTCTAACAGTATAAAATGTTCCCTCATTCTAAGATCTTTGCTTTCCTTCAAACAATAACTAAGCACTTTACATGAAAGGAAAGACAAAATGACTTTGAAGAATATATCTAAAATATAAAATGACAACAGCTGCTGCTCAAATGCAAGCAAGACCTAATAGAAATGCTAAAACTAAAATGATATCATTTAAAAGGAAGATTGCAATTTATCTTCAGATGAGGAAGGCTGGAATCTGAGGAGAAAATCACATAAGCTCTGCTTCTTTGGTGGTTCAGCTTAGCTGTCAGAAAGCTATCTCCTAAATTGTTAAGACACTAATACTAATCTCTGTGTCAGAAGAAGGGTGTTGATGATGAGCAGCTGAGCATAAAGCACAAGGTATATCTTCAGTCGGGTAGCTTTTCAAGGGAAATCAAGCAGTGCTTATAGCCATCAGAGGGTAAAAGCTGATCAAGAAGGTTTTGAAATCATGTGTTGACATATGGAAAGTCAATGTAAATTAAAAACCATCAGGAATAATGTGATTAGGCTTCTTTTCTCTGGGTTGCAGGCTCTAAATTGCTGGGCTTAAGTGTGTAAAATAAAGAAGGGAATCCAGAAAACGCTGCCATTTTCAGCTTTGTACATATCTCTCGACTCTTGAATTTCAAATTCATCCGTCTCCTTCTAATGCCAATTTTACTCTAACACTTTATTTTTGGAGCCCTTCCTGGGACAGTGTGGGCTCAGCTTCCTTGACCTAGTAAAGTTCAAAGGTGTCCTTTCCACATCTGGGGTTTATACATGCTGAAAATAATCTTGAAACATGTTGATGTTGGGACTTTTCAAACAATGGACTTTTTATGTTCAGACTGAGAACTGAACTGAGGTGGTACCTGAATAAGATGACATCACATGATGATGGGGTTGTGAGCTGGTGTGGTTTACTGGTTTGAATATTGAAGGCTAGAAATCCAAAAGACTCCAATTCAAATTTTTGCTCATCCACAGAAGCCCACTGGGTGACTTTTGCCAAGTCACATTTTCTCAGCTGTAAAAGATGGCAATAGCAAACCTCCTTTGAATAAAAGAAAACCCTATGATAACCCCACCATAAATCAGAGTTGAGTTGGAGGCATATAACAACAACACAGGCGAATCAGCCTTCAGACATTTTGGCACCTAATATGATATCTTTTAGAGAACCAGTTCTCCTGTCACTATCACCACAGTGGTTAATTACCTTCCAGTCTTGAATGCTCTCACAGTGAAATCCTATGCATGTTTACACAGAATTAAGCTCCATTGTGTTCAATGGGGCGTACCTATTTGTAAGTAAGTTTAGGACTGCAGTCTTGAAATGCAGCATAATATAAGGGTACTAAAGCTACAAGGAGGCATCTAGTCTAATGCTTGACATGGCAGGATACAGTATTTTCATTCACAGTAGTTTGCATGACCACAAAACAAAAACATGGTTCATGTCTTGTGGCAGACCTATTACAAGGTCTCCAGTGCCAATAGATGAGATTTCTGTGCCCCCAAAATTCCTTATTACATGTAAGCTACAATTCCTTCTGCATCTTCAATAATTCTGCATTTTCCGTACCTAGCCATCACCAACATTAACCCAGATTCAAGTATAGTAATAACTCTAGATTCTGTGGTTTTCTTGGCATCAATTTTAGATTTTTCTTAAGCCAGAGAATTTCAAAATCACCAAGTTCTTATCAAGTTCTGCAATTCTATGAGCTAAAAAATAAATCATAATATTCAAATAGTAGATTGTGTGCAATGAAATGTGGCCCAGGGCTTATCTTCTAAATGCAGGTCTCCCCAGGCTTCCAGTGCATGACCATGTACATTATATATCTAGCTAGATTCTTAACTCAGTTCCTGGAAGAATGAATGCTCTCCAGCCCTTTGCTTTTACCTATCAAATATTGACTTACAACAAATGCAGACTTTCCTATAGTGTGTTTAATAACAGCATCAATCTCTTGAATAACCTTTGCCCGAATCAACTGGTACCTGCTGTGGGGGCTTTTAGGGAAGGAAAGAAGAAAAGGGGAACTGTAAAGTAAAGTAAATAAAAGCACTGTAATTAGATAGCTGAGAAGCAGAGGTACTGCTGGGGTGAGCCCTTAGATAAGAAACTAAAGAGCAGAACACTGCTAGTGTGAGAAAAGAGAAATTAGGGGTTTTGCGGGAAGGTCATATTAACTTAAGGAGGTTTTTTTGTTGTTGTTGTTATGGGTAGTGGTGGTGTTAACAGTACTGATCAGATGACTGAACAGAAAACAAAGGTACAGCCTGAGGGCTGAAATAAAATATTTAAAGGTGGAAACTAGAAAGGCTGTAGGTCACAGTAGGCAGGTGGATGCTAAAGGAAAATAAATTATATTGCACACATTCACATTCTCTCAACTGCTACTTGCTGTTCACAGCTATGGAAACTGACATAATGGAAAAAATGGGAAAGCTAAGCAGAATAGGGACAGCCTCATGATTTGCAAGAGGATACTGTTACGAAAGAATACGGAGAAATGAAATGGTTTCCAATTGGCAAGGAGGTCAGGCAAGGCTGCATTTTATCACCCTATCTGTTTAACTTGCATGCTGAACATATACGTAAAGCAGTATTTGACTCAGTGGAGGGAGGCACGAAAACTGGAGGAAGGAATATTAATAATTTAAGATATGCAGATGACACTATACTACTAGCAAAAAAAGCAGCTACTTGCAACAATTACTGAAGAATGTCAAGGAGGAAAGTGCAAAGGCAGGTTTACAGATGAACATGAAGAAAACAAAGATAATGATCACAAATGACATAACTTTAAGGTACAGGATTAAGTCACTGAAATGGTTCAAGATGTTCCATACCTTGACTCAGTCATTAATCAGAATGGAGACCGCAGTGAACAAATCAGAAACAGAGTAGGATTTATGAAGGAACTAGACAAGATCCTGAGTTATAATGATATATCATTGAATATTAAAATAAGGATTAGCCATGCCATTGTATTTCCAATTTGTATGCATGGTTGTGAAAGCTTGACAGAGAAGAAAGCTGACAGGTCACTAGAAATGACCATAATGCTTTGTAAGGTGGAAGACAGTAGGAAAAGAGGAAGACTACATTACAGATTGATACGACTCAATCAAGGAAGACTCAGCCTCTGAATCTGCAAGACCTGAGCAGGGTGGTTGAAGACCGGGTGACTTTGAAGTCTCTTATTCATAGGATCGCCATAAGTTGAAGTCGACTTAACAGCAGTTAAGCACAACAACAAGACTTGTAACACCTAATTCCAGAATCACCATTACACGCTGGCTAAGATGGGTGGATAAGGTGTAAAGAAGAAACTAGCCTGTAGTTATGATTCCAAAAATACAGTCACCAGATCTTATCTTCAACTGGAATCTCTTCCTGGTGACCACCAATATCTGCAGGGCAGAGTGGGAAAGACCTTGTGAGAATAGTGAGATTTTAAATAAATAGAGAAGTCCAGGAGTCTTCCACACACTCTCTGACATGTGCAAAGATGCCAACATACAGTATAAAGCATGAATCCACTGCCATGTCTAAGTGTATCCAAAGCTCACTTAGAAATACTGTACTGATAGGGCTTGAAATGTGCAGAGGTTTCTAGTGGTCACCCATCTAGCAAAGGGTTGGGTAATGCTGGTCAATTTGGATCCTTCTCTGGACATGCATGGATAGCACAAAATTGGGGAGGGGAGATCCAAACCAGAAATGGCCAGAATTTGACATCTAGTTTTGAAAAACAGGATGCCAATGTTACACAAAGCTAGGGGAGCCTTCTGTTCTATGGATTCTAGCAAATGGGGGGTCTTTTGCCCACTTGGAGCTAGCACAACATTAGAAAATAAGCTCCATTCCTCAAATCCTCTTGAAATCAAGAGGAGCTAGTGATTCATTTAACTCACACCACGCTTTGATGGAACCTATATGTAGAGACAGGTCCTTGCCACCTCTCAGTATCTCCCAGAGCACCATGAAGTGAAAGAGTCTGAAGCTTAAGTGTATTACAGAAGACTTCAGTAGTAGAGACAATGAAAGTGAAGGTAAGACCAGTCCACATGTGCAGAGGTGAACAGATGATGGTGGGAAGCGGCATTGTGAAACTGTACTAACAGCACAAGTGCGACAGGGCTATGGGGTGAAGTAGAGCTGCTGAGATTTCATTCTGAAAAGATGCCCTATCGATGTGTAGCTGCTTTTGATGTAAGGATTGCTGAAGAGACAATAAGGTACATAATATGATATTTTTAAGTTATCAGCAGTTCAGCACATCTTTGGGATATCTAGTTAAAACCAGCAATGTGAAAGAACCCAGATAGACACTCAACTCAGGCCCTTTATGCACAGCACTTGCCATGTGAAAGGGCGCCCGGAGCATCACATGATTGTGAGGAGCGATCTGCATGACACACTCACAATCGCGCGATGCTCCAGGGGCCAGCAGGCGCCGATTGCGCACCTTTTCATTTTTGGCTGGAAGCTGAAAATGGTGCGCAATCGTGCATTGCTCCCGGGCACTGTGTGCACTTACCTGGCGTGCGGAGCATCTGGAGCTGTGCCAGTTGCGCTTCCTGCCCCAGTGCAGCCTGGGAAATTCCCAGGCTGCACTGAGGAAGAGGCAGGGCTCTCACCTAAGCAGGCAGCTCATGTGGAGCTGAAGCAGCAGGGACATGAGAGCCTCTTGCCGGAGGCTGCTCATGCGATCTCTGCACCCCAGCGTCAGAAAAAGGTAAGGTGCGGAAAGGGCCTGAGTCTTAGTGTGCCTGTTGCTCTATCCAAAGCTCTGAGATCTTTCACTTTGTCTCGGAAATATTCTTATTCTACTCTTGGTACTCTTAAATGAAAAAGAAGCACACATGGAAAGAACATGAATGTTAACTCATATTCTGAGAACACACACAATTCTGACACATGTATCACAACATCTCCTTCTGCTTGGATTCAACATCTATTTCAGTTTGTAGCAGTACCAGGTGTTAGATTTGGGTGTGTCTCATTGCAACTAAAGAAAGCCAGCATGATGTAGCAGTTTCAGTGTTGCACTATGGCCATTTCCACACTACACTTTTATACTGCTATTATTTCACTTTCAACATCCTATGGAATCCTGGGGTTTGCAGTGTAGGGAGAAGCATTTAGAATTCTCAGACAGAGAGCTCTTTGGCCTCAATAAGTGGAATAATAGCACTATAACAATGTAGTGCAGAAATGGCCCCCGATCCTAGCGACCAGGGTTCAATTCCCCATTGAGCCATAGAAACCCAGAGTGACTTCAGGCATGTCACACACTCTCATCTCATAAGTTACCATAAGTCAGAAATTACTTGAAAGCACACAACAATAGCAACAACATTGCAATTAACCCTAAAGTAGGTTTACCAATGTTGTGCAAAAGGCAAAACACATGGCAATGCATGGAGGCAACCAGTTATGTACAAACTGAAATGAATCAAAGACTGTACATTTTAAAACAATGAATTGATGCTCCAGTCTCTGAAATGCATTAAGATTCCCATCCTTATTCCTATTTCCATGTTTGTCCCACTTATATGAGATGCAGTCTACTGACATATATAGGACATTGTGTTCCACACTCAAAATACCCTCAGTGTATTTAAAGCACAGTCATAAGTTCCTGACAATGTATCAGAAGGCCTTCTTGTTCACTTTATGCCTAGTTGTGAGATTTTCCCACAGGCAGAAACTCCCCTTTGATATGATGAATAACTTTGTTCCATAGTGTGGGGAAATTGCTTTTCTATCAATAGTGCTTTATTGGGTTTTTGCGTACACACTGCAAAATTAGTCTTGAAGTCTATTTTGATGGATAGCAGCTCTCTGGTAAAGGTTTCTCCCAGAATATGCTTATCCTCCTTTTAGAGATAACATTCATTGCACTTCCACAGAAACCTTTGAGCTATGCCACTAAACTTTGGGTCCACTCCAGGTTTCTCTTGTCCTTTAAGGAAGTGCCAACTGCTAGTTTCCACATCAGTGTGGTGGTGAAGTCAGTCCTAGCAATGGGCAGAGATTGTGGGGAGGTTAATTAGGGGTGTCACAAGATGGCTGCAAACTGATAATTAATTCATTTTCTGCCTTAAGTGCCAAAATAACTCAGCTGGATTTGGATTTGGATACTATCCATCATGATGTAAAAGAAGGAGATATCATTTCCTTCTTGCGATAGCCAGTAAAACATCCTATTCTGGAACTGGCTGGGTGAGTGTATAATAGGTGTTACAGCTCTTCCTCACTCACACTGCTCACTATCTCTCCCTTCACAGTGACAGACCATCTTCACTGTTGCCAGACATTCATTCACTACATCGAAAGAGAAGGCTAAGTGAGAAACATTGACAAGAAGAGTGGAAGCAACCACTATTGTCTTCTGTCACTGTGACAGAGGAAGCATGCAGGGACCATTTGCTCACCCTAGAAGAACAGAGTGGGGGGAATCTGACAGTTGGAAGACTGAAGAGAAGCAGGAGGGGTTCCAGCAGAACATGGCTGGTATGCACTCAATTATGCTACCTGTGGACCTGACAGCCTCCACCAGTGGATATGAGTGTTACCTAAAGTACCACATGCTGGATCTGAGCATCCCTCTGAGTTCATCAGAACATGACCGGTCGGACTAGAAGTCTACAAGTTGGATCCTAACTTAGATGCTCATTAAAATCAGTGGGACTTAATGCACTGTTAACTTGTTGCATTGATTTCACTGGGACCTCACTTCCAACAACTTAGGCCCTTTTCACATGGCATTTCTCATGCAAAAGGGCCTCCAGAGCGTCGCACAATTGCAAGGAGCGTTTCACTATATCATTTTCAGCTTTTAGCCGAAAATGGTGTGCAATCGCACATCACTCCGGGGGCCCATGTGCACTAACCATCTGTGCGGAGCTCCGGAGGCATGGCCCTCACACTTCCTGCCCCAGCACAGCCTGGGAAAATACCCAGCTGCGCTGCAGAAGGAAGAGGCAGAGCCCTCGCGCTCCCTTCCGGCTGGCCAGCAGCTCCTGCGAAGCACAAGCAGTGGGGATGCAAGAGCCTCATGGAAGAGGCTGCTCGTGTGATCCCTGCGAGATCGCGCCGGATGGAGGTAAGGTGCAAAAAAGGCCTTAGCCAGGATTTAACAGTGTTTCAAACGAGCACACAATACAGTAGACCTGCCTAAATCCTCTGCAATGCATAGCATTCCTTTGGATAATGTACAAGGGTGACATAAAAAGCTTCCCTTAAAATAGAAAGTTTGAAAACTATGGCATAAACTATGGGGACTGAGACAAAGAAGAGTAAAATTGAAACTCCATTAGCAGCAGTAATCTCAGTTCTCACATGGCCAAGAAGGGAGCGGCTTCTGCCTGCACTGAGAGATCCCTCCAAACCAACTGAATTACCACAGAGAAAACATCTGATACAAAATGTAGGTCTGTGACTCCAAAGCCATCCCCCTTTTTTTTCTTTCTGATGCAAGATTTTCATACAGCTTTTGCCTAATGAAGAAGCCAATGGAGCTTCAACAGCTTGCATGATGTGTTTTGTGCACTTTGGTTGGACAACAGAAGTATTGCTCTTTTGTGGATTTTGTTTTACTTGACTAGATTCTGTGAGATTTCTTCAATAAAAATCTGAGAAATCTCAGATTAAGTCACGCAAAAAAAAAATACACATAGAGCTGAGTCAGTGAGGGAGGAGTATAACTTAAGCTACTTTGCTTTCATATTGCCCTCCTGCATTTTCTAAGGCCCTTTTTGCATGGCATTTGCGAAAGGGTGCCTGGAGCATCGCGCGATTGTGAGGAATGATCTGCATGATGTACTCATGATCGCGCAACGCTCCAGGGGCTGGCAGGCACCGATTGCGCACCTTTTCATTTTCGGCTGGAAGCCAAAAATGGTGCATGATTGCCCATTGCTCCAGGGCCCCATGCGCACTTACCTGGCGTGCGGAGCCTCCAGAGCTGCGCCAGTCACGCTTCCTGACCCAGCACGGCCTGGGAAACTCCAAGGCTACACTGTGGAAGGAAGAGACGGGGCTCTCGTGCAAGCAGGCAGCTCGTGCGGAGCTGAAGAAGCAGGGACGCGAGAGCCTCTCGCCGGAGGCTGCTCATGTGATCCCCGCACCCCAGTGCCGGAAAACGGTACGGTGCGGAAAGAGCCTCAGAAATCCCTTTCAAAATACCACCTCACAGTGAATGAAACATTTATGTGACTACAATGTAATTCATGTTGTCATCATCTTTTTTGCTGACTTTTCTCCCCTCACCCTTCTTTTCTCATTTATTCTTATCAACACAGAGAAAAATCACTGAAAGCAGGATATTCCTTTCTGTCAACAACTTCCAGTTTAACAGAAAGTTTCCTTCAGAATGATTGTTATCTTTAATTCTCCCTACATCTGAGACTTTCATTTTATATGCACATGTGGGAGGCTGAAACCCAGCTTTTGTTATATGACATTGAAGTTATCTCATATCATACACCACAACATGAAGGAATTAACAGGCACTAGGGTCCAAGAATTAGGAAAACGAACTGGGAGCACAAGGTAGACCAGTTCTCATTTTTATTTGAAATTAAATTTCAAAACAATAGTGCATTTCAAGAGTGCCTAAGCAGGCTGTTCTTTGTAAGCAGATCCATAAGCAGATCCATGGGTATTTTTGAAAAACAATCAAATGAGTCTAGGCCTAGTCACATTTTGCTCACCCTGAGTCTAGAGGGTCTCTTGCAACCACACTGATAACTTGAACTACGTACTCCATGTATTACTGCTATCTCCCTGTTCTCTGTTTCTTATAGAGGGAATAACCACACTTAAACTGTGCCTAGCAAAGCTATCAAGCTGACATTTTGAAATATTGTAACTATTATGTGAACATTATTTGTATTGTGAGACACACAGAAGCCCTTGCCAATGGCCCTGCAGTTATTCATATTAAGGCCTTTCTCTACTTCTGGAACATAAAGATAAAACAGAACTTGGAAAAGTTACCTTTTGGACTACAAATTGCAGAATCCTGAAATCAGAGCAACCATGCTGACTGGGTATTCTGGGAATTATAGTCTTGAGTTTTCTGGTAAAACATCTGTAGAGGCTACTTGACCACAAAAGACACTTGCTTAAGAAAAGCAGAATAAAGTACTCTGAGTGACATTATCAGTGGCTTAGAGGACAGGTCCGAAGTAGGTGAGGCTTACTATTACAAGTTTTGGAAAGAGTAAGTGTGGGGTAGGAAACCCCTAAACTTCCCAAGAGATACTTCTGAAAGGCACTTTGCCTAGTCTGTTTTAAACTGCTCCTAAATTGTTAATGCACTGTCTGAGAATATCTTCTTTGACTCGTTCAGAGATGGAATGAGGAGGCTTTTGCTTTCAGTTCTCAAAAAGCTGAAATTGTTGGTGACCCACTATTTCAATTTACACTTTCCTTGATAGTTAATGTAAATCATAAAGCAATCAATGAAGAAATATCCCTGTTCCCTCTGGTTATGCTGGTGTTTTTCCACAAATCTCATAAAAATACATCATCCAATAAACACAAACCCTGGCCACACTATTAGAAAAATGCTGTGGTTGTATAATTTTAATTTTTTCAACTTACACCATAGACCCTTTGGAGAGAACTTAAATACCAAGCCAGAAGCAAACCAGAAATGGAGACCATGTCCCATGTGCCCACAGGACACTGTTCTGTTTGAAAATACTGACCTAAAGAAATTGCTTTGTATATTATATACAAGACTATAGAAGCTCCTTTTGAGGACTAGAGCTCTCAGAATCCCTCAGAAGATATGGCTAGTAGCTATGCTGGCTGGGCAATTCTGAAAGTTGCAATCCCAAACAAGTAACATTTGCAGGCTCTGCATATATGTAATTAAATGTGCTCTAGACACTTGTCTAAATGTAAATACCCTGAAGGAACCAAATCCCATCTGATATAGGAAGCTAAGCAGGGTCAGTCCTGATTAGTGTTTGGACAAGACACCAGCAATCAATATCAGATGCTGTAGGCTAGATTTCAAACAAAGGCAATGGTGAACCACCTCTGAGTAGTCCTTGCTTAAATTCATGGAGTTGCTTTAAGTAGACAGGCAATGTGAAGGCACATACACACACAGGCATTTGTCTACTACAGAAAGCCCTTCCCTTTCAATGCTCCATTATCTGATGGCACACTCTTTCAACACTTCCAAATTAAGGATTAAGTTCCATTAATCCAATATGGAGTCCACTTTTTCATCAGTTCTTCTTGCCTACAGAGGCTTGCTTGGGACCACTCATACACGTGTACGATCTTAACATTTCCCTGTGGAAAGTGCGGATCTCCCGTTTGAATTAATGGAACTTGAATGAAACAGCAGGCTTCTGTCAATTCTTGCTTACAGAGGCTCACATGGGACCATGCATGCGCTACTTGCAAAGCAAGCCCAGAGGAAGAAAAAAGACACCAAGCCAGCTAAGAAACTTTATAAGCAATGGATGTGCACAGTTAGACCCAAGTGATCCTCTGTAAGTCCTTCACGTTCTCTGCAGTAGATAGGTTCTGCTTTTCAACCATTTCCACTTTCGGACAGTACTCTGGTCTCTAACCTGTTAGGCCCTTTCTGCAGCTTACCTTTTTTCAGCACTGGGGTGTAGGGATCGCATGAGCAGCCTCCAGCAAGAGGCTCTCGCGTCCCCGCTGCTTCAGCTCCGCACGAGCTGCCTGCTCCTGAGCAGGCGGTGCAAGAGCCCCACCTCTTCCTTCCGCAGCGCAGCCTGGGAGTTTCCCAGGCTGCGCTGGGGCAGGAACCACAACCGCCGCTGCTCTGGAAGCTCTGCACACACGGCAAGTGCACGCGGGGCCCTTGAGTAATGCGCGATCACACATCATTTTCGGCTGAAAGCCAAAAATGAAAAAGTGTGCAAGTGGTGCCTGCCCTTCCTGGAACAACGTGCGATTATGAGTGCATCATGCAGATCACTCCTCACAATCACGCGATGCTCCAGGTGCCCTTTTGCATGGCAAATGTGGTGCGAAAAGGGCCTTAGATAAGCAGGGGAAGCCTGTACTTGCTGGCATTCCTACCTTCTAATGATATAAGCAGCCACTGATAGTGTATCACAGCCTCAAAAACCAAAACCATACTGCTTGTTGTTGCTGTTGCTGTTCATTGAACTTACACCCTGCCTTTCTACTGGGATGGGATTCAATGAAGTAAAGTATCTGAAAGACAATCCTAGCATCTAATTTAAGAGTTAACATAGTTTCAAATTTCATTTATACAGCTCCAAAACATGGAATTTCTAAGTTAAGACTCCCAGCATAATTCTGTATTATGAAAGCAGTAAAGATGTTAGTCTCAAATAGTGTGTTTGCTTAAAACTTAAGCACCACTTACCCATACAAGCATAGCTCATTTAACAAAGTCTGTGACAAAGAAACTCTTTTTTACAAACTCTTTTTTCTTGATCTGTTGCCTAGTTGGGAAGTTTTTAGCACCATTGACACTGAGAGCATGGTGAAGGAAGACTGGAGAAACACGAGATTTTTGGCATAAGATTGCAGCAGCATGTCTTCAGTAAACAATGCAATGAAGATTAAGGTGGAGAAAAGTGGGGTTTTACTCTAACCAATCCTACTATAGCTGTGTGTGCCTACTACAATAGGCAAGGTAAACAGCAGGTCCCTCCAGAATCCCTTGCTGAATATGCATGAAATTAAAAAGAGGGAAAACAGATAAACTTGCTTTACCAGGTCCTCCCAGCATACTGAAAAAAGAGCATAGCTCAATGTGCAGGTCTAGCCACCAAAATGGAAATCATAAGACAGGTGGAGGCCAGTGAAAGAAAAAATTATCCCCGTGAGCATTTTTGAAGAAGCTTTTCACTCACTGCTGGGAGGTTGAAAATATTTTTGTTTACTTATGAAAGGCTTCTTTGACCTGGTTGTTTCATTTCTCATGAGCATATTGTAATTTTTGGATAAATGTTTGCTGAAATTTGCTGAAGTGTTCTTCTTTTTTGTGGTGTAAGACCTCATCCCTATTATTTCTATATTATTTCTCCTTCTGGTACCAAAGTTTATTTTAAAGAAGTAACACCCAGGAACATCTACTGGTTGTTCAGACTCAATCATCTTTTGCCAGTCTGAGAAAAACACTGAGCTCAAAGGTATGTAAATATTTAATAAAATACTTGGTTGTAAATTCTGAATTTTTGATTCTGACAACCTTTCTCTTGCAATGCTTATCTTAAGCAAAGGGTCCCAGTCCTGTGCATATTTAAACAGAAATAAAATGAACATAATATGCAAGCATTATCAGCATCTGAAATTGGTAGACTTCTTATGGTCTGTTTTTAAATACTAAACTTTCAGTTCTGATAAGCAAGCATTTGTAAAGTTTATCTTAAGCTACTGAGCCTAACTGTATGCATGTTCAAATAAAAGTGAAATAAGAGCAAAGTTGGAGACTTACTCTCCTTGTAAATTCTAAATATTGATTTAATTCATATTAAACAAAGAAAATATCTTTCAAAATCAAAATAACACTTACACATAGTTACTTGTAAATGAAGAGGAGGCTGCCTTCTCCTTTGGGTTGATGACTTGCAGATTACACAGCTACATAAATCGCTGCCTCACTGCCTCTTCACAACCATTTTATCTTCACATCCACATCCTATACATCTGCCTTCTTTCCAAACATACTTGTATTATTGTTGTTCTGTGCCTTCCAGTCATTTCCGACCTATGGCCACCCTAAAGTAAACCTATCATGAGCCTGAGAATATGTGATGCACCCAAGGTCACCCAGTGGGTTTCCATAACCAAGAGGGTAATCAAACCATAGTCTTCAGGTCACAGACCAATGCTCAAGCCATTATACCACATTGGCTGTCTACATATTCATATAAGCTATCACTAAAATGTGCAATTCTTCCAAATTCCAAAAGAAGATGAAGAAAATATGAAGTCCTTGCATACTTCATTGTGCATTGTCATCCCACTGTTCCTAGCTTTAGAGTTATTCCCATTCTAGAGAAAAGGAAAAAAGGGATCAAAGACCAAAGCAAACTCTGTGTCAGAGAGACTGAGAACGATATTAAGCCAAGAGTTTTAATATATTACTTCCACATGTTTTGGTGCACAAATAAAGTTGTAGAGCTAGGTATGACAACAGGAGGAAGGAACATCAACAATGTAAGATATGCAGATGACATCATATTCCTAGCAGAAAATAGCAAAGACTTGCAACGATTATTGAAGAAAATCAAGGAAAAAAGTGCAATTATGGTTGAATATTAAGAAAATAAGAATAATGACCACAGATGATTGATATAACTTTAAAGCAGAAGATGAAAACATTGAAACAGTTCAAGATTTTCCATACTGCGTATCAATCATTAATCAGAATGGAGACTGCAGTCAAGAAATCAGAAGCAGACCAGGGGCCTTTCCACACTGGACTGTTATAGTGCTATTACTCCACTTTGGAGGCCTCTCTCTAAACCCCAGGATTCCATAGGATGTTGAAAGTGGAATAATAGCACTATAACAGTCTAGTGTGGAAATGGCCAGTGACAGAAAACAGACTTCGCTAAATAGAGAGTAATATAAACCTCTGTTGTCTACAGCCTTGCCTTCATTTCCTTCATACCATATTGTATCGCTACCTCCCATATTTCTCTCTCAGAAGTCAGATACAGAAGTCAGAATTTCCAGGTATTCCTCCTTCTACCTATCCTGCCTTCGCTATGTACGACAGACTTGTGCCCCATAGTTTTCTATCACTTTTCTCATCATTATGTAAAATGGGAGATTTTAAAAAAAAAACCGTTAAAACAGTACTATTAATTTTCACTACACCAAGCAAAGACACACCTGCCAGAACATATACATTTTTAAAACCACATCAACATTTTTTAAAAGAATTTTCACAATACATTATTTACTGGCCAAAAATAGCTAGACACAAAAGACTCTCACTCTCCAGCCAAAATAATTTTAAGTTACGTAATTCAGCCACTCTGTATCCAGTTTTTCTGAATATTTTAAAATGTTTACACTTCATCAAGGAGAGCCTCCATACCAAATTCTATACTTCTACAACAAATCATATTGATTTGGTAAGCAATATAACTGTCACACTTTACACAACAAACCTTTTTTTTTTTTGCCTACTTTATGAAAAGTAATGCGTTAACCACTTTCCTAAATATTATCCCTTTCCCCTGCCAAAAAACTAAAACACAAATAATTATTCCAATTCCAAGCCTTTATGACATATTTAACCACTGAAATGTTTTATTTTGATCTCAAAAAGAACATCCATTTGTAAGCGATATTCTTTATTTTGGAATAAAACCTGTAAAACAACAGGGCTATAGCTTTACTTTCCAAACTACTTCAGACTTGGGGGTGGAGGGAGAGTACAGACCAGGACTTCAAAACACTGAATAAATATAAAATAAATCTCCCTAATAATTAGCAAACCTAGAACTACACTATCCTCACCCTGCTTCTCTTCTTTTTGCTTCTCATGTCCCATTAAGATGATTCCATCACAGAAATAAAAGCTATTGCTTTCAGTAGAAAGGAGGTGGGGTGGGACAAAATAGATAAATAGTTTACCCTAGGTAGGTTAATGTCTGTTTTGCTCTAGCATTTATTTTCATCTTTGGAATATGGTACATGATTGTGTAGACAAGCAGAAGCTGGTTCCTGTAATTCAGTCTGTCTCACAGTCATGCCTGAGGTGATTCAGGTCTGGGTAGATGTATTCAGCCTTCTAGGATATTAGCTCACCGGTGCTGGGAAAAGAAAGATTCTCTTAAAAGAAGATGACAGAACTGAATTCTATGTTTGAAAGAGCCCTCAACTATGCCCAAAACTGCTTATAAAGTAGCAGCCACAACTGTAGAATTTAACAGCAAGAGAAATGCCCCAGTCAGCACTAGGTAAGAATTGGCATCTTAATTTCCTATAAAGTCTCTCATGTCGCACTATTACATGGCATTATGGAAAATGTAAACAGTAATCCAAAGACCTGCCTCCTCAGGTCTTGCTGAGGTATGTGGCCCTGGCAGATTCCCAGCAATAGCATTTCCAGGCTTAATCATTCAAGCATGGACTTTCATGTTTTCAGTTCCTTGCAGGATATAGTCTCTCACTTTAATCATTTCTATATGTATATGCTATCTATATTTCCATAACTCTCCTATTTCTCCAGGCTCACCATTAAAGGGTCCACAGAGGTCCCATAAAATTTTCCTCACAACTGGACCTTAAGCCGCAGGAGCAAGGAAAATTATTTATAGGACACTTTGCTAGTCTGTATAAATGTGTACTTTCCAACCCTCATGCTCTTCCTGAAGGAAGAGGCACGGAGCTTCAGCTGTGACTCCACACTGAGGTTTGAAGATAGGTTGAACATTTCTTGAAGCCCAACACAACCACAGAAGTAAGCTCACATTCTTAAAAATAGACAATCTTGCCCTTGTCTCTCTAAGTCAGAGAGGGCCCCCAAATCTTGGTATGATCTCATGCCCTTCTTCCAAGCCTGGTGAAAAAGAGAGAGCCCCCTTTAAGATACAGAACAAAATTGAGAAGACTCCCCTGCCCTCTTCATGACCTAAAAGAAGGTTGTAGGAAGATCCCACCAAAAGCGTCAATGACAAGCTAGTCAGTGCATTTCTGGAGCAAAGTCCATATAATTGGTCAATCTGTATTGTGGTAAACTACCTCATCTCAGGGTATCTTGATCATCTGCATCAACCTTCCATGGTGTAATATGATTTTAACCACACATCAAGTGCAGACGTGTCTACATTGTAATTATCTATTTGGGTTCAGGCTTCATGTCAAATACAAAGTGCATTCCAAGCCTCAAAAAGTTACTTTTTAGACTACAGCTCTCAGAATCCCCCATGCTGGCTGGAATATTCTGGTAGCTTTCATCCAATAACAACAGCAACGACAGTAACAACAACCTTTATCATCTCCGAGTAGAGCAGTGTAGAGGACTACCCCAAAAGGTTTGGTGCAAGTTCAGATGAGGCAGAAGCAAAAGTAGTCCTTCATGAAATACAGACTTCTGCCTGTCGTTCCAGTCCAAGTAAGCCTAACCTATTATCTTTTGTAGAGGTTAGGTAGTACTATATGACAAATTCAGGCCTATTGATTTTGAGAATCTTCTTTGCTTAGCACAGCTGATTTCCTCACAGTTTCTTCCTTTAGCTAGATCTTAGTGACAATGCATAAGCAAACACTCTACCCTCAACCTCACTGACTTCCCTAAGGCCCCAGGCCACGAATCTCTTACATCCTCATCTTGACTGGTCTTGAGGAGAAAAAAAACTAACTAACAAGAAACTGGAATTGGGTAGAGTAACTTGAAAATATGCATGTTGCAGAGTATAAGCTAGTGAGGTTTCAACATTTCCTAAAAATTGTCCAGTTGCCAAATGACATTGATCAGAACCTTCAGATTTGACTACTACAGGACATATGGATCAGGTTGCTACTTCAGCTGGACTTGTTTCAAGGTTTGCAAGTTGCATAGGAAGAGAAAGAAGTGAAAAAAAAAAGATTCCACTAGGAATAGTAGTGCCATCTTATCATCTGGAATGCTGCAAGAATTACACGGTTTAACTTTTATGGCCACTATGTACAAAAAATATGTGACACTCCACATGTCATCACATTGCAACTCCCAGAAGCTCACAACAGCATGGTGAAGAATGGAAATCAGAGTCCAACAACATCTGGAAGACCATATGTTCTCCATCTCTGACATGTAGATTTTAAAGGCATGGAACATTCACAAGAGTAAGCCAACAATAAAAATAATAACAGCAGCAACAACAACCCAGCACTGATTACTACTCTCCAGCTATGGCAAGGTAATCTGCAGAAAGAGTCAAGAAAGCCCTTTTAAGGATAAAACGAACCAGAAGTTGCCAAAGTTATGAGCACTTCTTCATTCTTCCCATTCTGAAAGACTGTTAGTGAAAGGGGCTAAAGTGAGATGCACATTCAATTAAAATATATGTCCCAAAATGTAACAAAGCAGTGTGACATTCATAGTTTTTGCTGCTGTGCCTCCAAAGCATTTTACAGGAACCTGTCAAATCCAATCAAGCTTGTTTATTCTGCATGTAAATGTAGGACCTGAGGCAATCTTCTTTCAAAAAAAAAAAAACATAGAAAAAGCACATATTGTCCCTGGCAGTTACTTGGCAGGGCGTGCTTTTTTTTTTTTTTAAATGCAACAAAAGGCAAGCATAGTTAACTCTTCCTTTCAGTCACTATAGCATTTAGACTACAGGAGAACCATTTTGTTTGTTTTGCCAGCAGGAGTGACAGCACAGCAACCAAACCTAGTTCAAATCGGGTAGGGTTATGAATCTAAAAACCCAGCATGTCATACAAAAGCAAATGAATTCAGGCGACTTTAACTGTATCTTCAATATCTCAGCTTAAGCTAACAATAACAAATGATAAAGATGTGCCCCGTTCTGCCTACGGATTGTAAATTCTGCTTAAGTTTGCTCCAGTAATATTTCCAGCTGACAGCCTTCTTCTTAAGATAAATCTTTCCTGGCAGTTTACAATTGAATACCAACTACTGCAGCATCGTCTGTGCTTTCAAATTTGTGTTGATAGGGAATGATGGGTCTCTCAGTAGGGTTCAGCTGCCCCCCTCCTTACACATCTAATTTTAAACACAGCAATTGTCTGCCCTGAATTTCTGTCTAATTCAGTCCATGCTGGGAATGTATGTCTCCTCCGTCATCATCTGCAGAACTAAACCCAAAAATGCTACTGCTAATAATCCTGAGGGTATAGAGGAAAAGAAAACCAAGTTTTCATACAAATATTACAAGGTGGTATTTTTGAAATATTCCTCAATGAAGTATTCCCAATAACATTCAGGAATCCCTCTTATCCTACTTTTTTTAAACAACAATACATTTTTATGGTATGCAAGAATGAAAAATATCTAAAAGAGAAACATAATTGTGGCTACTGGAACATCCCTCTTCTTTGGACATCTTTTAGTAACAGGCCTCTTTTAGCACTGAATGTGTGACAATGCAGCATGCAATAATACTAGACACTAGTCCAAGTTGGGGGGGGGGTGGAATGGAAATGCTTTTTAAAGTAAGATACTGCAGGTCTGAACCAAAACATGGGTTCAACAGAGACGACTTGATTTAAGTCACTCTAATACCATGATCAGTTTAGTACTATTCATTTCATGGAATAAATAATACACTGTAGTTTAACTGCTTTGTGAATCAGACTGCAAATTCTTTTCTGAGATGCTTAAGAGTATAGCAGGCCAAAGTGAGCACAGGTGTATCAATCCTTATCCCTTTAGACTTGCAAGCAAATCCACTGGGACTAGATGTACAAACAGCCCGGAACGGGAGATTTCTAAACCATAAGAAAGAGAAGCTCAAAAGGATTATAATACTAATTGGATCTGAACTACAACTACCAGGACCAATATACCATTGATGCGTATCAAATGTTTCATTCCCTAAAATGGACCCTCCCACTCCAAAAGCTGACATTTCTGAGGTAACCAAGACAACAGCAGCTGCGGCAACACATTCAGAACTAAAATGCTGGAAACTACTCATATTGCCAAGCATCTTATACACATCCTTCTGTGTCTTCCTCCTTTTCTCTTAAACCTTCCTTAATGTGTTTCAGTGAAGAAATGACTTGGGATATAAACCCATCTACCATCTTGATTCCCCATTACATTTACTTGGAAGTAAAATCCACGAAGCCAGGAAGGACACTTCCTTCCAAGTGAATGCACACACAACTACAACCCACATGTTCTCAGAAGAATCAAACAGATCTTCTCTATTGGTCATAAGATTAGTGTGCTCTTTGTGGTCTGACATAATGCAACTAGTCCACATTGTACAAAAAGACTATCAATCATGTGCTTAAAAACCCGCAATAAGCCAAGGTTTCTCCACCGCAGCTGGGAAGGAAGACATTTCCAGGTGGGTTTCCGCTATGTGAGCATTGAGCATCAGTATAGGGTACAATGTAGGGGATGAGGTGGGAGGGATGGCCTTGAGGTGAGCCTTGGGTACCTGTATGCTTGAGGAGAATAACCAGAATGGTCCAAACTTTAAAAAGGGAGGGGGAGTGTCATCTTATCTCACACGCACACACATCTAAAGAACACATCCTGGAACAGACAGGGTTGGGGGGTCTCTTACCTTTGAGATGCTGCTGATGGACCCTGTGGAAGCGGCTGGAGTTGCCCCTTGGCAGCGCTGGGATGCTGGAGAAGCTGTTCCCCATGGCCTCCAAAGGCAGCCCACGGCGGGAACCTGGACGTTGCCGGAGGGCTCAGCGGGTTTGCGTCTCTGGCGGGGAGGAAGGGCCGGGAGCAAGGGACCGGCCTCTCCCCTCCCTCCCCCAGACCTTCCTCCTCTTCCTCTTTCCTCTGGCGCGTGCCTGCGGGGCTTCCAGAATTCCCCTTTGTCTCCTTTCTCTCCCAGAGGATGCCTTCACGCGGGGTCGGTCCACATCGCGGGGTGGGCGACGGCACGGGGGGCGGCTGGGGGATTCTCGGGACTAAGAGGAGCCCGCCGGAGCTTCGCTCTCCTCCGTCGGGGTGTTCGGGCTGGTTCCCTTGGGTGTAATCCCCGCTCGCTCGCTCGCTCCCTCCCGCGTCCTTCGGCTGCGCGCTTTGTGTCTCCGCGCCCGCCCTCCCTCCCTCCCTCCTCCCGACGCCCGCCTGGTTCACCTCATCGACTTTACCTTGCCGAGGAAGCGCAGGAGGATGGCGCTCCCCGGGAGGTCGCCCCCGCCCTCCCTCAGCCGCAGCTGCTGAAACATGGTCTCCCCGCCTGAGCTTTCTTCGATAACACCCCCCCCCGCGCGCAACTCGCACGCACAGAAACACTTCTTCCTTATCTGGGGGGGGGGCTGCGGCGGGCGGGCGGGCTAGCGGGCTTCGCTCCCCTTTCGGAGCCGGTTGTTATGGTGACAGCTGCCTCCTCAGCCTTAGTCACTTCAGGGACCGGGTGAGTCACGTGGGGGGCAGCCAGATGTGGCACCTCTGGAGGAGCGGGAAGGCGGGGAGCGGCGTGTCGGCGCACCCTGCCTCCCCTCCCCTCCTTTTCCCACGGGTCTTCGGGAGCAGCCGGGCCCAACAGGTAGGGCTCCGGCGGCGGCGGCGGCGCGGGGAGATAGAGCGGGGCGACCTGTGGGTCGGTGCAGCAAAGGGACGCCCTTTGCTCTGGAGCGCCGCCGAGGAGAGGAAAGCGGGCGCGCGAAAGAGCCGCGATCCTAGAGCCTTACGGGGGGCGCGTTTATTGGAGGCCGCTGACGCGCGATGAAGGGCAAGCGGGGGGAGGCGCGCCTAACCGTAGGATTGCCTTTCTGCAGGAAGAGTGGCCCCTTCGGAGCACAGCGCTTAACAGAGACCTTCCATGGGAAAGAATGGCTTGGGCGGCGGCGACTACCACAGGCCATTTCCGCACTAGAGTGTTATAGTGCTATTATTCCACTTTCAACCTCCTATGGAATGCTGGGGTTTGCAGTTTAGGGAGGGGCCTCAAAGGCCCCTCCCTAAGCTGCAAACCCCAGGATTCCACGGGGGTTGAAAGTGGAATAATAGCACTATAACACTCTAGTGCGGAAATTGCCACAGTTTGCTGTGCGTGTGACCTAATAGGTCAAGGTGTATAATCGCCAAAGGCAGCCAAGCCCTTTTGCAACCTGAGCGCCTTTCGCTCTCCCTGGCCTTGAAAATAGAGTAATTTTGAATTAAGTAACAATTTTCTCCCAGGCCTGCTGCCTGCGGATTCTGCCTCACCCTACCTAATGAGGGACAGATACGATTTTGTGCATGTGCAGACACAGAAAGTAAGCTTTCATGAGTGCATGCATAACACAGTGGCAAGCATGCAAAGTGTACACAGTATGTGTACCCAGGGGCAGAGATGAAAGATGTTTCCTAAAATAGTCTAAATTACACCATTCACTTCTGCCCCCCCTTCAGTTTTCGTTGACAGCATATTAAAGCCCTGTATACCATGGATCAGTTCTCCTAACAATAAACTTTACTTTCCCAAACCAGTGTGCCTTCCCATCATCCTGATTAGACTGTTGGAAATATTGGTGCCTGGTGTGTGCATCTGAGGGCAACTTATGGCTTTTATTGGTGGTGTACTTATACACAGAAAGGATGGAAGTGACTAGTGGACCATTGGTATCTTCAAAGGATGGGGACTGATGTCAAGCCTAAGGCATTTTATACAAAACTTGAAAGCGCAGATTGCTTCTCCATGAGTGCACAGTAAAGGAAGGCATATTTAATGTTGGTGTGTAGGCATCTGTGCATTATATGTCAATAAATGCCAGTGTGGGGGAATAAGTATCCAATATTTTACAATTGCTTTCCACAAAGGATGTAGTGAACCATTCCAAGTCATTGGGAAATTCCTATTGAATTCAGGAGGATCTGGATTGCCACATAAATATGGCAAAGCACGAAGATATTTGCATGAGTGCAATTTCAGTTTCTTTAGTATATTGCATGGTAGCTAGAAAGTATGCTGCACTGTTTCAGTCAAGAGCAGCCTTTTGTACATATCTTAAAGCATAATAAAATTTTATCATTCATAGGCTGAAATTCACTTAGGGACATACAAATGTGTAAGTCATACTATACATGTGAGGCCAAAAAGTCACCATTGCCCAATGGATGTATTCTGCTGATAGCAGTGAAAGCAGACTAGCACAGGCGGTATGTTCAACTGTGCCTTGCCTTTGCAAAGTGTGCATTGTGCATTTTTGTGCACCCTGTATTTCACATTGTGGTTGTGCATTGTGCATCATGCAATAGCACCCAGTCATTGTACACAATGTGTTGTACAATGTTACTATTCTGCATGGGGAGCTGCCACAGCACATAGCCACATGCAAGTATTTACCCTATGCTAAAGGGATGTTAGGAAGCCAGTGTGGTGTAGTGGTTTGAGTTTTAGACTAGAACTCTGGAGACTAGGGTTCAGTTCCCCACTCAGCCATGGAAATCCACCGGATGATCTTTGGCAAGTCACACTCTCTTAGCCTTAGAGGAAGACAAAGGCAAGACCTCTCTGAATTAATCTTGCCAAGAAATCTCTGTGATATGTTGGCCTTAGGGTAATCATAAGCTAGAACAACTTGAAGGCAGACTAAACAAAAAAAAGAAATGTTAGATCAAGGCCACAATATGCACAAACCACTGACCACATCTAACTAACTAACAATGTTTGCAATTGTATATATGCATTTGAGTACTTCATTATTGCAAAATATGTCCTGTAAAATCATAGATTTCAAAAATTCTGGGAAGGTAAATTACAATGTGTATACTCAGAATCAGAAACAGGAAGAGACACAAAGACAATCTAGTCAAAATTGTCTGACCTGTCAAGAATTGCCACTGCAGTCCAGACCACCATCTGTGACAAGCAGAGAGCAGGTGTGTTTGCCGTGCATGCAGATAATTCTAAATGACATGAGCGTGTTTGTGCCAGAAGAAGGAAAGCCCTTAGGACTGCTGGGAATCAGGCTGTGTCTGTTATACTATGAACAGTACTAAACAGCTACCTGTTACTTTACAGCTGGGATGGGAAACCTATGGTCTTCCACATGTTGCTGGATCCAGTTCCCATCTATCTCAGCCAGCATTGTTAGTAGCATGAGGTGATGGGAACTGTAGTCTGTCAACACTTGTTTTAACAAATTATACATCTGTGCAGAACTGGGGGAGGAAACTATCTGCCCATAGCTTCAAACAGAACCTCAAATATCTTAAATCAGAGTCCCATATCATAAAGAGAGATGGATCCAGCAACTAGAAATGGATCCAGCAGCTAGAAAGAATGTCATTTCTGTGCAAAAAGAAATATAAACATGATTTTAAACATAATTTTTGATATCTAGCTGGGAATGATTGCTTTCCCCTAGTAATTCCTCATTTTAATTGATCTGTAAACTAAACTTAAGAAATCCAGTGCAACAAGTAACTGTTGGCCTCAGTAAGATCAACATGGGGAGAAGTACTCTAATGTACAGACCACAGAAGATGCTTGCCTCATACCATACTGAGGCCTGTTTTCATTTTAAAGCATGCCAAACACCTATATAACTCAGTTTAATATGTTCCCCAGATAACCTTTATACCAGCTAAAAACATTTGAGTGAAGATGGGCATAGCTCTCCCACTCAAAAGCAGCTATGAACCTTCCTATTACTCAATGTGATGGTTCCTTTGAACTCAGGGCAAAGATTTAATACAGTAATTAATAGAGATGTATTATATCTCTCTCTCTCTTTAGCACTATAAATCAAGACATATGGAAGAGATATAGGGCCTTTTCACACAACAAATAGTGCTATTATTCCACTTTCAACATCCTATGGAATCCTGGGGTTTGCAGTTTAGAGAGGGGCATTTAGCATTCTCAGCCAAAGAGCTCTTTGGCCTCAGTAAACTACAAACCCCAGAATTCCACAGGATGCCGAACGTGGAATGATAATAATAGTACTATAACAGTGTAGTGCAGAAAGGCCCTTAGTTTGGGCTCTCCAAAGACATACATAAAGACTTATTTGGATGGAGGGTAGACATAAAAAATAACACCTAAAAAGGGGGTATCAGCCAATTATAAGTGTGTGATAAAGGTAAGATGTGTGCATGTATTTGTGTATTTGAACAATATTCTCTCCAGTTCACTTTAAAAAAATCATTTGTATCCTTGCTTTCTTTTGTGTAGCACAGTACCACATTCAGTACTTCTTTTAATCCTGTGATGTCTTAATTCTCTTCTGCTTCTTTTAGTATCACAGCAGGAAGTCATTGTGCTAAGAAAGACAGCATATAAAGACAAAGGAAAAATAGAAGCAGCAGCTGTGGGCACAAGCAGCCATTTTGTCGACATCAACCACAAAATCTATGCAGATTTAAAGCATTTTGCTGGGCACTGCAGACCTTTGAGAGTACACAGGTTGACAAGTAAGCTTTGCTTCTGTTCTGCATAAACATACTACACAGTTAACTCTTCCTATTTTTGTCTTTTACATTGAAAATGTGCTGCTGAGGTTGTGGGTATTGCATTGAAGATTTCAACCAGCACCAATGTCTTTGTACTCTGCTAGTTCAAAGATTATCAGTCATCTTGCCTTCATCTCACAGCCACGAACCAAAGATAGGCCTTTTGTATTCATATCTAAAGGAGGGCCTGTCTCATTATGAGTTATTTTGATGGTTTTATTGTTTAATAAACAATATTGTATTGTTTACAATATTGTATAGTTTACAATATTAAACAATATTTTTTAATAAACAATAAACTTCCATTGTAACAATTGCCTTGAGTACAGAAAGCCAGATTAAAAATGTAATAAATACAGGTGGCATCCAATTTGTGAAATACATACAGTAGTGTAAGTCCAGTTTACACTAAATCACTTTTTTTAATTATTGAGGTCAGAATTCTCTATTGACTATGCAATGACCAAAATCCTCCACCTACCCACCTAAGCAACACAGTCCCTCAGCACAGCCATTTCTTTGATGTTGGAGAGGGCAGAGGGATCAGCAGAGATGTGTCCAGCTATTTTCCTGTAGCTGGACATGCTGCAAAGACATGCAGATACCTGTTGCAGCACATCAAGCTATAGGAAAAGGACTGCGTGCATTTCCACTGATCCCCATACTCTCCCGCAACATGGAAGTGACCATGGCCATTTCTGCACTACACTCTTATAGTGCTATTATTCCACTTTCAACATCCTGTGGAATCCTGGAGTTTGCAATTTAGAGAGGAGCATTTAGAGAGCCTCAGTAAACTACAAACCCCAGAGTTCCACAGGATGTTGAAAGTGGAACAATAGCACTAAGTGTAGTGCAGAAATGGCTCATGTTAGGTGGGCTGCATCACTTAAAAGGTAAGTTTGAGAAAAATGGCTCCAAGAAATGTATCTGTGTACCAGAGGTACATCTCACAAAGCAGGATCTCAGATTTCTTCCTAAGTCAAACTCAAAAAGATCTCTTCCAGACATTTTGAGCTTTCTTAAATCTGAATTAAACAAAAGTTGTTAAAGGTAAGTTTCTAGCTGGGTTGTGACTTACATTGTACCCCTCTGAGGGTGCAGAGCTGTGTGAAGTGGCCTGCTCAGCCCTGGGGTGCATTACCAGATAAGAAATTAGTGTGGCTTGCACCAAGCTTTACCGAGTTCTTTACCTTGATGGTCAATCACACCCTTGGAGCAAGGCTTCTCCAGTATTCCAAAAGAATTTCTCTGTCATCTGCCCAGAGAATATAAATCCACTCTCTAGGTACAGCTGCTGATCTGTTTCCTCATGCACTTTCTCTGTATGCTTTGCTGATTGTATTTTAAATGTACTGTTTACCATTCTCATTCCTTTTTATGTTTTACACCCATCACAACTTTGTGGATGGTTGGGGAACTTGGTTGGATTCATTTGGATGGAAGGAAACAGAATCTTCATGCCATCTTCTCCAGGTTTGGCAACTCTGCTTATGGGCTGGTGGACCAGCTTCATTCCCAGGTGTCAGGAACCATGCAGGAGTTTACAGACAGATCTGATTTCCTGTCCTCCCATAAACATCCTGGCAGATGCACTGGGAAGTGGTTCCTCAATCAATATGTGGGTCTTCAGAATCCTGGGTTTATTCCATATGCCATATTAAGGCTCTTCCATTATAACCAATAAAGGTTGTGGACATTTTTGTCTCATGTGTTGTGCTTCACCACCCTTTAGTTCCTGGATCCACTCACTGTTAATGCTAGGGATGCAAACTGTAAAATCAGACAGGTTCAAATACTTGTTTTAGACAAGTATTTATCTAAATACTTGTCTAAATTACCTGCGGAATATTTTGCATAGGCTATTGCCTACCTGAATTCATTGCACAACACTCATTTCCATATGGTTGTGGTGCGAAGAAAACATTTTAAATGTGTGTGTGTGTGTGTGTGTATTGTTCACATCAGGCTTTAAATTTACGGCTCAGAACTAGTTGAGGGAAGGTGTTCAGTCATATTTGCAAAACAGTTATAATTCTGAATGTTAGCAGTTATAAAAACATTACAGAGGAGTTTCAGGAGAAATCAGCAGGTAATTTATTTTAAAATTCTTGTACTTTTTGTATATGGGCTTCTTTTCAATAAGATGTTGTTGTATAGAAAGTATTGTATGAAAAATAACATGTTTTTATATGTGGTAGGGAGCCCTGTGTGCAATGAAAGCAATGATAATGGACATCCGGCATATGTCAGTTTGTAAGCCAAGTTGTGCTTAATCCTTCGGAGATTTAAATAGTATCCATAGCTCAGACAGAACAGCAGTTCACACCGTGTGAAAAATACAGAACCAGATCTTAGGTTTCAAAGATGCAACATTTCTACTACTCAAGCAGAGGAGTTTTCAGAATTATTGAATATTTATTCACTAAGGCATTTCCACATGGATGAGTCCAGATGATGAGTGTTACCAATCAAAAGACATAGTGCCTCTTTTCCTAACTAACAGATTTTATGTGGATTGGAGTAGGAGTGGGTAGTTGCAGTAATAAATGGAAAACAACCACACACACACACACCTTGTATAATTGCATGAATGACGTGGGCAATTGCACAACCCAGGTCTCCCCTGGAAACATCTTGGTTACAAAGCAACCTAGTCATTCTCATGACAAAAAGGACAGTACCCACACCTAGGAAGTTCTTGTCCCCTTCTCTTCTATTCTGGTGATATATGAAGGAAAGGGACATCAGACAAATTAATAGTACAGCAGGACCTGGCACTTCTAGCTGTGAATTTCTCTTCTGCAGTGGATACAAATGAGACAGGTATGAATAATGATAGAGCTGGTACAGTACCTACTAACTAGATACAGCTGGAGGATTTCAGTTCGGATTTATTTATTTTCACATTGGCCTTCTATGAGCCTTATGTACTGGAAAGACTGTGTAATAATTCGTGTGATGAATTTGACCCATTGCCATACAATTTCACACTGACACTCTCTTAGTATATAAATACATGATTAGTCAAGGGTCATGTTTCTTTACTTCCCCTTTGTATTTTCTCTCAGCTTTACACAGAGGGGAAGCTATAAAGATTAAAATAACCAATAAAATGTTCTAGGCAGATAGCCAGTAAAATGTGAAAAATAAGTCCTTGTTACCTTCAAAAAGCTTTCCCCAACCTGGTGTCTTCTAGAACTGTTGGCTCTCCAACACCTCCACCAGCAACAGGCTTACTGGGAGTGATAGCAGCTTCAGTCCAGCATGTTTGAGGACAGTCAGCTGGGGAAACCTGTCCAAGGAGGAGGAGGAGGAAGAAGAAGAGGGGAGAGGAGGCGGCAACAGCTACATATGTGGATCATCTAGAAGTCTCTGAAAAACTGGTGGTTTCAGATAATGCCAGCAACTGTTTCACATTATAACAGCTTAAAGATATCTCCACTTCCAATTTACAACTTTCAAACATTTATGTATGGAAATTTCACTAACAGAAGTCAAGTAACAAGTTATGTGAATTAGTTATCTAGAAACATGGAACATTAGGTAGTATATAGAAACACAAAGAAAATATCTCTAAATTTAAGTGTAAGAAAAACTGCATTAGAACATACAACTCACTATAGAAAATGCAACAACCATGGGTGAGGGGTTTGTTTTTTGTTTGCTTCTGCTTTTGTTTTTGAGATCCAGCATGATATAGTGGTTTGAGCACTGGACTATGACCCTGGAGACCAGAGATCTACTCTCCCCTCAGCCATGGAAACTCAAAGGGTGACCTTGGGTGTATCACATACTCTCAGCCCCAGAAAATCCCATGATAGGTTTGCGTGAGGGTCACCATAAGTCAGAAATGGCTTGAAGACACACAACAGCAACAACAAATTTTTAATGCTTTCTTAAAAATTGAACAGAGAAGTCCAAGCGAATGTTTACCTGAAGAGAATTCCACAACTGTGGGACACCACCAAGAAGGCCTTTTCTCATGTGCTCATCACCAATATAATCTATTTTAGTGGCAGACTGATGAACTAGAGGCATGTGGTCTTAGATGTCACTCAAGGTCATACGCATACAAGCAGTCCTTAAAGTAATCTGTCCCAGACCATGTATGGCCTTAAAGTGAATACCACCATATTCAGTTGGGTCCAGAAATAGACTGACACAAAAGCGGCATCACAAGATCAGATAGTTCCCGCCCTCACTCTGAACCAGAATTGTAGCCAGAAAATTTTTACTGGGGATGTGGCAGAGACAAAGATTTTACTGGGGAGGGAGATGGATTTGGGCATTGGTCCCTACAAACAAGGTGTCTGCAGGAAAAAAGTTTTCATTAGCATTGACAAAAATAACCCCCAATTAATACATTTTATTTAGAAAGTATGTTATGGAGCTTCCAAAAAGCAAATCAGGTTAAATTATAACATTTTTACATGCAAAATAGTTGCATAAACACAGTAACAGTCACTAGGAAGTAAATTTATTATTATGCAAGTCATCCTACCAAGGTGATTAGAACTGCTGATAAAGTCTAAGAGAAACTCTCCACTTGAAATTTCTTCCAACACACTACTTCTAAAAAACTAAGATTACTAAATTGCTTTTCTGTGATGAAGTACTGAACACCTGTATGGTATCAGCACATGCATCTAAGAGAATGAGAATGAATTTTCACACATAGCTATAGATGCTCCAAAAGTCAGTCCTGCAGCATGTACAGAATACATGCATGAAAAACTTCCTTGTACATATAGAATGTTTTAGTAAGTATGGGGTACTGGGATTTTGCAGGATTCAACTGCTATCATTTTCTTTGGATGCCTGCAGTATATTTCTAAATGCTCAACTGCAATGCTAGGAATGTGGGGATGCAAGGAAAATTTCATTAGGGGCAGAATTCTTATGAGGGAGACAATGTTATCCTCCTCTTCTGTCACCTGCCCTAAACATAAGATGGTTTTATCAGTAGCTAATTACAACTTGGATCTAGCTTATGTAAACGACAGTATTTTCCTGTATGGTGCTAGTCCAAGCCTTAAGATCTTTGGGGGAGGCGCAAAGTCCTGCCGCCAGGACATGTTTGGTGGGAATCTAACTGGGGGCTTTCACTGTGATTTCTCCCAGGCTGTGGAATTCACTACTAATGGAAGGAAAGCTGGCCCCTTCCTATAGTCCTTCAGCAGGCAAATACATCTTTCTTCATATAGACTTGTGGCAACAGAGAAGTAGCTGTGGAAGAAGTGTCTTATATTTTTTTTCATGAAGATATATTATTTTTCCTAATTGACATGTCTTAAGTAGTGTTTTTATTAAAGAGTCCTATCAGACCTCATCTATGCTCATCTAAAACAATTAACTCATATAATTCATGCATAGGATAGTGTCAGAGAGCAGGAACACATAACGCTTTCCTCCTCTAGAGTTATAAATTACTCAAACAAGTGAGCCATACTTATTTCCGCCATTGTGAAAAAGAACATAAAGGGCTACTAGCCCTCAGAGAAATTCCTTCCCAAAGGCAAAATTATTAGTTAGATCCTGAACAAGTTATACTGGAGGAACCTGTTTCCCAGCCATTTCATCTGGCCTACTTCTGTACTGAGAGTCCACTACATTCTTTTTCTGTTCCCCTTTGATCAAGCAGCAAATGTTCCTTGTGGGGGAATAAAAGAAAGCTACTTCCTGAGCTGTTAGTGGTTCATTGAGAGAACTGGTTAAGACACGTTTCAAATGTTCTTAACCTTTCTTGGTCTCTGGCATCTCTGACCATAGAGATATGCACAGTGCCAGTATCAATAACACAGAGAGTAGCTTATTTTGACCAATCTGGATGATATTCTGTGCAAGGCACCATTCTGTTCAGCCATGTTATGCTTACAGCCATATGAACATATGTTATGCTTACAGCCATATGAACATGGACTGCAGAGCTTGAAAAAGTTGCTATTTTTTGAGACCCAGTGGAACCTGAATCCCGATAAGACAAGATGGCTGGGCTGCCCTGCGGGATCATCAAAGAAACCCAGCACTTGCTGGCAGAACCTGTTCCTGGAATAAAGGCAGAACCAAATGAAAGCAACACACATTATTTTCATGTGGTCATTGCAGGTCCACAGGATTCCCCCCTTGGGGGAGGGACATTTAAACTTGAACTATTCCTTCCAGAAAAATATCCAATGGCAACTCTGAAAGTACGTTTCATGACCAAAATGTATCATCCTAACATAGGCCCTTTTCACACGCAGGTGGCGGAACGGGGCAAGCCACGCCAAAACGGGGCTTACCTTGTTCCATCGCCGCGCGGAGCAGTGCATTTCACTGCTGTACATGCAGCAGCGTCCCGCGGCGTCCTCGGTGCCCGGCAGCGCCCAAAATGGCGGATTTTGACTGGCGGAGCCTCTCCGCCAATCGGAGAAGCTCACCAGCTGGAAATCCCTCCCCCTGCCCGATCTGCAGGGACGCCCTTTCGCGCGTCCGTAAATCCATACGGGCGCTGCGACAGGGCTGGACGCCCCATGCCTTTGAAAAACCACATAAAATGTGGTTTTTCAAAAGCATGCGGCGGCGCCACTTGCGGGTGTCCGACCGCGGATTGGCGTGTGGATTTACTCGCAAGTAATCCACCCCAATTCGCGTAACGGTGTAGACCTCCGTGGAGGTCGATCTACACCGTTTTTTTAACCCCATGTGAAAAGGGCCATAGACAAATTGGGAAAAATATGTTTAGATGTTTTAAAAGATAAGTGGTCTCCAGCTTTGCAGATCCGTACAGTTCTGCTATCAATCCAGGCTTTGTTAAGCACTCCCAACCCAGATGATCCACTAGCAAATGACGTAGCTGAGCAGTGGAAGACCAATGAAGCTCAAGCCATAGAAACAGGACTAGGCTATATGCCATAAATAATATTTAAAATGTGCTCTAAATCAGTGTGCATCACTTTTTCCTGTTCTCTTCCTTTTTTTGTTTGCATTTAATGGACACAGTCTTAGAAAACATCACAGAATAAACAAAAACAGAAACAACAACAGACATCAGTTCTTTGGTGGTTTAAATGCACACTAGCAAAAAAAAGAAGAGAAAAGGTTGCTATTTGGACTACAGTTCCAAGCATCCTTTAGGCAGCACCGTCACTGAGATTTCTGAAAGCTGTTGTTCCACGAATAATTTTTATTTAGATGTCCCATATCTTGTAATTTTGTTCCATCTTCCTCCTGCCTTTCTTCTTCTCTAGCTATCCATTGCAGTTGCCTATAATTTTTCCAGTGCCTCATCTACAAGCTGTTGTTGCTTGGCCAGACCATTGTACTACTAATCTATGTCTGTTATACTCAGGTCTTGGAAACGTTTTCTGAACAAAATCTCCTAGGAGTCCATAACCTGGATGGGAGATTCTGGGAAAGAGGCCCAAAAAGCAACTTTGCCAAGCTCTGGTTATACAATTTTCATACTGTAAGTCAACTCATGACATTTCCAGAAGTGAGCAAGAGATATTGTCATGATATTATCATGCCTACATCTTCTTTGGCACAAGAATTGTTTGAGACCTTAAATGACCAAGAACTGGAGAAGGAATTTAACACTTACATGTGACTTAATCAAATTTTAGGCATATCCCAGCATATCTGATACAATGAATGCTGCATTTTCAGCAAACACTGCCCCGTGTCCTTTAAAAATATAAAAAATAAGGCTTACTAAGGCAGACTTTCTCTGTGGTTGACTGCACAAGAATATAAGTTAACTGTTCTGACATTCTTGCTGGAAGCCACAAAAGCGCAGATGCAGGGTTAACTGGCTTCATGCTGCATGCAGTCAATGTAGCTGAAGGGCTACCCAGAGTTTAGCAACTATGCAAAGCTATAAACCTGGTTGCACTATCAGCACGATAAGGTATACATGCAATGGTGCTGCACTGAGTATCTGTCATGTGCATCCTGCAACCTACAAGTCTGGAACCTTTGCTAATACTGATGTGATACAAAGAGAGAACCTCCAGAGAATCAGTGATGAGGCACACGGTTCAAATGTCTCAGGTTCAAGCCCTAGGTACACCTCGGAAAGTCTTTCTCTAAAATCTTGGAGAGTCACTGTAAACATTAACTGCAGTCAGCCCTCCATGTTTGCAAGGGTTAGGGGTGCAGGACTCCCACAAAAAAAAAAAAAAGGAAGAATCATAAATATCAAAATGTGTGAATGTGTCTGTGTAAAGGAGGCCAAGACATTGTGACAAGAATGGACACCTAGGGTCCAAACCATGGCCTTTTCTGCACTACACTCTTATAGCGCAATGATTCTACTTTCAACATCCTATGGAATCCTGGGGTTTGCAATTTTGGGAGGGGCCAGCCAGCCCAGGATTCCATAGGATGTTGAAAGTAGAATCATCGCATTATAAGAGTGTAGTGTGGAAAAGGCCCATGTCAGAAAAAGGAGAGGGGAAAGGAATATGCTGGCATCGTGGCCTTGTACTTCTTTTCTCACATCTATCTCCTTCCTTGGGTGTAGGGGTGGTTTGTGTGCTGAGAAATTGGGCTGCAAGCCATCCTTGGCTGACGAGGTAGAGAGGGAGGAGAACCAGAGATAGGTTTTTAAAGTGTTTCATGGCCTGATTGGAGCTGCTGAAGGGAAAGTTTCCTCTGGAAAAGAAGTACTTGAGATGGAGGGGCAGAGGAACTCACAAATAATCAAATCTGTGAAATCCATGACAGTGAAGCCCAAAAATATAGAGGGCTGATACCAGTTTTCAGCCCAAACTAGGCTCTTCCCAAGATTACTGGCAAGGAGAAACAGTCAAATGGGAGACTTTCCTTTTGAAAAAAATAAAATAAAGCATTTTGCTTAACACCCCTTCAGCCTTAGGTGAAAAATATGTGGTAGAAAACATGTAGAGACATACTAGACAGTTTATATATTGAGAAAGCCAGAGACAATTTCAGATAATATACTGGATGAAAAAGGAAAACAAACAAACAAAAATTTAGAATGAGCACCAAAAACATGTTTGTCATGTATGTCTTTGCTGCCTCATTGTCTGCCCAAATGCAAACACATACAATTCTTTCATTCAAAAATTCCAAGCATTGAAGCAAATAATGCTCAACAAGGCACATAGAATCACAGAATTGTGGCACTGGAAGAGACCACAAGAGCCATTGAGTCCAACTCCCTCCCATGCTGGAATACACAATCAAAGCATTTCTGACAGAAGGCCATCCAACCTGGTTTTGCCAGGTCCTTCTTCTGAAATACAGTCTACAGCACCTAGTATTTATTGGTGGTCTTCCATTCAAGTACTAACCAAGGCTGACCCCACTTAGTTTCCAAGATCAGATGGCATCTGGTGCCTTTATGGTATTTAGGCCCTTTTATTTCAGGAGAGATTCCAGCAGAACAGATCAATTTTTTTCAGGAGGTGCAGTTTGCTAGTTTCAATGAACGACATATTCAACGAAAGGCATGTTCTTTTCCTAGTGTGGATGGGAGAGGGAGCACAGGGTGCTTATGGTAAAACAATTAGACTTTTGGAAAATTGTACCTTTAAAAAAGAAGGCATGCCCATCCAGCTCTCCAGAGTCAATAGAGAGCAAAGACACAGAGGATCTATCTTATTCTATAGCATGATGAAATCTGAATGTTTATTGGTCAAACTGCCTACCCAGCTTCCATCATTTCCCCACCTCTCCAGCTGAGAATGTCCATGTGGACTGAAAATGCTTTTTGCAGGAAGTCCATTAAGGAAATGGCTCTTGTTCCTTTACTGGTTGTGTAGAAGAGGGAATTTCAGCAGTTGTTTCTTGTTATCTAGTTGCCTGGCAAACAAGACCTGTTGAAATTCCCTCTTTTACACCATCATTAAAGGTACAGGAGTTGATTCTAGTTTTCAGTCTGGCAATTGTTCTACCAATACTGTCACGTCCAAGGCAGAACAGACAATTAATCATCAGACGGCAGAGCAGAGTTTACTCATAAGGCAAGAGCAGGAAAAATGTCCAAACAGAGTTTAGGTTCTGAAGCACAGAAATTCAAAGGGCAGATCCAGGTCTTAGTCAAACAGGTAGAGGTTCAAAGTAGTCCAGATACAAGGGAACACAACACAAGGCTTCCACAACTGTAAAGATCAGTTGCTGACCCTGAAAGGAAAGGTCCAGCTGAAAGCCTTTTATCTACTGATGCTGTTGCCACAGGTGTTCCTTCATTAGGGCTCATTTGTTAAGCAGCACAGCCCCTCTCTCTGATGTCATCTCTCTTGCACGGTAAGCATCTCTGTTATCTCATCTTCTGATATTTGTTCCCTTTGCTCAGGCCCTTGCTTGTTATCTTCTCCTGAGCAAGCTTCTGGAGAAATTCCTGCCTCTGGGGAAACTTCTGCCTTGGATTCAGAATTGTTCTCACTCACTGCCAGGGTCTCCAAGGCAGGACATGACAAATACAATCAAATGAAGTCAAACCCAGGAGGGGCTTGGAAGAGGGCCTCCCATGATAGCTGTTAAGGTTTGACTAAGCTCATAAACAATGTGCCCTCTGTATATGCGGGGGTTTCGTTCCAGGAACCCCCATGTTAAAAAAAAAAGTAAATGCTTGTATCCTATTATCTTCAATGGATGTGATAGCTTACGTAATCTTGGATTCATGTATGCTGAGTTGCAACAAGAGCGCACACTGCATACTTAATAACACTGCTTTCAGTGGTACTTACTCCTATGTAAGTGTACACAGTATTTTAGCTCAGGATCCTCAACTTCATAGAGAAGACACAGGGTTGGATTGCCCTCCCTTAAGTAGAAAGTCTCTTTGCTAAGCTGAAATGTTCTTCCTAATTTAGAGCAAGATGTATGTGTTAGATAACTTAAATCTGCCAGTATGCTTCTGTTAGCACTGTGTGTTTGTAACTTCTTCTACAAGGACTTGTCCAAGCTCTCAAGATGCCTACTAGCACAAGGCATTATGCAACTAACAAGCCATCTTGCATAATATATACTAGTACAGCCTTCCCCAGTCTTGTAACCACCATGTGTTTCGAACTTCAGCTGAAATCCAGTTGATTGTCCCAATCATAGCAGATACATTGAATCAATGGGATTTAAATAAGTATTGCCTCATACCTCCAGAGAAACAATCCGTTCAAGAAACATTCAGAAATTCATATATTGAGGGGAGGGGGAGAAATAAACAAACAAACATACCAGTTTTAGAGTGTGGCTTTATAAAGAGAAAGAGAAGGAGATCTGTGAGTGGGCTGAAGATATGAAGCCCATCTGCTGGAGGTGGAGATCTTGCTAAGAATTGGGTAAAGGATGTGTTATCTGCTTGGAAAAGTTTACTAGCATTCATTACTTTCTGTTGAAGTCAACGATGGGCACTGGCACCAGGAGGGGGCCAATTTCACTCTGCAACCCCAATTTCTCAATGGATTATTTCTTTCTCTTCATCACTACACCTTGCAAGTAACTATCCCTGCTCTGCTGTAATGTTACAAAGACACTGTCAGTCAGTTGTCACTCATCCAGCCTTGCCTATGAAACTTCTTCTCTTCCAGAAAAGGGGAAAGAGAGACTAACATCAGATTTGCAACACATGACAGGGCTTTCTCTGTGATGGCACCCTGGCTGTAGAACTTACTCCTTAGACCAGGCAGGCTGGCTCCATCCCTACTGTTCTTCCAGCAAGCAGCTAAGAGAGGGTTGTTTCAATGTCCTTTGTTCCTTAAAGCCAGGAGTGACTTTTCTGACACATGTTTGTTTGTTTGTTTGTTTGTTTGTTAAAGGGAGTTTTTATCTGTATCTATCATACCTTGGGAGCTCTGGCAGATTGAAAGGCAATAAGCACATTAATATCTGGTGTTGGGCTACTTTAGATAAAGAAGGACAATTTAATGAGACAAAAACAGACAGTATAAATCCATACCTGCTTGTTGAGAGTACTTTGCAATTTCTCCCCTACAGTAATAATTTCTAACGCAACACTCTGGAATTGCTGGGATGTAGGGAAAATCATCTCCAGTGTTAGGTTTTTTCTTAATGCAATTATTGTACCCATAGCACTACTGGGTTTAAAATCCTGAGGGGCTCTCAATATATCTGCATTTCCTTGAAAAGAGGCACAGTGAAAAATGTCTTAACACACCAAAATGCCAGTGTCTTTTTGTTTTCTAATGGTTTTCACATATTACTTTAACCTTTACTGTTTACTGGAACACACAAAGCCATCATTCATTTGCTCTCTGCTTATGTACCAAAAGCAACAGGCATATTTTGAAAGCCACATGACTGGCTTTCAAAAGAGATAAAGCAAATTCACACACACACACACACACACACACACACATATATATTATTGGATATAGAGTAGGTAAGATAGATAAAGATATGGATATAGAGATACAACATAGATATATGTATTGTATATATGTGTGTGTGAGAGAGTTGTATATATTTATGTATAGCACTGTTATAGTGCTATTATTCCACTTTCAACATCCTGTGGAATTATGGGGTTTTGTAGTTTGAGGCCAAAGAGATCTCTGGCTGAAAATTCTAAAGGCCTCTCCCTAAACTGCAAACCCCAGGATTCTATAGGAAGTTGAAAGTGGAATAACAGCACTATAACAGTGTAGGGCAGAAATGGCCTCAGATAGATCAGCTCAGCCAGCTGTGTTAACAACAAACTCTAATATTTCATACCTCCTCAAAACCTAATACTCCCACTCCAAGTTTCATTTTACGTTATTCTCTAACACAGTGTTACTCAGTCTTTGGTCCTTCTTATGTTTTGGACTTCAACTTTCAGGTAATCTAAAACTGCAGGACCAATGACTGAGAACTACTTCTCTGTCATCAAAATGAATGAACACGCTCAGCATAGCTGAAATATCTGAGTGCGTGTTATTGGATAGCAGAGCAGCAAATGGTGCCAGCCCACCATCCAATTTAAGATAGATAGTATCAAAAAAATTATTAATTAAACTAAAATGAACAGAAAAAAATAGTTCAGTCCTTAAGGCAGAAGTTATCTTTTTTCCTATTCTTTGCAATAAAAATAAAAATAAATGAAATAATTAATAGCCTGCTTCCATTTTCTGATACTATGGGCCTTCCTGCATTACACTGTTATAATACTATTATTCCACTTTAAGCCTCCTTTGGAATCCTGGAGTTTGCAGTTTAGAGAGAGGCATTTAGAATTCTCAGCCAGAGAGCTCTTTGGCCTCAGGAATAATAGCACTATAACAATGTAGTGCGGAAAGGCCCTCAGAATCTGCTACTTCAGGCAGCTACCTCTCTCAGCTTAATGGTAGGATCAGCTGTGTATTTGTTCTTTCTGCTATATTTTCTACAAGCCAGATCTGTGCCCTTCTGGAACATCTTTGTCTTATTATACACATATCCCAGCTGAACTAAAAACCCATCCAAGATGATGGAGGGTTGTATAAAAACAGCCTGAATTTTTTAAAACAACAGGCCTGGAATGTATAAACCAAAGATACCAAGTTCATGAGATGGGAAAATCTTACCCCTCAGGTCAAACTCACTTTAGCCATAAATTCAAGAGGCAGATTTAGAAAAGCCACTTTCTCTCAATCTCAGCTCCCACTTAGCAACACAAAAATATAATACTGATGAAGAGGGCTCTTGTAAGGATTATCAAGAAAATATATGCCAAATACATTACATGCTCAAAAATGCAGCATTAAGTTTTGTTATCTCAGCCATACAGCTCTTCAGCAACTGTCACAAAACCATCCCAACTTATTCTGAATAAGCCAAGGCACCTGCTTGAAACTAAAGACAATGCCAAGTTTAATTGAATAATAAAAAAAATCTACTGGGTTCTAGAAATGCAATGTGTGGGTCATTCAGCCAGAAAAGTGTCTCATGCCTTGTGGAGTTGGGAATTGCTATGCTAAGCACAAAGCAGGTACAAACACACATCCCTGTATGCTTCCCAGGAAACTGTATCTGTCCCAGTTATGAAGATTAACTCTACAGGCAATGTCAGCTTTAATTCCAGTTTGACAGCTAGTGCGCACTGCAAGACAAGCAAATTGTCACTTTGAGATGCAAACACTAAACCATGTGGGGAGAGGATAGTGTTATGAGTTTTCAGTGGTGTCTTTATTTGAATAATCTTTCTGACAGTTCTGCTCTTCCATCAGAATTTCTAGTTATTTTGTTTCACTCTTGCTAGATGATTCTTCCTTAACCTGATGCCTTTCAGAGAAAAGGGAATACAGTCATGCTTAATGTGATGCATAGTTAAAACTGTGGAATTAATTAGCACAGGTCATAATGATGGCTGCCCACATGATTGGCTTTCAAAAGAGATAAAGCAAATTCAACTAGTAGCCATAATGGATGTGCTCTTTATATCATTTGCTTATCTTATCTAAGACAAAGAATATTAAGAAAAGAAAGGAGGCTTCATGAATGATAGCAAACTGAATAATCACACAGCCTGTTCACTGTCTTCCTAATTATGGTGTGATGAATTTCTCTTTAAAACAGAGCAATTATTTTTGGCATCTATAGGTGTAAATTAGCATACGCAAATTTTATGCACACCTGGCATAAAATTTGGGAACCCTATTGGGCGAAAAGTAGGGTAAAAATGAAATAAATAAATAAAATAGGATCCTTGCGGAGACCCCCCTGTTCCTGTGCAACATCCCCAGCACTGGGTGTGCAACAGAAGCCAGGGGGGTTTGTAGTGACACCTCTGTCCCTGCAGTAGCTACTCACCTTCTGGAATGCACTAGCGTGACATTAAGCTACACTCATACATCAGGAGATACAAAGCAGACTTATGCTGGATGTGTAGGCTGCTGTCTGAGGCCACTACAACATGCCTATGAGAACCGCTGTGGCTAGAGAAAGAAGGTTAGTACCATCCCAGGCTGTGAGATTCCAAGGTCAAAACCTGAGAGCTAGGGGTACTCCCTGGTGATGTCATGGCAGCAGCCCTTGGTGATGATATTGGGTGAACCTGGTGATGTTATTAGAAATGTATTTTAAGCACCAACCATAGTTGCTCAGAGTGTGTCACTCAAAGAATAACTAAAGTCAAAAAAAGAATATATACTTTTCAAGGCACTATTCTTTCCCTGTGTTTCTTCTCCATTGCCTTGAGATGAATATCCCCATTGCCTTGGGAGAATGAGGCCCAGCACTGAGATCCGGGAACCATGCCTGCAGCCAATCAATAGTAGTGGGTGGAGAGAGCAAGAGATAGACCTCTACTCAAGAGTCTCCTGATTGCTGTTGTGCACTTGGAGTAAGTGGAAAGAGAGAGACTGAGAGCACCCTTTGCCTCTCCAGATGATGGTATACATATGGTAGAAGAGGCTTTCATTCTACCAGGCAACTTATTGGATGTCATCCACTGTGTCCCTGTTTTTTTGTCCTCTTTTGCTTCATGATGCCAAAATGGTTACCTCATTAAACTTTGATAAAAATCACATAAAGCAATTATTAAACTGAATTCTATATAGTTTGTTAAGACAAAGCATTTCAGATGCTTTGAATTAAAGAATTTCAATCATAGGTATAAATTTGCAAAGTCTTTAAGATCCTTTGATGCTCACTGACATATGTAAGTAATGAATAAAGTGGTCCTGATCAGTTTAGAAGAGACAAATAGAATTTGGGAGGGCAGTATATGTTTTTACTAAAGCTTCAATTATTTGTCACTAGATCAATTCAATTTGGATTGATGTATTATTTAGTATAGCTATTTATATTATGCCCTTCAAAGAAATTCCCATGGCAGCTTAAAATACAAAATCAAAAAGGACAGTGTAAACATAAAAGTAATACAGAATGATAGGAGTAGCAGCAATAACCTAAAAATGTAATATTAGAACCTTATGGAGGTAAACTATTTAGGTTAAAAGACTTGGAAAATGAAAGGATAACATTGACATAGGTGGTTCTAAACAAGCTCCCCTGGGAACAGTATTGCAGGTTCCACAACAAGGGAGCTGCTACTGAGATGGCTTTCTGCTTTCTTAGATACCCCGCCACTGTACCTCAAAAAGCAAAGGGACTTGGAGAAGAGGTATTCCAGGAAAGACTTTATGTGCATCATAGAGAATGCAGGGATAATAGTAAGATAGGCCCTTTTCACATGGGGTTAAAAAACAGTGTAGATCGACCTCCACGGAGGTCGTCTACATCGTTACGCGAATTGGGGTGGATTACTCGCGAGTAAATCCACACGCCAATCCGCGGTTGGGTGCCCACAAGTGGCGCCACCGCATGCTTTTGAAAAACCACATTTTATGTGGTTTTTCAAAGGCACAGGCTCCGCCAATCAAAATCCGCCATTTTGAGCGCTGCCGGGCGCCGAGGACGCCGCGGGACGCTGCTGCGTGTAGAGCAGCGAAATGCGCTGCTCCGCGCAGCGACGGAACAAGGTAAGCCCCATTTTGGCATGGCTTGCCCCGTTCCACCACCCGCGTGTGAAAAGGGCCATAGTTAAAGAAAATGCACCTTCTCTGTTAGTGACATTGGTGTAATCAGGGCTCAGCATACACACCATGAAGAGCTGTTCTGTCCAGCATTTTACAGATGAATATAAGAACACAACATATGTGTTACTAACAGTCCTATTCTTATACCAAGGATCACCCTAAGAGCCTTGTTCCCCCTGCCTCCATGAAAGCAATATTACAGAATGGTGACAATTTTTCTCCTCCCATTGCATGTTGAATGGTTCATCCACTCTGCAGCAGTTTATCCAGGACTGGTTTAAGCCCAAAGGGGAAGAAATTGAACCTTGTGCCCCAGCTGATTTTTCCAAGGGGATGATGGGAACTGTAGTCTAATAATCTGGGGGACACTAGGTTGCAAAGAGGCTGATTTATATGATGTTCATTAGCACCAAAATGCTACCAGCACTGCCAGAGATTTATCTATTAGACATGTAGAAGAATGGGTCAAAAACCTGAAAAAATGACAATTCTAGTAATGTCTGATAATAAAAATTCCTAAAGTATCTTGAAAGTACAAAATTTGGAAAGAGGTTTTTCTTTTTTTTAAGAAATTTTTTTATTATTTTCAAAATACATAAAAACATATAGAAACACAAATATGTATATCATTATTATAGTTCTTCCATCCCCCCGCTTCTGTATATCAAGAATTTTCCAGTTAAATCCTTCTTCTCCCTTATAAATATCTTGTCAAATACCAACATAGTCGATCCACAGACATTTACAAATTTAGCCAAAGCATTACTCTTTTCCATTCTCTTCCAAAATTTTGAACCATTTTATTCTTAAGGGAGTTAGCTAATTTTTCAGTCCCTATCATGTCTAACATTTTTAATTTCCATTCATCTAACTGAATATCTGTTTTATCTTTCCAGTGTTGTGCATATGTCAGCTGTACCGCTGTAATCGAATACAATAATATCTTCTGTTGTTTTCTAATCTCCCAGTTCTGGCCTAATATATTCAATAAATAAAATTCTAGTACCATTTCAAAATTAACTTTGCAAATTTTTTGAATTTCATCATGAATTCCCTTCCAAAATTTCTTAGCCTTCGAACAAGTCCACAACATATGAAAAAAAAAGTCCCCATGTTTTCCATTTCCAACACTTCACATCCCTGTTTTTGGTTATTTTTTGAAGTCTTTCTGGAGTCATATACCACCTATGCAATATTTTGTAGTAATTTTCTCTTAAATTTAAATTTGTAGTAAATTTTATGTCTCTTTTCCATACTTCTTCCCATGCATCTAACTTGATTGGACAACCTATATTTTGAGCCCTTTTTAATAATAGTTTGGAAAATGGTTTTGGGTGTTTTTTTTTTTTGCTTTTTTTAGGGGGATACAGCAGGGAGTATAGTAATCCAAAATCTCCTGGGAAGGGATTGGAAAGAGTTTTTTTCTAGGTAATAGACCAGGAAATTGCCTCTGGTAAATAAAATGCTCTAGAAGCCTTTTTTGGCTAAAGGTCAAGATAGAAATGCTGTGTGTGTGTGCATGCGCATGCACGCATAAACACACACACACACGTATATATCTATTACACATACACACACCACACATATACCGAGGGAACATACGCCATACAGCAGTATAGGGAATATCCATTTTAATATTGGTACCTAAAGGCTGGGACTTGGAAGGGCAGCTAAGATGGAACTAGACGAGATCATGAAGTGTAAAGATATATAATTGAATACTAAAGTTAGAATTATCCATGCTATTCTATTTCCAATCTGTATGCATGGTTGTGAAAGGTGGACAGTGAAGAAAGCTGATAGGAAGAAAATCAACTTATTTGAAATGTGGTGCAGATACCCTGGACTGCTAACAAGACAGGCCCTAGAGCAGGTCAAATGTGATTTCTCCCTAGAAGCCAAGATGACTAAACTGCAACTGTCATACTTTGGACATATCATGAGAAGACCTTACTCACTAGAAAAGACAACAATGCTTGGTAAAGTAAAAGGAAGTAGGAAAAGAAGAAGACTGCATTGCAGATGGAATGACTCAAGCAAGAAATCCATGGCCTCGAGTCTGTAAGACCTGAGCAGGACTGTTAAGAACAGGGTGTTGGGTTGCCATAAATCTAATGGCCTTTCCCCACTACCCTGTTATAATGCTATTATTCCACTTTCAATACTCTGTGGAATTCTGGGCTTTGTAGTTTACTGAAGCCAAAGAGCTCTTTGGCTGAGAATTCTAAATACCCCTCCCTAAACTGCAAACCCCGGGATTCCATAGGATGTTGAAAGTGGAATAGTAGCATTATAACAGTGTAATGTGGAAAGGCCCCAAGTCAACTTAAAGGCAGTTAACACAGCAACAGCTGAACACTACCCCCTTGTGACCAAACTGAGCACAGGTGCAATAGAAATTTTTATTGCTGAAGCAATAAACAGTATAAATTCTTTAGAATTCTGCCCATTATTACATATGTGTCAACTCTTTTAAAAAGTTTGAGGCAAGATTGAAAAGTGAACTAAAACTCCGAAGTGTCTGGGTGGGGGATTTTGATAATTATTCATTCAATTTGTCTATACAAATGGCATCAGAAACTGGGAAAAATTACTATTTTTGGATTTCATCCAAACTCTTGCAACCAGCATGACCACAGGCGGGAAGATCCTTTGATTTGTAGTAAAAAAAACTTTATTTCCCCCCAAGTGCTAAATAACACACATGCATTTGAGATGGTAAAGTTTGTGAGGAAAAGAATTCTGCATCGGTAGCTGAAGAAGGCCATTTCCGCACTAGACTGTTACAGCGCTATGATTCCACTTTCAACATCCTATGAAATCCTGGGGTTTGCAGTTTCGGGAGGGGCCCCTCCCAAAACTGCAAACCCAAGGATTCCATAGGATGTTGAAAGTGGAATCATAGCCCTATAACAGTCTAGTGTGGAAATGACTGAAAAGATGACAACTGATTTTCTTACTCCTTATATAGACAGCTAAGATTCACTTGAATAGGCCTGCTTTCTGATAATGGTTCTTTTCTTACTGAATATGCTTTTTCAGTGAACTTCATAGATTTGCAGATTTAGGCCAGAATCCAGTATAACCTTTCATGCAACATAAATTTGCATGTATTTAACTAAGTAGCAGAGGCACTAAGAAATCTGATTACGGAACTGCAAAGATGCATAACAAACATGCATCAGGAGTGACTGATGCACACCCAAACCTCCTTGTCAATGTCCTGTTGCATATCAATCCCTTTGCTGCCTTTGCTACACAGTGACAACACAAGGGGACCTCTATTAAATATCGATACTGTGCATCTTCACAATTCAATTTCCCACCCACATAAGCCCATTTACGGGCACACCAACACCCCAATAGGATTCCGGTCTACTTTTTTTTTTTTATTTGGCAGGACACACATTAAAAAGATAGTTATGTCATTTTGTGACTTTTTCCTACCATTTTCCCCCTAACAGTTCTATAAATTAAGTCTTCACATGTTGCCACATGTGTTTTTTTTAAAGAAATATAAGATAATACTTAATTCCACTAGTTGTTGTCACATGGCCTAATCGTGTGACACATCCATTGATATGACTGCATGGAAAGAAGGAAAAAGGATCACACCAGCCTGCCACATGCTTAACCTCTTTATGTTTCGCTAAAGATCTGAGCTATGTATCATGCACATAAGTGCTATACATGAAAATAAGGGTACTGCGTATTCACATAAAAACTTGCATGTACATAGGGCCTTTCCGCATTACACTGTTATAGTGCTATTAGTCCATTTTCAACATCCTGTGGAATTCTGGGGCTTGTAATTTACTGAAGCCAAAGAGCTCCCTGGCTAAGAATTCGAAATGTCCCTCCCTAAACTGCAAACTCCAGGATTCCACAAAATGTTGAAAGTAGACTAATAGCACTATAACAGTCTAGTGTGAAAAGGTCCATAGACTCTAATCAGACCCTTGGTTGAATGTACAGAGGTTGGGACATAGCTAGCAGACACAATTAATCTCTCTCACTCCCCTCCCCTTTGTTCATGTGTCCACACCCACAGATGTGTTGCATGAACAGGTTTTCTGATTCAGTACATGGCAAATCCACGGGACAGGCTCTGCATAGGAATTTGGGAACTTAATACCTAATTATGACCAAGGAAAGACAACATGACAGTCCCCTGATGTTTTGGACTACATCTTCCAGAAGCCACACCCAGTACGGCCAATGGTCAGGGATTATACAAGCTGTTGTCCAAAACATCTAGAGGGCACAAGGTTGCTTGTTTCTTGTCTAGGCTTACAGCTACAAACCAGTTAACACCCACATACACATATGCACTTTTCCAGATTCCTATTTCTTGTCTAGTTACATGTGAGGTCATTTGCCTGCCAAACCCTCTAAAGCCAAGCCTCTGCATCTTTTTTTTTTTTTTTTGAGACCTATCGCCCTATGTTCTCATGTTGCTTCCTGAACAGTGCATACTTGTGAGAAACTTTTATGCGATATACTGCACCATGCGATGTCTTCATTCATCTTGGCTTGTGCAGGTATCAGTCTCTGATCAGCATCAGGGACTGAATTTCTCCTTCTGTGAACACAACTGATCCCACCAAGCTAATTTTGTCAAGCAACCACATCAAGCCGATTATTTACAAGCCTGTTTGCTTTAGGTGGAGAAGCTTACAAGTGGGGCCATTCAGAGAACAATTATAGTGTTAATCATGAAACAGAGCCTTGTATTCAGGCTTTCCTGTATTTAAGAGGTTAAGAGCTGCTGAATGGAAGCCAGATCTTGTAACAAGGAATAACAAGGTGGAGACCCATAAGCAAACTATCTGATTTGATTAGCTTTTCATCTTTGGGCAACCCAAGGGGACTGTCATGAGAAGATGAACAGAGAAGGAAGAATAGGTTTTGAATATTTGTAAAACAACTCCAATTATTGACCCCACACTACAGAGTAAACACTGCATCACATATTCAAGTTGCAGCTGGTTGGCATTCATTCAGGCTGCAACTGGTTGGTGCTGTGATTTAGTTTAGTTTTTTTTTTTTTTAATGGAGCAAATATAATGGCAGGAGGGCTTTATTCATTCCCTTTGAAAAGTGAGACAACTAGGCTGTAGGTTTCATCTTGATCTAAAACGCCATTGATAGGAGACATGAATGTGCCAACAAGAACTGAATAGAGAGAACTCTAGATATGAAGCCAAGAAAGCCACACAAAGGATCCAATGATGTTAATGTGAGTAGGACACAGGGGAACTGAAAAAGGCCATCTGCGCAAAATTGAATGCTGTACTGTTGCTCTTTCAGTCTATCGTCTTCCTACCTTTGAATTAAATAGACCTTATAGACCTTGGCTAAACAGAGTGCTTAAAGAAGGCTGCCAACACCAGACTAGCAAGTGCTTCATCTCTGAAACTGTCCTGAGCATTACTCAGAGCGAAGGCCCTCAGTCCTTCTCACAGCACTATGGATCGATTCCGAATGATTTTCCAGTACTTCCAGACCAATTCAGAGTCAGTAACAAATGGGATCTGTGGGCTGCTCGCATTGGCAAGTGTAAAGATTTACACCTCTTTTGACTTCAACTGCCCTTGTATTGCTAAATACAACATGGCGTATGGCTTGGGAATCATGTTCATCCCTCCTGTGGCACTTTTTCTCTGTGGTCTTATTGTCAACAGACAGTTTGTGGTGATGCTTGAAGAATGGAAAAGACCTACTGGGGACAGGAAAAAGAATCTGGCCATTATCAGGTGGGGGATTTCAATTCTAGTGTAAATTACTTTCAATGACAGCTTGGAAAAGTAAAGTTTTAGACTACAGCTTCCATTCTGCATGGCCACTAGGGATTCTGGAAGCTGTAATCCAATAAAAGACTTTTCCTTGTTCTGTCTCCATCCATGCAATTAATTTACTTTTTCTCTGCTCCCCTCTCTCCTGTGTTCATTTTCAAGAATATTATCTTCCTGAAGATAGTAATTTAATATATGTATTTAGAATTTACATAGAAGCTTTAATTAACATTGCTGGCAGATCTATTTAGATCATATCAAAATCCCTCCGGTTACAGTTAAAGTTTTTATACAGCTGCCATTTCCTGCCCTAATTTGCTAACAAAATGTGTCTTACTATTATTATTTTGTATTGCATTTATGCTGCTTTGTATTTTATATTTTTGGTGTGTTTTAGCATTTTGGATTTTACATATACTAGGCTATGACTGAAATAAACTTCAGACTTCAAGTTTTCATCTTGCTTGATATCATCATAACACAGAGAAATATATTAGTATTATTCTTATGTCTAATCATATTATAACAGCCAGCTCGGAAGCTGAGAAATAGCAGCACACCCCAAAGAAAATAATATAAGTGCAGCAATGATAGGATTTGAACGCCTGATTTCCTGATAGACATCTAACTCAAAGTCAAACTCAAGGTGTCATGAAAAGAGGTTTTCGTACACCTCTTGATTTTATTTTTTAAAGTTTCCTCTGGGTGGATGGTATTCTGAACAGAACTATATCCTGGAGGAAGAAGTTTTTAATCATTTCTTCCTACCGTATTTCCTCACATTAACCATTTCCACACTAGCCTGTTATAGCAGGATGATTCCACTTTCAACATCCTTGGAATCCTGGGGTTTGTAGTTTTGGGAGGCCAGCCCCTCCCAAAACTGCAAACCCCAGGATTCCAGAGGATGTTGAAAGTGGAATCATTGCACTATAACAGGCTAGTGCGGACATGGCCATTGGGAGTGTGCTTCACAGAGCAAAACATGAGCACTGGCAGGAAGTAATGCAGTGAGAGTGGAGGAGGCCATGGTGGGATACATAGAATGGAGCTATCTGACAGTCTTGACCAGAAGAGATGACATCCATTGTGTCTCCATGTTGCACAGAGGAGATGGAAACATCCATGTGCAAGCTCAGAGAAAGAGTAACTGTCATCACAGCCAGGAGCTGTACTACCATATGCCTCAACAGGAATCCAATCAAGAAGGTTACTGATGTCATATCTGAATGGTTTATTGTTGTGTACCTTCAAGTTGTTTCCAACTTATGGTGACAATAAAGCAAATCTATCACAGGCTCTTCTGGGACTGAGAGTGTGTGATGCACCCAAGGTCACTCAGTGGGTTTCTGTGGCCAAGCAGGGAATCAGACTCTGGTCTCCAGGGTTGTAGTCCAAGTCACAAACCACCATACCACACTGGCTCTCCCTATCTGAGTACATGCACTATGAAATTCTGAAACAGTGTTCAGGTATGAAAAAAAGCCTTGCTTGCAAACACCCTTCACTTGCATTGAGGAGAAAGCCTGATGTTGGCTGCCTGGCTTATTTATTTGATGGGAAGTCCAACTAGTCCAGATCACCTGCATCATGGCTAGTTTTATCGAGGTTTGCATCTTACTTTGAATCATCATCATCACCATCATCCAATATTTTAAGGACACTGCTTATGCTTTTTGATGTCAGGGTCAGTTGCCTGGGATCAACTTCATTTCCCTGGCTCTTTTCAACTCCCCTTAGCACCTGGTTGTTAAGTAAGAGCTGCACAGACGGCTAATCTTTTTCCTAGGGCCAGCTGTTGCTTTGCTTAAAATGTTAAGCCAAGTGAGTTCTCTTAAAGCTTTGACACAAAAGTCTTGATTTCTCCCACATTTCTGAGGAAAATGTTTTGCCTCAGTGCTTTTCTCCTCAACACCACTCAAGAGTTTTTAAAAAACTAAATCTTGGCAAACCTCTTGTGCCAGGCATGTTAAAAGTCACTCTTGATGGGATTGAAATCATAAGCCACTAGGCAAGGTAAAGCAGCTCCCTCAGGCAGCAGATCTGAGGGCAGTAGTGGTAACTCTCAGCTGTTTTTCTTGAACTCCATGAACACTCCTCTCCACTGTAGGTCAAGCTGCTTATGCTAGGCAATCTGTCCAACTTCCACCCCCCAAAAAAACAATCTTTCTGCTTATGTAGCAGAGGATACTGTCTTGTTAACGGCCACTCCAATCTGCTTCAGCACAAGGAAGGGTGCCATCTTGTCCTTCGCTTCAGGTAGGAAAATGTCTTCAGGTGACAAGGACATAACCATAATATGAGCATATCAGCTTCAAAATGGGCCAGCATAACTAGGAGTCAGTACGATCCATTTTCCACAGCTGCCACAGGAAGAAACTATGATGAACAGGCACAAACAACAGAACTACAATATTGCAAGGCAAATATGTTGTTCCCAATTTCATGATTCTTTCATAATTGTAAGACAAATAAGCATCAGCTGGAGGGATCTGGAAGTAGCCAGTGTAGTGTAGTGGTTTAAATATTGGACTACAGATCCTGGAGACCAGGGTTCGATTCCCCACTCGGTCATGGAAACCCACTGAGTAACCTTGGGCACATCACACACCCTGAGCCCCCAGAAAACCCAAGTCAGAAATGACTTGAAGGCACACAACAACAATTAAGACAATTTTTCCCATGTTTCCAATTTTCCATTCATGTGAGACCCTCAGCCACTTTTACTCAATATTTCTCCAATCCATGCATACTTTTATATTTACCAGCTGTTCTAATACAAAGTGATTTTTTGGGAGGATCTTTTTAGCCCCTCCCTGTAGATTCTCCATTCAGTATGATTTTGGGGCTTTTTTAGAGTACCTACAGAGATACTTTGCAAAAGAATGATAACTAGAGATTAAATACATCTTACAGGAGGAGGAGTCAGATGATGTAAACTCTTGACCAGAGAAATTTATGACATAATGTGTTGTTTTAAAAGTTATCACTTGCTTTTGTTGTAACAGACTAAAATGGCTGCCCCTCCAAAAATAATTGACATCTAACCTTCTCACACCATCTTTGTTTCTCATGCCAAGAAAGTTCCATGACTTAACAAAAGCTTCCAGTCTCAAGGTACCAGCTTCATTCCTGTTTCTCTGTCCAACAACAGGTACATGTGTTCTTCTGTCTTGCAACGGGCCATGATTGCGCCTGTTGTTTGGATCATTGTCACCCTTCTTGATGGAAAATGTTTTGTATGTGCCTTCAGCATCTCCATTGACCCTGATAAGTTTCCAGATTTTGCCACAAACATCACCTCTTATGATGAGGTACAGCGCTTGCTCTCCAAAGTCCCATGCAAAGACGATGAGCTCATGAGGAACAACACTTCTCGCAAGGCAGTGTCAAGATACCTCAGATGCTGGTCACAGGTATGTAAATGTGCATTGGACCTCACTCTATAGAACTGCTTTCCACAATCCCAGTGACCTCCATCATCTATATCCAGCATGGCTCTGGCATAAGGGAAGGATGGGGGTTATAGTCTGACACATTTGGATGGTATCAGACTGATGTAAAAACTGAGTAAAGCACTTTGGAATTATTAATGCTACTCCAATAGAAAGCACAGTAGAATCAGTTCCTCAAATGAGCTAGGCTTAACTTTAGAATAATCTCCTTGATCAACCACTCATTAAATAGAGGAAGCAATCACTGTACTTATAGGTTTTAGTAATCTAAGGCAAGTCCCCATGTAAGTGCAAAGTAGCCAACAATAGTTCAGAAACAGGACCACCATGGTACCATATGGCTCAAACAGAAATCTTTGGGCAAGTCACCATTTTTCATCCTATCCGTTCACCGTATACCATTCTAGTACTATAATTCTACTTGCCATAGTTCCATCCTATGGAATTGTAAGGTTTGCAGTGTAGGGAGGGATATTTAGCTCTAGTGCCAGGATTCCATAGGATGCAGCCATGGCAGTTAAAGTAGAATCATAGCACTATAATTGTGTAATGCGAAAAGGGCCTCTGATGCAGGAATAGATTAGAATTCTAAAATAACTTGTTCTGTACAAAGGCTTCTGAGACATTAAAAGAAGGGGGGGGAATTCATCAGTTGTTGAGAACCTTTTCCAATCCAACAGTGGGCAGGACATACACTTTACTATAATGGCTTTCAGTCAGGGACTATATTTCTCTTCTTTTGCATAGCTTATAGCACTAACTAAATGTTAAACAATGGCACTGATTGTGTCATTCTAGTGGCTCTTGTGATGTGACCATGGCTCTCCACATGTTATTGAACTACAGCTCCTATCGGCTCTAGTCAGTACAGCTACTGGTGAGGGATATGGGGAGATCGAGAATGTTTCTGTAGTCCAGAAACATTGAAAAGATAACATTTTCTTCCATGAACCAAAGCAGTGCTTCTTAAATTATCCGATGTGTGAGACCAGCAGGGTTTCTCTCCCAATGTTCCAGAGACTGGTATCATACATTTGCCCATTGATTACAACTATTTCTTTCTTTCCTGGAAATATCACAGACCAGCTCCTAATAGTTTGTGGATGGGCTCTAGTCCATGAACTACCAGTTTGAGTAGTACTGACCTAAAAAGTCTTTTGGAAGACTGTTATTATTTGATATTCCAAGAACCAGTATTAATATCGTCCTATGTGTTTTTTCTTTCTTTCTGTTGTCTGGACTTGGTCCTGCTTGCTGTAAAATTCACACGTTCTCTGTTATATTTCCTTTACACCACAGGCTTTTGGATGGAGTATACTGTTGACTCTCATAGTGATAGCCTTCCTGGCCCGTTCACTGAGACCCTGCTTTGATCAAGCTGCCTTTTTCCAAACTCGCTACTGGAGCAACTACATTGATATTGAACAAAAGATATTTGATGAAACCTGCTGTGAACATGCCCGAGACTTTGCGCACAAGTGCATCCTCCATTTCTTTGAAAGCATGCAGAAAGAAATCAGATCAAGGCGGTTTAATGCCTGCACCGAAGACAAAGAGGGAAAAGAAGGGGAAGAAGATCACTTGAGGGGGATCACGTGCCAGGAGCAAATGAACAAGGTTCTTCAGTCATGGTACTACAGCAAACCTCCACTGGATCTGAACCGAGCAACACAGCGTCAATTTGTAGGTGCGGAAAGGACACCCCTAACTTCGGCAGGCAGTATGATTAACCGGTGGAACACTGTTATCAGGCAAACAGATGTTTAAAAGGAAAGCAGTTGCAGAGTATCATTACAGAGATGATCTCATAGTTAGACAAATCCCATATCACATCCAGAGTGGCCAGATGCCCAAGAGAACAGGGCAGCCCCATCCTTAATAGGTGTGTGGAAAAGAGAATTTCAGCAGGAATAGCTTGCATGACAACAAGAGGAAACAAGTTTCTTTTTTACCCAAATATTCAAGATTCAAGAGCCCTAGCCTCTTTTCCATCAGTGAACCCCAATCACTACCTTCCTCGGTGTTGTGCCTTTGAGGTGTTTGATGCTACACCACTTATCAGTCCCAGCCATCCTGGCCCATGATTAGAATGGAACAGAATTGTAATTCAAAACCATCTGGAGAGCAGCAGATTGGGGGAAGCTATTATATCACATTTCTCCACTTGTATGGTTTTCAACTAGCCAGTGAAAGAATTGACCTGGCATTCTTGTGTGCCTGTTAACAGTAGCTTGGCTTGTAAGTATTAGCAGCTGTAGCCTATCAAGTCATGGGACAAAGTATTAGCATCATTCCCAGTTCATCTTCCTTTCCACATGGGCCACAGGCCATGACAGAAACAAACACAAGATGCTGGCTATAAACTGAACAGAGCCTAAATGTTACAGAGTAATTGTTACAATGGAGAGAAAGTAGGTTAACCTCCCTGAATTGTCACTGAAGGAGTCATGGTAGCACTTCACATAACAGATATGTCAAGGAGCAGTATAGAGGAACTTAGAAGGAAAGAGAGATTGACAACAGCAGACAGGAGAGAGTTCAGGCAAAAGTATGGAAAATAGATTAAGTTATTAGAAAGACAATGGCTTGAATCCTCCAGTTATTCCCAACTTAGAGAAGACCCATTGAATCAAGGGATTTTAAGCTATATGTTTACATTCCATTTACAAACTGATTCAATAATTCTATACTCTATCTGGGATTCTGGTCATTACTGCACATTGCTAATGAATGATGTACCATGGACCTTTTCACATTACACAATTATATCATTATGATTCCCCTTTATTTGCTATGGCCCCATCCTATGGAATCCTGTGATTTGTAGTCTGCTGAAGCACTAAGGCTCCCTCCTTACACCATAAGTCTTAGGATTTCATAGGATGGAACTATGGTAGTTAAAGTAGAATCATAGCACTGTAGTTGGCCAGTGTGAAAGTGTCCTGTGTAATAATCATACAGTAAAAAAGAAGCAGTTTCCCAGAATCAAGTTATATAGATAAGCTGCAGATGAATCTCTTTTTTGTTCCCTTTCCAGCCTTTAAGGCCTAGTTCAGAGAACTAAGTACGTAGTCATGATAGCAGAATCTTACATGGACCAATGAAAGTACAGCAACTCTATCATCCTGGCAATGGTGACACATCTGACCTTCTAGAGACAGTTGTTAGGCACCATAGCTGACAAGGAAAAGTCATATATTACTAGGTTGTTTTATATGACTAATAGAAAGTCTCCTTCTGAAGTTAATCACAACTTTATAATTTAGCATTTAATTGTCATTTTTAAATTGTTATGAACTTTACAAAAATAAATCGATAATATATCCTTCTGTCACTTGCCTGTGCTTCTGTTTCCTGCTTAACCTGTTCTTCACTTGTGCTCATTTTTATTTTTGTATTTATGAAAATTATTAGTGTATCACTTTGCAATCTACCTGGGTTCCTGTGGCAATGCACAACAGTTAAAATGGGGGAAAATATTTTAAAAACAAAACCATTTATAACAGTAGTTCCAAAAAGCAGCAACCTGGCTCTTCAGGACAGTGCAACTTTGGATGCCTACCAGGAGCTCAGGGAAAGAGCCAAACAGACTTTCATTGGGAAGGCCAGACTTATTACCAGGTGTTCTCCAGTTGTTTTATAATTTAACTTCTATCATCCCTGACTATTGAGCATCCTCTCATCATACCCAACTGTTGGCCCAATTGCCTAGGCCTGATGGGAATTGTAGACCCTTTCCACATGACGATGGCGTCCCGGAATGGGGACACAAGAGGTGCAGGATGACAATGACACTTCCACATAACATTGCCGTGGCCTCGCCTTTCTCATGTCACCAGCTGGCACAATAATGGGCTATATCATTGATGGAGAAACTCCATCAATTACTCTTGATTGTGTGAGCATTTCATTGCAGCTGGCCATACAGAAGGGCCAGAAGCATGATCTACGTGCTTCCTCCTCTACTGCAGTATGGGAAGAAGGCCAGCTGCAGCCTGGAAGGATGGAGCATGTCCCTTGCTCTCCCTTCCACAGGCAGCCAGTTGTGTGCAGAGAGGAGTGTTGGGATTGTGACGGGACAACACGTGAGAGCGTCATCACACAGAAAAGTCTAAATATGGAGGGTATCCTGTTGGAGAAGGCTAGCCTAATGGAGACCAAATGAACTTATGAAGGAATGGAGAGCCTGCTCAGACATGATAGATGATGTGCAATTGGCCCAAATAATATTCACAGGGGAAGGAGCAAGGAGAACACTGGACTTGGAGATCCATATATCAGTAAGCTGTGGAGAAGATGTGGAAACAATCTCAGAGCCCACACAAAGAGAAGTACATGGCATAATATGCATGTCTATTGTTGGATAATCATAAAATATTTTGTTTGTTCATCCACACCAGTTACCTTGGCCTGTGATCAAGATAATATACAGAGAGAGAAGCAGCAAAATCCCTGCTACATTCTTGGGACCACCAAGGCCATTTCTGCACGAGACTGTTATAGTGCTATTATTCCACTTTCAACATCCTATGGAATCCTGGGGTTTGCAGTTTAGGGAGGGGCCTAAACTGCAAAGTCTACAATTTCATAGGATGTTGAAAGTGGAATAATAGCACTATAACAGTCTCGTGCAGAAATGGCCCAAGTGTCCAGACCTCATCATATAGAGCCACAGGGAAAGTTTTCGGCATGCACCTACCTACATTTAATAAACTTAAGCCACACACTGGCCCCTTGACATGTTAACTTAGCACAGTTGATGATTCACAGTCCATGCAAGAACTCACGTATTACATATAAAATGCACCAGATCATGTGATGAATCAATTATGACTGGTCATAGGCATACATACAGACCATACAAGGGAAGAGATTTCTGCATGACCCATATCCTGAATAAAGGATACCTCAGAGATGGAGAGCAAGATGGTTGAATTTATCACATGAAAAAAAGGAAATCACAAACAATGTTACATCACGTAGAATCTTTGTTGAGTGTACAGCTGAATCTAAACATTATACAATTTTGCTGCTTCTCTCTCTCTCTCTCTCTCACACACACACACACACTTTTTTTTTTGCAGCGAATATACTCATGCCTGTAGCATTTTTAATTAGCATTATTATAATTGCCAGCCAAGATACATAGCTTGACTTACTGCAAAACACTATTTGTGCCTGGAATCTAACTCCAAGCACACTAGCACCATGCTCATGATCAAAGGAACTGAATGTATTATTAACAAGCTTTAAAAAAAAATCAAAGAACCTATGTATGTGTGTGTTTGTGTGTGTGTTCAGAAGTAGACCATTTATCCTTTGATCCTTTTTTATGTCTATGCTTCCGGAGTTCTGAATTCATACATGAAAATAAAGGGAGCCAAATCAGGCACATACCTTCCCTCAACCATAGATTTCTACATTTTAACCTCAGCCTTTCAGAGAAAGCTTATTTGGAATGATTTCTCAGTCTCTGTCACATAACAAGGATCTATTCTAATTTAATTTTACACAGACACCCTCAAAAAGAGAGAAAGTGCAGAGATTAAGAATGCCATTATCTTCCATGTTTACCGTGTACTTCAATCAAATTGGCTATTTTCCTAAGTAGGCTGTGGCTGGAAGAATTCAATATAGATTTACTTTGCATACTGGTTTCCATGAAGGGGTATTTTTAAATCCTTCCTGATGCAGCAGAAAGATACAAATGCAAGGGGAAGGAAAACACTATGTGATTACAAAGTTAAGCTATGCAGCACAATATTGGTTTCTGAAACTGATACCACTATCTCTGGGAATATCACATCATTGTGCCCCTGATCATATAATTTATTTATCTTCTGAAACAGATTAATAAAGCAACTTTAGGCCCAAATACTCTGAAAGCACTAGATCCAATCTGATCCTTCAAGCTAAGCAGAGTCAGTCTTGGTTAGTACCTGGATGTGAGACCAATACCAGATGCTGTAGATGACATTTCAGAGAAAGCAATGGCAAATCAACCCTGAATAAAACCCTATGAAATCCGTGGGGTCTCCATAACTCGACAGCTGACTCAAAGGCGCATACAAACTGACTTTTTGTACACTGTGATGAAAGTAGACCTTTCTGCATTATTTCTCATAATATTATTCTGGAATTCTCAACCTAAATCTGAATGTTGATGAACTGTTTTGTTGGGCATGCCACTGAATTTTGATTATTTTCTTTACGTTTTTGAGGCCAGCCCTACCATTAAGAAGGCAGCTGATCTGGAGTGTCCAAACAAAAGTTCAGCAAATTTGCATAGCACCAGTTTATTTGAATTGTTATTGTTGGTGCACTTTTTACTAAGAGAGACATTGTAGTAAGCTGGACCTCTGTCTTCAGGAAAATGTTTTTTAGAGCTCTTTTTGGCATCATGGCCAACTGTGAACAGCTATCCAGTGGCATCAAAAAGTTAACTTGCACTAACAATCTTGTTGGACACTTTGCATTTGCTTTGCAGTTTGAGGCTGGGAAAAGATGTAAAAGTTGAGAATGGACGAAAGAGTGTATTTTTCTCTGCTGCTAACTTGCTTGTACAGTTCTCACTGCAGTGAGGAGGGAGATGGGCCATACTGCCACCTTTTTATTTTCTTTGTTTTCTTCTGCATTATATACCCTTTAGGAGCTCATCCTCCATTTGCCTCAGCCTGGAAGAGAGTGCACCTCAACCAAAGTGCCCTATATGTCCAGTGATAGGGGTTCGATTTGACTGCCAGCCAAAGGGATAAGTCTGGGTAGAATTCGTGTGGGGGTCCAATTCTACCATTGGCTATGACTAGTGCTATAAGAGCTGATGAAAGGCCTCTCCTTCATACCAATTACCATCACTCCTGTCTCTGAGGGAGAGAAAAGCAGCCAAGCACAGTACCATCATGCTTTGATTCCATCAGTTGAGTACACGCCTTCCTTCCATTTCCAGCTGCCCTTGCTGCAGCCTCTGAGGGAGAGAAAAGCAGTCAAGCACAACACCGTTATGCCTTGATTCCAGCAGCTTACTATACCAACTGCCATTTTTGTGGTTTTGGAAGAGAACAGCAGCCACCATTTTCTGGACTTAAACCCCCTCACCCACTGTCTTCTCCTTGTATTTCGTGTCTTTTTAGATTGTGAGCACAAGGGCAGGGAATTGTCAAATTAACAATTTCTAAGGTGCCCTGAAAGCCTTTTTGACTGAAGGATGGGGTTATAAAGGCTCTAAATAAATAAATAAATAAATCAGAGAAAGGTCTGGGTTACTTCTCTGCTGTGTACCATCTGCTGCATCCTTTATCATCCATAAAGCTTACTATAGCAGTGACATGTGTCTGGCACTGAAAGAACACTTGGAGAGGCCTGGAAAAATACCCAGTTCCAGAGCAAGAAAGGCACTTATGTAATTTTCTGCCCTCATTTCTACAACAATTTGCTTGACCTTAATTATCATGCCTTTTAAATGGGCAGGCATTGGCTGTTTTGCCTCATAGCAAAACAGTTTGGCTCAGCCCTATTTCTAGCTTGACACATGTTTGGCCTCATTCTGGGCAGGACTGTTTCCCTACTTAGGGTTTCTCTTCCTCCCTCACTAGAGAACTGAAGCAAGGACAGTCCCCACAGTTGCCTCACTCCCCGTCCCCGTCCCCGGCAATTTAATAACCATAGAAGTGCCCCGTGGGACTTGACAGCTGCCTTTGGGGAGATTTTGGATGGAGTGCATGATGCTAGAGAATAACCCCTTGCACCTTGTCCAAAAGTAGAACTTGGTGTTCTACTCCAAGAAAACTCCAAGAGAAATGTTCGGCAGATACCAAAGATTGCTAAAAAGGCAAATTAATAGGTCTTAGAGCAAATCAAGCCTAAACTCCCACTAAAAGCAGAGATGACTAAACTGAGGTTGTTGTATTCTGTACATATCATGAGATAACACTGACCCATTAATAACACTAGGTAAAGTGGAAGGCAGTAGGAAAGAGGAAGACTGCATTACAGGCAGATTGATTCAGTCATGGAATTTGAATTTGCAAGACCTGAACAGGACTGGGGCTCTTCCGGTGTCTCATTCATAGGGTAGCTGTAAGTTATAGCTGACTTGACGGCAAATAACAACAACCTCATTCAAAATAAGAAATGTACACACATAATCTTGAGTTATACTTGCATATGTCATTCCAGCCAGAGTTTATTGATAACAGCAACAGGAATGCAGATTATCTAATATATAAAAGTCAACGTTTGTTAGTTTGTCTGTGTCAGGCAAAGACCTGACCTCATATGAATGGCTATGTCAGGTGAAGACCTCATATGATTGGCTGCCTAAGAAAATTCTGTGGAATCCTGGGGCTTGCAGTTTAGGGAGGGGCCTTTAGAATTCTCAGCTAGATAGCTCTTGGGCCTCAGGCCAGTTGCTATGGAGACGAGGCCTGGCAGTAAGAAGAAGGAGGGCAGTGTATTTCCTCAGGAACCCAACATCTGTATGTTAATAACTCTGAGTACAGATTGGATTGGGAAACATGGGGAAAAGTTACAGGTACTGGACAAGACAGTTTGGGAAATTAGAGACACAGGATCTCAAATCTTTATAAAAAGTATTACCTATGAGAAAATAAAATCCCGGGCAATGCCAGGTATATACACTAGTATGCAATAAAAGCAACAGAGTACTTACAAACATACTTCAGAGAAAGGTAACAGAAAAGCTCCCATGAACAAATCTTGCCAAGAAAACCCCTTGATATGATCCCCTTAGGGTTTCCATAAGCCCATAATTGAAGGCACACAACAACTACTTTAAGGTCCAACACATTAATTAGATTTTTTTAGCTAAAGGGTGGGTTATAACTAACCCAGCACAGTGTAGTGGTTTGAGCATTGGACTATGATCCTAGAGTCCAGGGTTCAATTCACCACTCAGCCATGGAAACCCACTGGGTGACCTTGGGCATGTCACACATTCTCAGCCCCCAGAAAACCCTGGGATAGAGGTCCCATAGGTTGGGAATGACTTGAAGGCACACAACAACAATAAATACTCTAAATAAATAAATAGTTACCAACAGAGTTGTGATTTTTAAAAAATTGTCTCTTTGCTAGTTCTTGAAAATAACCATATTAGTTACTTTTAGTCACTTAAAAAAATCGAATATTGTAAATTACGGATCCATTGTATAAAGTATACGCTCCTCTATCCACCTTATTGTTCCTTTAACATTCCCAACAGAGCATAAGGCAGCACCATGTAGTACAACATAAGCCAGTGACTAGTCCTGCATACAGTGGGCTAAAGCTCCACCCACTTTGAGGCCCAGCCTCCTGCCTGTTTTTCTGGAAACAAGACACTGCTCAGGCCAAAAAGCAAAATAAATGTTTCCCATGCCAGATTTAAGCACTTCCATTGAGCCAAAATATATTTCCAAAACTCTACCCATCGCACTACATTTATACAGGAAGGAAATCTAATGGAAAACCTTGCTTTATTGCTGGTCAAAGTCAGAAGAAAAAGCACAGCTCTGTACGGATCCAGCCCTTCATATAATGCAGCCACAGCCAAAATACCAGGCAGAGATGGATTTGAAAGTTAGGGGGAAAAATCTAACAAACAATTAAACCTGGGAGATGACGGAGAAGCATGGAGTTATTATTATCCAGGCCACCTTCTTCTGAATGGGTTGCACCCATATGGATCTTTGCATAGGTGCTTTCCTTTCTCTCTTTCCAGCTAAAACTACAAAGGTGGGGCAGAGTTTTCAGAGGGCCATGGGAGGAGCATGTGGCATTTGCAAAGGCATTCACTGAAACTAGTGGGATCCCTTCCCTGTCACAAACAGAGAGTGCCTGGTAGAGATTTTAAAGGATTACTCAGAAGAACTGCTCTTCCCCAAATAAGTAACATTAAGAGCACTGACAATGAAAGGAATAACATCTGGGAAGGAAGAAGGGTTAGTTTTATTAAGTCAAGACCTACCTGACAATGGCACACAATTGACTTTTCAGAAGAGGACATACACTGTAGCCCAGGTCAACCTGGGAGGAGCAGAGATTCATTCATAAGGTAAAGATAACCAAGTTATTTGTTTTAGGAGGAAATAGGCAAATATGTTTTCTAAGTCATGAGGAAACTGCTGTAACAGCTGTTGATACAGAAGTGTACGTTGTCAAAGTACACTGGATTTTCTTTTTAACTAGCGCACTGCACCACAAGAAAAAAGGAAGACAAGATCTCTGATTTCATCCTGCAGAGAGAGTGCTTATAGAGCAACAAGGAAGATGGATAAATTTCGGATGATCTTCCAGTTCCTTCAGTCCAATCAGGAGTCATTCATGAATGGCATATGTGGCATTATGGCTCTTGCCAGCGCACAAATCTATGTGGCTTTTGATTTCACCTGCCCTTGCCTACCAGGTTATAATCTAGCCTATGGGATGGGTATCCTGATTGTGCCACCACTAGTGTTATTCTTACTGGGCTTTGTGATGAATAACAATGTCTCCATGTTGGCTGAAGAATGGAGAAGACCCATAGGGAAGCGGCAGAAAGATCCATCTGTGTTGCGTTACATGTTCTGCTCCATGGCACAACGGGCTATGATTGCACCTGCAGTTTGGATTTCAGTCACACTGTTACATGGGGAATGCTTTATATGTGCCTTCAGCACCACTGTGCCCATAGAGAAGTTGGGAAACAACAGTTATAGGCTCCTGCCTGAGAAGGAGATGAGGAAGATTCTGGCACGGATACCCTGCAAAGACATTTACAATGGACAAGAACTTATTGCCAAAGAAATTGCAGTCAGGTATCTACGCTGTATCTCCCAGGTAAGCAAAAAGCAGCTATTGCAGGATCAGGCTTAAGTTGTTTGCTCTAGAAAACTGCTGTTATACTTGATTCTAGAGAATGAGAGAGATCCTAGATAGAAAGACTTGTTGGCCTAGCTCATATTTATTTATCATCCATTTTTCATACATTGCAAGCACTCCAAACACCCCTGACAAAGTGAGGTTTTTAATGACAGGAATGGTAACAAAAGCCACAGTCCTTTGTCCTCATCCTCTGGAGGTCCTGTTTCATACATTTTTTAAACTATCCACTGGTATTCTCATTCTTATGCTACAGAGACAGCTTACTGCTTACTCTACTTCCATTGCATGTTTAATCAAAAGTGGGATCCACCGTATCTATTGGGCCCTGGCTACAGGTTAGGTGGATGTACACTTGGAGACCTTATGTATACTAGTTCTGCATTCAGACTATGTGTACACATACAAGGTATACAGCAGAATGCAATGTGTTGTTTACAACAAGAGTGGAAGAAAGGAAGAGTGGATTCCTGTGATTAAACTTTCCTTGCAACCCTATGATTAAACTTCCCCCATTTCAAAATGATGCAGCCATATTCATTTGCAATACAAATGAAGTCAAATATACTCAGTGACCCCCAATTAAGCTAGGTAGGTTGTCAAAACAGTCCCTTCCTGTTGTGTTCTGTGTTCCTCCTAGATTTGTTCTCTGCATCTCATACAGAATGCAAATTCTCTATGTGTTTTTTGACTGAGAACTATGTAAAAGTCACTTTAAAAATCTTATGTATTCTCATCAATCCAGTACCGCCACCATTCTGTTTGTACTGGTATTGCCTGATACTTTGGATTTTAGTCTTTCCCATGCTGTGTGTTACCTGGCTTTTGCAACAATGAATATTATGCACCCACTGGTATAAATGTACATTGCAGCATTCTATTTGAACAAATGCACTGTATTTCTGTGCATTATTAGTTTTTCCCATATGTTCACAGGGGGTAATTTTTAAAAAAAAAATCCCACATAATTTATGCCTATTAGACTTTTTCAGCAGTATTGAAGCCACACACTTCGTTGTTGTGTGCCTTCACGTTGTTTTTGACTCATGACAATCCTAAGATGAATCTATCATGGGGTTGTCTTGGCTGCATTTGTTCAGAGGGGGGGTTGCCTTTGCTGGCCCTTCCCGAAACTGCAAACCCCAGGATTCCATAGGATGTTGAAAGTGGAATCATAGCGCTATAACAGTCTAGTGCGAAAATGGCTTGTGACTTGCTTAAGGCAACATAGTGAGTTTCCATGGCCAAGTGGGGATTTGAATCCTGGTCTCCAGAGTCATATCCAAGGCGCACACCACTGCTCCATATTTCAGTATTATGCAACTATCCGATTATCCTTTTACAAAACAAAAAGGCAAAAGGGGAAAAAATATATTGAAAGGAGGTTGGGGGGAAAATGAATTCCTATATGCGGCACATGAAAAATTATCCAGTAGCCACTTAGGTCCAAGCCCTAAGTTGCCACATAAATTACCACTTAGCCTGAAGTCATAGGTAACAACAGCACTCTGGGGGTTACTTTGGCCCTTTCAAACATGTTCCTCCTCTTTTACATTTTAGCTAGAGGGACATATTGACTCAAGATCAAGGGAGTTTTGCAAATAATGGAATAAATTATGCCCTGGATCATAACTTGGTTGAGAAAAATGCCTTCTAAAAAGACTTAAACCATCTTACAACAATGAAAATATACAAAAGTTTAAAACAAAAACTACTGAAATGATATCTCTATAATATAAAGCAATACTTCCCTCTAAGAATAACAAGTTATACAGATAATCACTTGGCACAATGCTGACATTAAAAACTGGCCAGCCGCTTCTTAATCAAATGCCTGGGAGAAGATAATACCGGTATATTAATCTGGTGTGGAAAATGTAACTCCAAGGATAGGCATGTCCCACTGGGGACAGAATTCCATAGGTAGGGGGCCATAACCAAAACAAAATGCTCCCTTGTCACCATCCTCTGATCCTCTCTTAGAGAAGGTATTTGGAGGAATTCTTCAGAAACTCATTTCAGGTTGCAGACAGGTTCATCATCAGAAATCATTCCATCTCGTACTGTGATCTGAACACCATGAAAGTTAAAACTGACACTTTGAATTGTTGTGCAAAATTGTCAGTACAATTCTACATTATAGGCCATTTCTGCACGACGGGGCTGTGCTGCTGTAGGGGCAGGATGGCAGAGGTCCCCTGCTCATACTTCTGCATGATATCATTGCTAGCCTGTTGCCATCTTGTCCCCAAGTGACGTGCATGCACAGTATTCACAAAACGGAAAAAATCCATTTTGCGCCTGCCATCATGTGGCACTCTCACCCTTCCAGGCCATGTGGAAGGGACAGAAGCATGCTGTTGTTGCTTCTTTCTTGAGCACAGCAATGTAAACTGCCCAGCTGTGCTGAAGAAGGAAGAGGCAGGGCTACTGCGCTCTCATCCACAGGGAGCTGGTGAGGGACAGAGGGGTGCACTCCTGGTGTGCTCCCTTCCCAGCAGAGGCACTGCTAGGACTGCAACAGGACAACATGTGGGAGCATTGTTCTGCCATAGTGCAGGGGAGAGCAACTGTGCAGGGGCCAATTTTCACCCCTTTCTCCCCATGGGCTGCACATGGGCATCAGTGGTATACCAGAAGTGATGTCATATTGTTCCCAGTGCCTGTTTCAGACAGTTTCAGGCACACTTGAGTTCTTTCAGTTTTTTAAGAAGCTATAGGGAGGGAAAGAAGATAAATCACTATGTTTGTGAGCAGTTTAGGCATATTTGCAATGATTATTGAGACAACAATCACCTCCTTCCAGTTCCAAAACAATTTGGGGGGCTAAGGGCTTTGGAAGAATGCTAGGAACCTTTGGGGGCTGCAAAGGTCGTCATACAGCCCATATTTTCCTCAGCCCTATTGTATTACAGATTTCTCTCTATTCACGTGTGTACACACACACACACACGCACACACCTCACAGCACCAGTGTGATATGTTATGACCACTATGGTTTTCCCATACAGGCAATGGGCTGGTCTTTTGTATTGCTGATGACCTTGCTGGCATTCCTGGTCCGATCCTTACGTCCCTGCTTTACCCAAGCGGCCTTCCTGAAGAGCAAATATTGGTCCCATTACATTGACATTGAGCGCAAGCTCTTTGATGAGACCTGCACAGAGCATGCCAAAAGCTTTGCCAAGGTTTGTATTCAGCAGTTCTTTGAGGGCATGAACAAGGATCTGAGCATGGGTCACACACATATTTCTGAGAAGACACCTCCTTCAGAAGCTGGGGAAGAGAAGGAAAAACTGCTGGGTATAATGGATCAAGGGACCATGAACAAGCTTCTGAAGAACTGGCACAAGTGTAAACCACCCTTGTCCCTCAACCAAGAGGCGATCCAGAATGGGAATTGTTTGACAGGAGAGATCACACGTCCTCACCTTCCTAAGAAAGAGTATGTTACCTATTACAGCAAAGTCTGAGGATAATCTGGGTGCAAACAGAAAAGGCATCTTGCTTCAGAGAAAGACCTTGTTTGAATCATGCTTCCATCAAGGAGATCCTTCAAGTATTCAACTGTTATAAGCATAGCATCCAAAAGATCTGTTGGAAGTGAATTTCACATCTCTTCTATGGGGCAGAACAGAGTTGAGCTTGCTAGCACGACACAGAGGCAATTAACACAGTGCTCAGCAGCTTAGTTGGTATGAGAGAAAAGAGATGCTATGAAAGTGGTGCAAGCAAGGATGACACTTTGAAGCCATTGGCTGCTGTGATACAGCCAGGATAACAAAAATAATGATGAGTATTTCTTCTTGGCACAGTTCACAGGCTCCCTGTTACTTTTAGTAGGAGGTTTCTTCCCTGTTAAACTTCAAAGGGTGGTACATTCTTATCCATTTATCTCAGCCGCAAGTAATGTCAAATTTCACACAAAGAGCACCTGCTAAGTCCTTAGTGAGTTTTTTTTTTAAAATCTAGGAGAAGACACTGAACCAGCCATACTACTAACTGCTAATAGACATTATCATTGGTAGCAAAATGGAACTGACACTTTCAAGAACATTTCAGGCACAAACCAGTATTTCAGTGGCACTAGAGGGCACTATAAATGGGCAAGAGAGATCTGACTACAGCAAATGGAGACAGTGGTTTCTTCCTTTCTTTTATACAAGATGTATTTTTTTTTATCACATGCTGAGACAAAAAATGGCTTGAGGTGGAAAATGTGCTGTAGAATAAAGAGGAGCAGACCTATCTGGTTGTTTAAAAGGCAGTGTTATAGATCCACTGACAGGGAAAGCAGAAAGCTATATCCCAAAATTACAAAATCAGCTCTTGACTTTTGATAAACACAGAACAGCTGCTCAAATTATTACAGGCAGTTTGTCTAAGAACTGAAAACACTATCTAATTCAAGAATCTATTCACAATATCACCCAATATCCCCAGTAGGTTCTTGTTTGAGTTCAATGGGATCGCACAGGAAGGCTATTTTTTGGAACTGTAATTGGCAATTTAATGATCTTGTAATTTGTATCAGCATTGTACTTGGAGGATGTGAGACAGAACTATCTCAGACATCATAGGGCTCATTATGTATAATTTGCTTCTTGCTTCCTCAAGTAGGGTAGGCATGTGCCCACATTCATAGACTTCTGTTAAAAGTGCTGTCCTCTGTTCTGATAGAGATCTTAGGTTCACCTCTAATTAAAGTGCTGTCCAAATAGATAAAGAAGCTACAAGAAAGGAGATCAAGGGCCATAAAAGTTCCCATCAGCAGCTGCACTTGGAGTGAGCAGATGCACAGGTCATACGTAGGCTTCTTCGCTATAGTGAGGTATACTCTGTTTAGAGAGCCAGCATGATTGTAGCGATTTCAGTTCTGGGCTAGAACTCTAGAAGACCAGGGTTCAAGTCTCCATTCAACCATGGAAACCCACTGAGTTACCTTGTGCAACTCAGATTCTTTCAGCTGCAGAGAAAAACAATGGCAAACCTCCTCTGAATACAACTTGCCAAGAAAACCCCATGACATGTCATAAGTCAGAGTTGATTTGAAGATACACAGCAATAATATTGTTTCCCTATTAAAATAACAGGAATGATTTCTAACTTTGCACTGTATGCATAAATCAACACATGCATATTTCATACGAACCCATGTCTTTTATAAAATTTAAAATAATATTAAGTGGCCTCTTTTACTTGAAGTCACATGCCTCTGAATATACTCTTTGCAGGGCACATTTCCTTTGGAAAATATAGCATGGGTTCTTAAGATTTCTTCTCAGGTTCGCTGTAGGAGGAGAAAGGCAAAAGCCTTGGTGCAAGGGAGAGGACTACTGCTGCAGCTTGTTTCATTGGTGTTCCACTGTGCATAATGTGTGCTCTGCTTCTTTCAGTCACCCTACTGAGACACGGGCCTCGTTCTCAAAGATGTGTAAACCTATTATTGATCCTTACAGTTTTAGACTGCAGGTGAGCTTTGCACTAAGGGAGAAAGATTCTCAACCAGATTTCCCCCAGGCATCTCTGTTTTTACTATAGACTTGGTGGGGACATCTGATGTTGTTCTTAATGTGGTTCATAATTACAGTCACTGTAATTTTATCCCTAGTTTTATCACTAGGGATAAAACGAGCCAAACACTGAAGATTCACAACTGGTCTCCTGGTTTTGTTTTGCTTTGATACAGGTATGGTGAGTTGCAGTTTTGATTAGAGTAGTGGTGGGGAAAGGAAATTTTGAACCTTTTCTGATTTCCTAAGCCTGTTTTTCTTTCAGCAGGATATAGGGTGAAGTGGCCCCATTATCCCCCCTCATGATTTGGTGGCTAGAAAGCAGTTGGGGAAGGAGATTGTTAATTTTATAAAGAACCTGAAGGGTGATGCACGTTCTCTCCTAAGGCTGCTCTAATTGAACTCAAAGGTGATCCATCCTCATCTATGCCAAAATTAGAAAAAAGCTCATGAATCTCTCATGGATCATTTAATTTGAGTCTGAGGACTGCACATTTTGCCTGATGATCTAGCAGAGCCTCATGGCTGGTGTTATCCCAGCACCCTTACTTTTGAAAGAGCAGCATGTTTTTTTCTCTGAGGCTGTCAAAAACTATGATCTTCATAATCACTTGCTTGCTTACAGATGTACAGGTTCAGCGGGTACTACAGGAATGTACAAAGCTCAGGAAATGTTACAGCAAATTCAGTCCTGCGCATTCAACACCCAGTGCCTGCAACACTGAGTGACAGTACACAGGTGTGGTAACCATCCCACATCCCACCATATAAAGTCAAGCACAATACTTTGCAACTCATGCCATTGTGATTGTAGAACACAACACCCCTGCAGGCCCTTTTAACACCAACACTGGCTTTATTTAGGCATCGAGTCAAAACACAGCCATTCACTAAAGCCTTTGGGACCTAACTGATTTACTCCAAAAAGTTTATGCATACTGTTTTAAATTATTTTATGTTTCTTAACCTGCTTTTAACTTGACAACATCTCATCTCTTAAAGTTATTTTTATTGTTAATATGCCTATTGTTTTAATATCTTGTATTGTACCCGAGATTTTATGAAATAGGATGGGATATATGAAATAGGATGGGGTATAAACATTTTAATAACTACTATTTTAATAAACAACAGAAACAGCTACAAGTTGTGAAATGCTGAGGCCAAGCAATGCACAGGTGTATGCAAATGTCCTAAACTCCCACAGCAGCATCAGTTCACACAAGCTAAAATCCTGGTTAGCTTGCTGCGAAGGAAAATCCACGTTTTCTGGAAATTATTTTTAGGCTTTTAGTCATTACAAAAAGAAGATGATTACTGGTATGCATTGGTATATATTGCATATGTATGTAATACTAATACTCTTATAGATAAATGGGATTTCTAGAGAATTCCTTAAAATTTTCATTAACATTGCTAGCAAATGGCAATCTAGATAGATTTCCAAGGCTTGAAGGAGAGTACTAGGAGTGGCTTATTCCATACTCTGAAATTACTGCCCTTCACTGAAGCAAACCACACCCTGTCTAACCAAAGACCCAAGGGGAAAATCTTAGTGAAAGGAGCCACTGAAATATTTCACAACAGTTTAGAGAGATGGTGGAAATAAGAAACCCAAAAGAAAGTAAAGACTCTGTTTATGTAAGTATGAAGTTACTATCTTTTCTAACATAGTAAATATTGTGAAGTCTGAACATTAAATGTGTTTATGGGATTTTCCCCTTACCAAGTGAAAAAAGAAGTTCCATTGTATTTCTTTAGCAGTAGCACTCTGGATGTTGTTGTTTTTTCCTTAGAGCACCATGAGCCATCTTTTCAATGGGATGAAAAAACACACACTTGGGACACAGGAAACATTCACCCAACAGTCAGGATTTGCTACTGATTCTATGGCAGCTTTTTAGGTCCTTTCTGCACCTTACCAGCATCCCTCGCCACAACACCACAATGTCCCGGCATCATCCTGGCAGTGTCTTTGCTGGGATGGGAGTGTGTCCCAAATGCTCTTCTCTGCACCTGGCCAGCTGCCAGCAGATGGTAGCGCTTGGAACATGCTTCTGCAGTGCATCCGACCTTTTCCTGTGCTGCACTGATAGTGCTTCCACCCTTTCCGGATGGTCCCACCCAATGTGATCATCATGTGAGAGGGACCAATTATTGGATTTTTTTCTGGTAATAGTGTAATACGCAATCATGATGGTTGGGGACAGGACAGAAGTGGAACTGCAACGGTGTAATGTGGTAGCACACGTCACAGCCTGGCTTCAATGCATGCTCATGCCAGGATGGGGCTGTAGTGTGAAAATTGCCTTAATTAGTTAGTTAGCTTTAGTTAGTTATCTTTAGTTTAATTGGTGAGCTTCAAAATACATAATCTCAGCTTGTCAGAGTAAGAAAGCCTTGGAGTTAATTTAAATATACAGTCACAGTCACAGAAATGGGTGCTGCACATTATGTTCTTTTGTATTTCTACATTATATTCATTAAGAATTACCAAGATAACACAGGAACAAGTCACCAAGAGGTACTCTGGAAGAAGTACTTAGAGAGAAACAAATGCAGTTTTTAAAATAACTCCAGACTGATGTAGCAAGCCATTGTGAAGTTTGATATAAAATAATTTCTTACTCATCATTTCCTTTTTGTCACTGTGTGCTTCCTTTGTCACATGCCAGAAATTAACGCTTACAGCTAAAATTAATTAGCCGTATCTGTCTTATGAGACACACAGGCCTGGTACAACCCTTCCTTTTCTCTCTTTTACTCAGCCTCTCTGCTTTTGAATACATTACGCATTTCTCTGCATGGCATTCTTCATCCCCTCCCCTTCCTTTTTTTTTCTCTATACTTAGTCGCACATTATGCTCTCTTTCCTGAAAGTGGCTCTCACAGTGGGTGTTCATCAGTACTTGCTTCTTTCTTGCAGCAACTCACTCTGACAATACTCATTAATATGTTTGATCAGGGTTTTCTTTTTTACTCCTTGGACTACAAATCCCGGGATCCTCTCTCCACCTCAGCCAGCATGTTCACCGGCAATGCTAGTGAGGAATTCTAAGTGGGCTGTAATCTAAAATGCACTTGCACCATAGCTGTTCTCCCCACAACCTTGACAGTAGAATGGAAGGTTGGTGCAGCGTGTGGGCCTCAGAACTTCATGGCAATTGTATCAGGGTCCTAACTACTGTTTGTGTAGATGTGTCATCATTGCCCTATAGTGAGGACAGGCTCCCCTCTGTTTGGACATCAGGGGTTCATCTTGCTTGTGGGGTAATCCATTGAAGTTCAATTACAGTAGAGAGAATGACCCTGCATGGTGTAGTGGTTTGAGTGTTGGACTATGACCCTGGAGACCAGGGTTTGATTCCCCACACAGCCAAGAAAACCCACTGGGTGACCTTGAGTGCATCAATTATCCTCAGCCCCAGGAAACGACATTAAAGGTTCACCTTAATATTGCCATATGCCAGAAAAGACTTGGAGGCACACAATAACAACAACAATGCTCTGTTGCCACAAGAGGACAAAAATGTTCATTTTCTATTGTTGTGAATTGCTATCTGGCCAGCTTCAGCTTATGGTAAGCCCATTAACGAGAGACTGCCAACCCTTCTGGTCATCAGTAGGCCTGCTCAGGTCTAGCAGACTCAGGGCTATGGTTTCTCTGACTGAGTCAATCCATCTGTAATGTGACCTTCCCCTTTCCCTGCTGCCTCTTACTTTACCAAGCACTATAATCTTTTCTGATGAGTCATGTTGTCTCATGATATGGCCAAAGTAAGATAGCCTCAGAATGGTCATTTTGGATTCTAGAAAGAATTCAGGCTTCATTTGCTATTGGGCCCATGTGTTTGGTCATTTTGGCAGTCCATGGTATCTGTAACTCTCCTCCAGCACCAAATTTCAAATGAAACAATCTTTGTCCTACTACCTTTCTTTATGAATTCTTGCTGAAAATATGAGATTTTACATATCTTACCTATTAAATCTTTTTGTTTGTAGTTGCTCTTTATTACTAGTTTTGGGGAAAAGGTGGCATATAAATACAGATGATAAATAATGCTTATCATATGTGGTTGTTTGAAGAATATCAAAATGTTTTCAAAAATGGTAAAAATTAACATGATAGTGAACCTAACATCATTGTACCCCCTTACTTTCAGCAAGAACTCATAAAGAAAGGTAGTAAGACAAAGAGATCATCAAATTCATCCTCAAAACCTTTTAAAGTTTTGATTTGGAGTCAAATCAGATGTTAAAAGAAGTATATAATCTCTATTATTAATCTATTTTCCAGCAATCAGAAAACAAGCACACTAAATGCAAGGCACATTGTTGAGGAAAATCACATACTGTCAGAAACAGACTTCATTTTCTATTTGGAGGAGAACCTCTGCAATAAATGCATCCTCTAATTTGATTGTTAGTGTCTCAGGGCCCAGTGTTGAGGTCTAATTGGTAATTCTAGGGAGGGCATTCTGTAAAGTAGTTCACACATCTTGTAGGATTCTGTTCCTACAATTCTCTGTTCTAGCGCCTCACCAGACTTAAAACCTCAGGATTCCTTAGGATATTGCCATAACAGTTACAATGGAATCATAGGGCAGTGACTGTATAACTGTGAAAGAATACCTGGTTTATGCTTTCAGTTTTTTTAAGCTGATTGTTGGTCAATTTAAGGAATAAGGGTTGGGATGGTTTGGACATTGTTGTTGCTGAAGGAAGCCACTACTACAGTAGTGTTTGGGGGCAATTCTCCTCTTTCAAAATGAAATGGAAGGTGGAAATTTTAGCATTCAGGGCATCTGGGGAGAGTACAAAAAGGGACCAAATGCAAAATGCAATGAAGGAATAGCTATCATGGTACCCAAAGTGTCATCCAAAGCATCTTGCAAGTACCAGAATCCCATTTTCTTGAGCCAACCCACTTTGGGAGGTTGGAAAAACTGTTGTCATTCCTAACCAAAGCAATTGAAAACAAAGAGTTCCTTCCTTCTGGTGCCATGCCATCTTGATGTGGCTATGGAGTGTTTCATTTTTTTCCACTATTTTTTCTGCACTATTTTCCTCCTTAAAGGCGCAGTGTTTTCTCTGAAAGCAACACAGTAAAACTCGTATTTTCTTTGCCTCTCTTTCTCCTTTCCTGTCTGTACAATCCCCACGCTGACTGTACTTCCCCCCTCCCCTCTCACATGAAAAAAGGCCTTTGGCAAGCAAAAGGAAACTGCTAGCACATCCACTCCTTTTTAACCATGTCTTCTGTTGGTGACAATTTCTACATCTGATTCCATTCTGCATTCTCATGTGCCAGAACCAGCAGATACATCTGAAGTAAACTCGGGACGTGCACAGTCAGCTAAACAGACTCAGGAAATTGGCTGAGCAACCTTCTAGCGTAAGTGTACAGTATTTTACAGGTTCTTTTTTTTTCTTTTTCGCTCTCATGTTTGTATTTGGGTATGGAGAGAATCAAGGCTTTCTGAAAATAACATTGTATGTAAAGGTGGACATTGTTTGTGGTGGAACAAGCATCCCCCTTCCGATTGCTCAACCACTGAGAGTGGTATTTATTTTTCTCTGCTTTAAGTAGGAGAGAAGTTTGCTGGGCTGCCGGATGTCAGAGCTATAGAACTGGAACAGATCAGATTTGCCGCTTATTTTCTCCCATAGGGAAGATACGTTACTGTTCTGGCATTTCTTTTCAGCAAGAACAAATCGAAAACTTACGAGGGTGAGCACTTTACAGGCAATAGTCCTCTGCCCTTTCTATCAGCAGCTCTCTTCCACATCATCAAGTTTTCAGTTTCATTTTTTAAAATTTTGCTCTGATTCCCTCAGCCTCTACACAGCTCCTGCTTGTGAACAAATGAAATACATTTTTATAGATCTCTTGATAATTAGGTAGGGTGTTTGTTGTTTTCTAACTTTCGGCTCTTGATGTAAGGGTGGGGCCTTTAGGCAGCAGGATGGCATGTGAATCGCCAGGCGTACATATTTTCAGCATTTGTGTTCCAACTGTGGCATAAGAGTAATAAATTCCATGACTATTAACAGAGAGCTATACCGTGCCTTTATGTATTTCTGAAGATTACACAGTAAAAGCGGAGGAAGAAGAGAATGTGAGAAGCGATACATTTCAGCTTCATGTTCTCACCCCTAAGCCATCACTGCCTGTATATTTTGCTGATCCAATTTAGTTCTTCCCAAATATATTTTGGAGATCTCATGTTGTTCTAAGAGTTGGGCTTGCTGCCTGAAAATTCACTCCATCTCTTCAGGAGCCCAGAGGACATGACTCAGTTCTAAATGTGAGTAGATGGAAAGGAATTTCCAAATAGTGTTTCTCTCACTTGCATTATCATTTTTAATTGCCACCACCAGCTGTAGTGTACTGCAACTACAGAGACTGCAGATGTATAAGTATTTAGCCTGCTGCAAATTTTAATCTATACATTAAGATGAGTATAGACTAGGATTGGTGGTGGCCAATTGTAAACAGTGAAGGCATATCTTATTTTGGGGGCAAGTGCTGCAAAGAAGCCTAGTGGATTGGCCACTATACTTCTATTCCCTGACCAGGGCAGGTAGTCTGAAAAAGAAACTATAGGAAACTGGACCACAATCTGGCAGCATTCAGGAATCTGGCAATCCTCCAGGGCCATTCCCACGCTGCTGCCTTCCATATTGATCCAAATGTATGCTGTATTCTGTCAGCCAGACAACATGTAGTTCAGAGATGTTTCTAGTCTGTGCCACTGAGCAAGCTTCTCCCCCAATCCTTGATGAATTGTCAGCTATTGAGAGCTGTCACCATTCAGAACTGGGTATTTTGGTTCTGTGCTATTTCTGTAATATGTAATAAAATTTAAAATATTAAATATCTCTATTCTTCTTAATAATAAGTTTCCATTTTTGTTATGTTTTTGTATTATCTCTGGTTTATTACATTGTATTATTATTATGCTGTTGTGGTTGTTCCATAGATAACTGTTTTTTACAGAAGGCCCAAAAGCATGTCACAGCTGAAAATATTTTAAAAGAACCAAAAAAGTAACACTATTTTGTTATCTCAGATGGGCATGTTGAGGTTGCTGTAATATGTAATAGATTAATCATAAATTATATGATTTAAATTATATAATCATATTATTAATTGAACTGTTATGATTACTCAATCACAATAAGTTAGTAATAGTAGTAGTAGTTTTACTAATGCTTGGGCTATAGGCCATTCGCATACATAGTAATAAAATTGATAAATACAGTCTCAAGATACAACAATAAAAACAACATAAAACAGACAACATATAAGTCTTACATATTATAAGAAGAAAAGACATCCAATACGATTAAGATATACTGAATATATATATGTTAAATATAAACAACAACTCTAAAATTAGAGAAGAGCATTCCAAAAGCAATCAACTGCAATATCAGTAATGAGTCTTGCCCTAATTTTAATTACTGCAAGGGCAAAAAGAGAAACCTTGCGGGTTACTGTAGAGTCAATGTTGGACAGGAGATAGAAGATCTTTTCTGAAATTGTATTTGCATGTAACAATCACATTAAAATAGAACTCTTCCATTGGAAGAGTTCCTGCAAATGTATGCTAGATTCCAAGCTTGAAAAACTACTTTTCAACTACAAGTCCCAGAATCCCCAACCAGCATAGCCAGCAGCCATGAATTCTGGGGGCTCTGCAGGCTTTAAGTCCTAAAAGTTACGTTTCCCAAGATCTGCCTAGATTTCAGTGCAAGATCCAGTTGCGAATTGCTTTAGCTGAATTTGACAAATGGAAGGGATACAGTGGTGTGTGGAGCACTTCCAGTGACCCAGAAAATGTGTAGGTACCACACCTTTCTTCCTCTGGCAGTTTGATTTAATGCTGAACAAGTGCCTATGAGATAATGTCAAACACACAAGCCAATTTGTAATTAAGTCACATGGAATCATTGAACATAATCTTATCAGATGCTTGTAAATGTTGGTTGACTGTGGAAGCCCCAACACATTCATAGGCCCTTTCTGCACGGCATTTGCAATGCGAAAGGGTTCCTGGAGTGTCACGTGATTGTGAGGAGTGATCTGCACAACGCATTCACAATCGTGCAATGCTCCACAGGCCGGCAGGCGCTGATTGCGCACCTTTTCATTTTTGGCTGGAAGCCAAAAATGGTGCACAATTGCGCATTGCTCCTGGGCCCTGCGCACACTTAGCTGGCGTGTGGAGTCCCAGGCTGTGCTGCAGAAGGAAGAGGCAAGGCTCTCATGTGAGCAAGCAGCTCGTGCGGAGCTGAAGCAGCAGGAACGTGAGAGCCTCTCGCTGGAGGCTGCTCACACGATCCCCACATCCCAGTGCCAGAAAAAGGTACTGTGTGGAAAGGGTAATAGTTAAGAATTCTCTCATTGGAGGATTAGGTAAAAGGATACTAAATGGTATTGTTACAAGGGCCAAAGTGCCTTGGGACTTTTTTTTCCAAAAATGCAAAATACTAGTAGAGGCTCAAATACAAAGTATACCACTTTCAGACCCAAGGCTGACAGAATGGAACAATGGTTAAAAATAGCTGATTCAAGGAGGATATAAAAAACAAAACAAAAAGGAATCCTTCAAAAAGTGGAAATTCCTGCCCAGTGAAGAAAAATAAAAGGCCCAAACCCTGGGTATGAGACAAGCAAAGGAAGAGTTGTGGGGGAGGAGGAGAATTACTGAAAACAGAAAATAGAATAATTAAAATTCTTTGCAGGAAATCAGTCAGAAAGACATTCATAACAATGGAGTTAAAATGTTCTAAAGGAACATGGGAAATTTTTTTTAAAAAATACAGTATTCATGGGGCACAAGAACATGTCCTCTTATTGGTAGGAGGCCAAAAGTCAGGTAACAGAGACTATTTATTAATAAACCAAATATTTTAACAGTGAAGAGAAGAAAATAGTTGTAGTGGTTTGGGTGTTGGACTAGGACCATGGAGGCCAGGATTTGAATCCCCACTTAGCCATGGAATCTCACTAGGTGACCTTGGGAGTCACACTCTCTCAGCCTCAAAAGAAGGTAATGGCAAAGCCTCCACTGAACAAATCTTGCCAAGATAACCCTGTGACAGGGTCACCTTAGGGATGCCATAAGTCAGAAATGGCTTCAAGGCACGTAACAATAACCACAAAGATCCACGATAGAAACAGTCTTCTTAGCTTATGAATAAATGATACAGAAAATAGGTGAAGCAGTATTAACTCAGTTAAGCAGATGGGGAAGAACTCCTGAAGATCCTGTCAGTGGTATAGGAACAGGGAGAGCGAGGGAGGCGCTTCACCCCAGGCAGCAATGTTTTGGGGGCGTCCCAGCCTGCCTTCGTATGCCCTGACCATGCCCCCACACACCGCTGCCATGCCCCCACACACTGCAGCCACGCCTTCACGCACCGTAGCCCCCCCTACACACTCCAAGCTCTGCCACTGGATCCTGTCCAAACAGGCCATTTTCACACTAGACTGTTACAGTGCTATTATTCCACTTTCAACATCCTATGGAATCCTGGGGGTTTGCAGTTTGAGGAGGGGCCTCTGTCAATAATAAATGAGAAAGTGACAGGTATTAATTCATTTTTGTTCTGTGCAGTTCAGTTCTTTGAACAATGAGAATTCCAGAGGTGCAGCACTGCTACTGACTGTTAGTTTCCCTTGGAATGAACTTACTGGAGGCTTACAGAAACTTTGTAATAATATTTGTGTCTGTTTACAAGTATTCAGGATGAGGACAGATAGAGGTTCACAAGTTAAGGAACGTCATTAGATGGAGAGGTAGGCAACTAGCTTCAGAGCTCCAAAAATCCCCATCCCTCACTCATCCTAATATGGAGCTGACCAGAGGGCTTTTGGGGCCTTGGGCAGATCCATGGTGCTTACAGCCCTAGACCCTTGGGGGCAAAATGAGAACGTTGCCCCTCAAAATAAGAGTTCTGCTACCTTGGCGATATTTTCCTTCAGTCTTCAAATTTCCAGTACTGCAGAGAGTGAGGTACTGAAAATGGTTCACACCTAGAACTCTTCTATTTGCTGTGTTCTTATTCCCTCGATACGTTTACCTCCCCTTTCCTCTGGTGGACTAAACTGTTGTTCTAAATGCTCAGCTGAAGTTTAAAATTACTGCAATGCTAGGTATGTGAGGACTGAAATGAAATTTAATTGGAGTGTATAGAATTCTTATTTGGGACACAATTTTGCCCCCCCCCGCCATAACTAAACCCCTAGAACACTACTTTTGCCCTTTATAAGACTATATGTTCGTGGGCTCTGGTGAGACATATCACATCATCAAGGCAAGGGCAGTGGTACCAAAAGAACTGGTCAGGGGTAGGTTGCTTTGTGGGTAGCCAGGGTAAATTGCCTCCTCTCACAGCAAGCCTGGTCTCCAGACTGACTCTACCTGACCTTTTCAAAGAGAGACCTGGGGTTACCAGGAATTATCAAATTCTTAAGGCATGAGCAGACAGAAGGTTCATTAAGGTCTACTGTTGCATCTCCACATTATTTTCACTAGGTCAGCAAAACAGAAAGATTGCTTTCCCCTGCCTTGAATTGTGCTGCTGGAATGAAGGAAGCTTAGGGATAACCGGTAGTATAAATTTCTGTGGAAGGTGGGTAAACTCCATTTATCTCGTACTCAAACCAAATTCCTGGACTCAGAATCATTGCAGTCTAAGTGTGTTTGCATTGGGCTCCAATCAGCGGGTCTTAGGGTCCTATTAATAACAACAACACACTGCCAGCTGGTACGGTGGGACCTCCTTACCTGCAACCTTTGCATGTGCAATTTCCAGTTCATGCGAAGTGTCACATCCCTGTATCTAAAATGCTAAAGCCTCCATGCACATGTTGCTGCCATTGAATATGATGGGACATAAGCATTTGCAAATTGCCCCTGCAAATACAGAGGGCCCACTGTATTCCCCAATGTCAGTGAGGTGATGAATCTATTCCAGAATTTAGTCTGAATTCTTAAAAAAATTCTATCCAAAGCACTGAACCTATTTTGGGGGAAGGTTTCAGCATTTTCAATGGCTCCTTTCAAGTCTGAACAAAAGTCCAGAGGAAATTCACTACCCCACAGAAAAGGAATCCAACAGCTGCAACTGAAGTGAAGTAAGCCCCACCCACAATGCTGGCATCTGCCATCCTGTACTTTAGCAGAGGGGAAAGATGAAGGGAAGAGAAATGTCTCTTTCTAGAAGTGTCACTAACCTTTGTAAAAGCCCAGTAAGCATCTTCCTGAGAGGGTGCTGCACGTGGCCACTTGGCAGAGACCTCAACATAAACTCCTATAATCCTACTGCTTCAACCAGTTTGCAGTTATACAATCAGGAACCACACAGCTGGAAAGGATGTTGATAGATAATTTAATCTGAAGCCCAAAACATACAGCAATATAATTGCAACACAGTATACACTGGAACAGAACAAATCCTACCTCCATGTTGTATACATGTGGGAGAAATCAGGCCTTGTGCCTTCTGACTGGAAAATAGTACCCCTCCTTCTACCCATCTACCTGACCGGTTTTCTACTACTGGTAACTCAGAGGTTTGGAACAGGAGGGCATTTATAGACTTAAAGCCATCTCTAAGCTCTTATTTTTAAAATTTAAACTCTGCTTAGGGTTGCCTGTGGTAAGGACAGTGGTGAGGGCTAAATTAGCTGTCACTTGTTTTGATTGGAAAGAAGTCTTGGTGCCCCCTTTTTTTAAGTCATTAATTTTCATGGTAGAAAGCACAACAGCTTAGTTGTAAAGCACATGCTTAACGTGTCAAAACCATGATATCATTGAAGAGGTTCAGGTAACAGTTAAAGGGAAAACCTGCAACTTCCCTATGAACATGGTGGCTGGGACATTCTGGGATTTGTACTCCATACTCCAAGCTCCCTTCACTCTTCCTAGCAGCATAAATATAGCAACAAAATAAATCTATTGCTTGTCATAATACCATTGGCTGAGATGGAGGTCTCACAATGACGGTAGAGACAGCCTACCTCCCTGATGGGTGAATGGTTAGATCTGTAATAAGTCAGTTTTCTATGTTTACTGAAAGATACTACTGTCTCCATTATATCTTGCTGGTAACTTGGGCATGTGATGTGGCTGACCACTGATGGTGATGGCAGAATACTCGAGTTGGACTAGACAGGCCTTTAATATGATTCAGAAAAGAAGTTCCTAAGACCTCATGAGTTGGTTTTCTTGCAAACTCTTTTATTCACATTAGAAGCCAGGATAGGATATGCCTCTTTCTCCTCTTCCCCTTACATCTCAAAACATGGCCTTGGGAAGGCATGGTCGTCCAGATGCCTGTGGACTACAGCTTTCAGAAGCCATCCCTAGATTAGACTGTGATGAGAGAGGCTGGGAGTTACACACCACCCACATTAGGGGAGCTACACATTCCCTGCCCTTACCTAGAAATCTGATATATTAATTTTGGACTTAACACACATGAGAAGGGCCCAACTGGAACATTTCTATTACTGGAGATGCTGGGAATTAATTCTGTGGTAATATAGGCAGGTCTAATACTGTAGGTCATGAGCTATGACATCAAATTCCTTTTTCTTTGGCATTTTCTGCACCAAACATGTGTCATTAGTCATATTGCCACTAGAAGTCATTTAGTGACACATTATGCACACTGCTCAAATGAAGCAGAGTGGCCACACTAGTTAGGATACATCATGCAAGATGTTGGATTCAAGTTGTCCTTGTTACTCCCATTGATTCAAATTAGTCAGACAATAATTAGCTACTCCTTATCATCTCATACATTAGGTACTATTTATTCAGCCCAACCCATGAAGACTAATTTGGTAAATTCATTTTAATATTTCCATGTTGATAATAATAGAAGTCTGGTCAGAGAGTCAGAGTCATAGTTAGCAAATGGAAGCACAACAAAAATGAGGATCTATCTGTCTCAAGCTCACAGAGCAAAGGTGGCACGAAAAGACACAGATGGTACCCAAGATCAACAGCACTGCATTCTAAGCTCCCATAATAGTGTTTCTTCACTGCAAATTCCAGAGGTCTCCAGTAGATCATTAAAATTCATAGCAAGCAGCTGATGGGTAAAGGTAAGACAAACTTGAATATTCTCTGGTAGATTGGGTAATAGAAGTCCAGTTGGAGATCTAAGAAAATCATGGGGAGGAGAATTGTCCACAAAGTGCAGAAATACCCAGTTCATACTACTTTTCTATTATGATTAATGGAACCTGTTGGTAAGCTGACTGTAAAGAAAGGGATTTTGCTTTACTTATTATTGCATACTCTCTACATTTGACAGAGCAAATTTGTTTCAATACATGCCAGTCTGACAGCATACTTCAAGAACTTCTGAAATATCAAAATCAAAATATATAACCATCTAGCATTAGATAGCACATTTTCTAGTGAAATTGTATGAATCTGTACATTTTTATTGTCATACATTTATCTACTAAAATAAATAGAGGCTGTAATGCACTAAGCCATTTATGAATGCATAACCTAGGCCCTTTTCGCACGGGCTTTCTCTCGCGAAATAGCCCCGTGAGCCTCGTGGGAGTGGGAGCGTCGCTCTGCATGACGCACTCCCACTTCCACGGTGCTCACGGGGCTGAAGCTGCGCTCGTGCGTATTTTTTTATTTTCGGCTTGCAGCCGAAAATAAACAGCGCTCGCGCAAGGCTCCCGGTGGCGTCTCACACTTACCAGAGTGCGGAGCGCCGTCGCAGGCAGGCCTCTCGCGCTTCCTCCCCGCTTCCGCCCCCAGCGCCGCCTACAGCTCCCAGGGGGCGCTGCGGAAGCTGGGGGCGTGGCTGAAGAGCACCCGTCGCGGAAGAAGACGCCAGGTGCGGTAAGGAGGTGGGGGAAGCGGCGGCGTTTCGGGGGAGGGTTCTCGTGTGAGCCGCCCTCCTCCATCGCGCAAGTGCCGGCGCTGCAAAAAGGGCCCTAGAATAACCCATTCATGACTGTTTGGTATTTATGATCCCTGTTTATTCCCTAGTTTAAGAGATGCACAAGCACTGTGAAAGTCCCTCAGTCCTCGCTTACTGGGCAGCAGCTGCTGTGATCAATGGGGATCTGTTTTCATCACCACCCCTCCGTATGTGAGCAATCTCCAGTGTGAGGGAAGATTGCTTCCCAAGGAACAGACCCCTGTTGATTGCAGCAGCTGCTGCCCGGTGAGAGGGATCAGCACATCGCTATATAAGTATGGTGGCTACATACTGGTAACTGCCCAAGTGAATCCTGGTTACTGTTTTTAGGATATAATGTTTCAGTACATGCAAGTAGCAGGTTAAGATCCAATGCCATAATAAGAGAGACTAGAACATAGTAATCAAATAAGTGCCTTAATCAGGTAATTTCTAGTATGCCATACTGATGAGATCTCAGCTGGGAGAGACTGATCAAGAGGAGGCTCTTGGGGTTATGGTGGATAGCTTAATGAAAGTTTCAGACAAGTGTGTAGCTGCTGTAACAAAGGAAAAGTCCATGTCTGAATCAAAAATAAAATTACCAAAGTAAATACTCCCCTTACAAAATTTTATTTTGTGATTGCATCTGGAATATTGTGTACCACTCTGGTCACTGCATCTGAAAAAAGGATGTTGTAGAGCTAGAAAAGGTGCAAAAAAAGTACAACTAAAACAATCAAGTGACTGAAGCTACTCGTCTATGATAAAAGGCTATAAAATTTGTAATTCTTAAAAAAGAGAGAGAGTACATTGAACAGTTGTGTGTAAAATTGTGCATTGTGAGAACAAAGAAGGGAAAGTATTTATCTCTTTTTAATAGTTCAGCTTGAGATCATCCATATAAGCTGAATGGTGTGAGATTCAAGGGAGACACAAGGAAGCACTTCACAGAGCACATGGTTAAACTGTGGAACTTGCTACCACAACAGATAGTAATGAGCGTCAATATTAATGACTTTGAAAGGGAACTGGGTTACAGTGACAGCCTATGTCCTGAATTGCGCTGCCTGCCAAAATGCTTCCAATGTGAATTCAAGGTGCTTGTGATGACACTTAAAGCCCTAAACAGTTTGGGACTTTAATATTTGGAAGCACTTCACCCTATATGTTTTTGGCCGAGGACTGAAGTCTACTGCCTGGTCCCTCCTCTGTGTCCCAACAGTGAGGTCAATATACAATGTAGAAACATATAGGAGGGGCTTTTCAGCTGTGGTACTCCAACTGTGCAACACCACTTAGAGGTTTGACTGGTACCAACACTGATTTCATAGGCGCCAAGTGAAAACTTGGGGCTCAATGATTGATTTATCTTTAATACTGATTTGCATAGTTCTAAAATGTTTAATCTTTAAATCTGTTTTAACTCATTATTGTGTTTAATATATATTTTGAGTATATTTAAATTATTTCTACTGTTTTAACTTGTTTGTTTTAATTTTATTTGTAAGCTGCCCTGAGATCTTTTTGTTATAGGGTAGTGTGGGTTCGATTCCCACTCAGCCATGAAAACCCACTGGCTGACTTTGGGCATGTCACATACTCTCAGGTCAAGAAAATCCTGTGATAAGTTCACCTTAGGGTCTCTACAACTCAAGAATGACTTGAAGGCAAACAACAAACAAACAAACAAATAAAATTTAATAAAGTGGACATGTTTATGCAAATCAAGGCTATTAACCATGATTCATATGTCTTCCAATATCAAAAATAGAGTGCCTCTATTTCAGTCACCAGGGGACGACATGTACAGGGAAGACATGCAGTTGCACTCACGTTCTCCTTGTAGAGCTTTCATAGGTAACTGGTTGACCACTGTGTGAAAATACTGGACTGGATAAGCTTTCAATCTGATTCAGCATGAATTATTTTCTTAAGTGCAGATTAAAGTTGCCAAAATCAAGACATTATAAAATGTAAAAGGTAGCATTTTACAGTATTATGTACATAGGATTGTTAATGCATTTGCTAGAAAGCTACAGTTGCAAGGTATATTACTGTGTTTCTTTAGCAGTCTCATATCATGATTTTGTTGTTGCAGCCCATGGACAAACTAGAACACCAAAATTCTGTGGATCTGTAGATACCACCTCTACATCATAACACCAAAAGTGTCAACCGGATACAAAAAAGTAAAATGGCAGCTTTCATTGCTGAAAACTTCCGCTTCCTCTCACTCTTCTTCAAGAGCAAAGATGTTATGATTTTCAATGGCCTAGTGGCCCTGGGCACTGTTGGGAGCCAAGAACTTTTCTCTGTGGTTGCTTTCCATTGCCCATGCTCCCCAGCTAGGAACTACATCTACGGTCTGGCCGCCATTGGTGTACCAGCATTGGCCTTGTTTGTCATTGGTGTCATCTGGAACAACCATACTTGGAACCTAGTAGCTGAGTGCCACAAGCGAGGAACCAAGAACTTTTCTGCAGCAGCCAACTTCTTGATCTTCGGCTCTGTCTTGGGACGGGCAGCAGTGGCTCCTGTCACATGGTCAGTGATCTCGTTGCTTCGTGGAGAGGCCTATGTCTGTGCCTTGAGTGAATTCATAGATCCCACCTCCCTAAATAACTTTCCACTCGGCTACGGAGCAGAAACCATGGCAAGGTTCCCTTGTGATGATCTTCCAGGGAATGTGACGAGATTTAAAGATGAAGTTATAAGGCGATTAAAGTATGAGTCTCAGGTATATTTTACATAGTTTTTCAAGTGAAGCAGGGAAGGGGAGCTACCTCCTCACAGGAATACAGAGAAATCTGTTTCCATGTCCAAAATGTATGTTTTTGTTATAATATGGCATCACACACACACACACATACACACACACACACAGCCAAAGCTTGAATTTATGAATTCATTAAGTATGGGTTAATTTTAATGACTTGGTTAACTTCCTCTGCTATTATGCAGAGGCATTTCGTTGGTTTAGATTGCCATTTCCTTTTGATTCCTTCTTTTTATTTATTCCAGTCTATGGATTTGATGTCTGAGGAAGATGAACATTATAGGTCATGGGTGGGCAACTGCAAGGGGAGTTGGGGTCAATTGTTTGCCAACACAGCTGCACCTGAGGGCCATACCTGAGCTTCCTGGCACACCAGAAGTGAAGTTGTGGCACTTCTGCTGGTCATTATTTTTGGCTGACTTTTGGCCTAACAGGCAGGTTTGGAGATGGAGTCTGGGGTAGGAGAAGGCAAAAACACCCCATTTATGTGCAGTTTTGGGACATTTTTGGCTGACTTTTGGCCTAAGAGGCAGGTTTGGAGGTGGAGTTTGGGGTAGGAGAAGGCAAAAACACCCCATTTATGTGCAGTTTTGGGACATTTTGGTGTGATGTTCAGGTGAAAAACACCAGAATATTTTTTTTAATTGAAGAGTTTGGGGTCACAAAAGTGGGGTTCAGAGGTCACATGTAGCCCATGGGCTGTACTTTGCCCCCTCTTATAGTAGACTAATACATCAGAAGGCACAGGTTTTAGGAAAGGCTGGTCTATAACTGTTTCAAGAATGCACACAAAACGTGGATATTATAATCTCAGTTTCACAGTGTGCTGAGTAATATACCTGCTGGCTTTCTTGAGAATGACTTCTGTGAATGTTTATCTATGCACACTTGTAGTTCATTCCTAGCTACTTGTTCAGCTTCTTCTGAAGCTGTTCCAGTCCAACAAGCAAAAAACTGCACAAAGTCCAGAGCTTGGCAAGTTTACACATGAGACAACGCCAGTGAATCTAATTAAGCTTCATTGCTGTGAGATGTTCAAAGCATTGCAGTCTTAAAGATCCAGCTATCTCCAAGACTATCTTTCCTTGTTGCTAATGATGAATTTTAGTCTCTCCACTGGAAGCTTTGCTATAAAATAGAATTCTCCAATTTCTCTAGGATATAGCATACAATTACCATCTGTAAGAATTTCTCATTATATAATAAAATCAGTGTCAGCAGTCAACAAATTGCCAAGAAAAAGAGCTTTAGCCTTATTTTGTTCCCTGTCCAAGATTGTTATGCCAGTGTAAACACTTGGTCATGCTGTGTCTGGAGACAATTGTTGGTAACACAACTAAATGTAAAAAGCATCAGTAGTGTAGCATTAATGTCACACTGTAATGAGCAGGTTTGTGATATTTTATTGGCTCTAATTGGGTATTAGAAGTCTGATATTTTTAATAAGAGTTCACACAGTTACCAGCATTTTTGATAGTTGTATGTAGTTGTATATAGATCTGCCAGATAGATTATGGCAGTGGTAATCCAAAAAATTAACTTTTCGAAGCTCTGGCTCTGCACAGAGCTTTTAGAAGTTAATGAATGCATTGTTAACATGTGGCATAAGGAGGCCTCATTTTCTTATCTTGAATAGACCTGGCATTCTTTAAAACAGTAGCAATGCTGCTTCCCTTTAAGCTTCTCTCTTAAAGTTTGAAACAGAGAGGCCTGTTGGCTCTTAAAAGGTATGTTCAAATGCTTAGGATTCTTCTGAAAAGCCCATGACTGTGAGTTAAAGTTTAAGCTCTGTACATGTCGAAATCCCTGGCAGCTTTTGACAGCACCGAGAAAGATCCTTTAGAAGAATTTTAAAGTCTCTTTATGGATACTGACTAACGCACACTAATGCAGACACAAAACTTACCACCATTGCACACAGAGTTCAAATATTTTGTATTTGGAAACAGCATTTTTAAAAACTCATGAGGACAGTGTTAAATATATGCTGTTATCACAGAAAAATGTTAATGTTCATTGCACTGACTAGCAATATCATACACTAATTTCAAGACTAGGGTTATTAAAAGGCAGATTCAGTTGATTTCCAGGGTTGAAGTGAGCAGTGGTTGTATTGCATTCATATCTGTGCTCACAGAGCTCTAGTGCATGAGAATGCTGGATTCAGGAAGACGCTGGTCATGATCCAGTGTCTTCCTGAATCCAGCGTTTTCAATAAAATAAATGTGTGGATAGTTATTCAGTCTGTGTCCACAGCTCAGTGCATTACAACAGAATCTTCTATTTAACATCCTCCAAATGTTTAACAACTAGAGGATTAAGGGAGTTACAGTCTAAAAAGGGATAACAGAGTTGGGGAAAAAGTGCCACTGTGTTATATTTAGAGTCAGGAGCTAATATTTTAAAAAGTTTACTTTGAATCAGCGTGTTACTTACGTTTGCACTTTATTACACTTCTAGCATAGAATTTAAATATAGATTACATTAAACTTAGTGGAAGAAATGTGAATTATTCCTGCCATGATTTTAATTCTCCTCCTGCCTCTTGTCCTGGTTTTAAGCTTGGTGAGGAAGAAATTAACCACATGAATTTGTGGGGGGGGGAATCTCAGTCACCCACCATTAAAAAGAGAATGAATTAAGTTTAAAAAATACACATGGGGAAGGAAACATGATTATGATATGCATTCTACTTATATCTGTAAATATAAACTTCAGATGCACTGCATCACTCATCAACAATATTCCACAGTAACATCTGAATCCTAGATATGTAATTGCTGTTGCTTTTAAGAAACAACAGCAAACAAGAACAACTGTTTTATTCCCAGTCAGAAAATATTTTGGAGATATGGACAGCAACAGTTACAGTGCTCAGTATGTTAGTATTTTCAATGTATTGGCAAAAATACTCCTGATAAAATACTGAAACCTGCCTTCAAAATGATCCTTGGTATTATAAAGCCTGTTACTTTTTCATTCCTGTCACCTTTGAACTATCATCACTCCTGACATTTCTGCCTAGCTCCTAGATCTCACTTTGTGCCTTATCACACTAGACTGGCCATTTCCGCACTAGACTGTTATAGCACTATTATTCCACTTTCAACATCCTATGGAATGCTGGGGTTTGCAGTTTAGGGAGGGGCCAGGATTCCATAGGATGTTGAAAGTGGAATAATATCACTATAACAGTCTAGTGCAGAAATGGCCACTGTTGTAGCGCTGTTATTCCACTTTAACTGCCATGTCAATATTGCATGGAATTGTGGGATTTGCAGTTTAGGAAGAGACATTTAGAATTCTCAGCCAAAGAGCTCCAGTGCCTCACCAAACTACAAACCCTAGAATTCCAAAGGGTGGAGCCAGGGCAGTTAAAGTGGAATAACAGTGCTATAACTGTGTAGTGGAGTAGGGACTGCTGTCTATCTCACACAAACCTTGTCCTTTCATCCCACTTTTTTGAGCACTATGAGAGCTCTACTGAATTCCTGATCAGTCCACCATCAGGAAGGTTCCCATAGAACTCAAGACCAGCTGTGGAAGGAGCAATAGTACCTCAAGAATGGATTCACCACCTCCACAGGGTTGGATTGCGCTTGCTACCCCTGTTGTCAGCAATATCTATATCATCGCTATCCATCTCCAGAGTCCTGTTTCCACCTTCGTTTATCTTCCATTTGGTAGCTCTGCATTGTCAATACCTCCTGCCCTCTAGCCATTTCTGCAGTACACTGTTATAGCACTATTATTCCACTTTCAACATCCTATGGAATCCTGGGGTTTGCAGTTTTGGGAGGGGCCGCCTGGCCCCTCCCGAAACTGCAAACCCCAGGATTCCATAGGATGTTGAAAGTGGAATAAACGCACTATAAGAGTGTAGTGCGGAAATGGTCTAAGTTTGTAAATTTTTTCTTTTTTTCTTTCTGTTTCTTTTTCAATCCTTCCATGTCTCCCTCATCTAATCCTTCTTTTCACTCATCTATCCATTCTATCCGTCCCTCTCTCTCTCTCCAGCTTTCCTTCCACATGTGCACATTCTAGCATAAGACAGTGCACTACAGGTGTCCTCTTCCTGCTCCTCTGTTTCTCCTGGTCATTGTTGCCTGCTGCGTATCACACCGCTGTCCACCACAACTGCATTCTTCCCCAGAAAGAACATTCCAGTGAGGATGGCTGGGGACGTGGTGACAGGGTAGGGACAATGTAGCAAAGAGCAATACAGTCAGTCCGCCACATTTGCGGGTTTCACTTTTGCAGATTTGATTATTCACGGATTGTTTGCTGTCACCTCTGCTGCCTCCCTATGCCATTCTAATAGGGACTGCAAGCCTCATGAGACTGAGAAACTATGAATGAGGCTTGTAAATCCCTATTAAAAATGGTGTGAGGCAGCAGTGGAGGTGGCCATGAACCCCATCAGCCACCCACTTCTGCCTTGTGAAGGAACTCTGATGCCTCAAAGGAATCCATGGTGGGCTGAATATGCTGATCATACTTTTTTGTGTGTCAAATATGGTTTGGGAGGGCCTAGAGTTATTCACGGTTTTTATACTTTCACGGGGTCCTGTGCCCCTAATACTAGAAAATGTGGAGGGATGACTGTATAGTTTCTCCTATTGTCTACTTGAATGTACCCTTAAATTACATGGACATTCATGGGAGGGGAGAAAACGTCATATTTCATCCAACGAGTTTTTTAAAAGATATAATTAATTTATAACATACTTAATATCAACATCTCTGATCTCTGGTGCAGTATATCAGGAAGGCGCCTAGCTGGGAAAGGCTCCATTAAGCAGATGGAAAATAAATCAAACCCTGTTTTGCTTTTATTTTTGTCCTTCTGTTCAGCTATTTGGATGGATGCTCATTGGTCTTGTTGCAGTTCTTGTGTTCATCACCAAGTGCCTGAAACACTGCTGTTCACCTCTCAGTTACCGCCAGGAGGCCTACTGGGATCAATACCGCTCCAATGAGACCAGACTCTTCCAGCGCACTGCTGAAGTACATGCCAAGATCATGGCTGCCAACAACGTCAAGAACTTCTTTGGCTTTGTGTGCTTGGACAAAGAAGAACAGGAACAGGTGCAACAGTATGTGGTGACAAATGTCCAGCCCAGGCCCCAATGGGATGCCATCACTGGAGTCTATATCTATCGAGAGAATAATGGCTTCCCCCTCTACAGCCGTCTCCATAAGTGGGCCAAAAAACTGACAGGAAACAGCTTAGGTCCAGACAGCCAGGAAACTGCCTTTCTAGCTACCTAAGATAATAGAGGTTGTAGTGTTACACCTGGAGCAAGACCAAGAGCAGGACCAAGAGCAGGAAAGATCAATTTTTACTGTCAGTCTTGGAAGCTCGCCTCCAAAGTATTATTATGGTGTGCTGGGCAGACGGAGCAATAATACACCTAAAGAAGATAAAGTATGGAGACAGGTCTTGCTGCTCTGACGCACAGAGAAAGCCTCCCAAAGGTGTATTTCCATGTACGAAAGGAAGATGGGAAGATAAAGTGGATATTCAATTGTGTAAATGGAAAAGCCACAATGTTTCCTCTCAGTTTTCAGAGAAAAGAATGCCACCAAGAGACATCACCTTTATTATGGTTACAACTACCTCATCTTACAATTCCTTGACCTACTTCCTATGAAACAGCTTACTAGTTTACATAAACACCACAGAGAAAATTAAAATGTCAACAAGCAACAAAATTAAATGAACCAGAGGGCTATTTTAGGAACTTTTCTTCCTGCCATTGAACTCAAGACAGTGCCTGGAACATTTATTTTTTGGAATACAGTTCTCAGAATCCCCCAGTCATTTGGTTTGGGATTCTAGTAGTTGCATTAAAAAGTAATTTTCCCAAGTTCTGGATTCAAGTTATGTGAGGATGGGTCTGGCTCCAGTCTGCTTCTCCAAGGAACAATTGCTCTGCTTTTCCTGTACTGGATTTTTTTTTTAAATCTTTAATAGATTGTTATCTTCTTTAATGGACAGCTTGGAAAGAGAGACTTCCAATATTGCACTGAGGAGACTGATATTCTATATATGATCCTTGCAAATTAAGGTATTTGTTCTGTACTTTGAATGACAAGTAATATTGCCTCCATCAATGGGTCCAACAGCATACAGTGGCCTTTTTACAATCTTCAAAACAGTTTTGAAAGCCAGCTTGGGTTGCCAAGTAAAATAAAGGACAGTGCTCCTGCACCTTTCATCATTGTATAGAAGAGGGGATTCCAGCAGATACTTGTCCTGCAAGAAATGTCTGTTGAAATTTCCTCTTCTTCACACCCATTAAAGCTACAGGAACCACCTCTTATTTCATCTGCAATCTAGGGCCAGCTTTAATAGTTAAAAAAAACCCAAATGTATTCATGCAGCTGGAAGTAAATGAAGCTATTCTTAGGGATTGCTATACAGTCTAAACAGCAGGATAACATTTCCCTAAATAAATATATAAATGCACTTCTCTAGGTAACCCTATTTTTTATATTTACAGATTTGACTCCAAAGGCTAAATGTTAGTTCCAACTTGAGTAAACACATTTAGTCAATTAGATTTACAATTGCTGTTTACCATTCAACAATTTATTCAGTGGCTCTTATCCAGTTGGGCAATTGGATTTTGCTTTAAATTTCTGAGGGGGTTGCCAGGTGAAATAAGCGACAGGACTCTTAACCCTTTATTGGTTGTGGAAAAAGGGAGATATCAGCAGTTGTTGCTTGTTAAACAAGCAGCTTGTGCTGAAATTCCCTTTTCTACACAGCCATTAAAAGTGCAGGAGCCTTGTCCCTTATTTTACATAGAACCTTAGTCTTTGATTCACTTGAAACTGGAGATCTAGTGGGTGGTAGTGGTGTTGAATCACCTGTATCTCCTCTATACTGTGGAATGTGGTGCACCTGCTTTGTACAGTTGCTAGAGTCAGGTGCAGGTTTGGTCTTTGGGTGTTAAAACTGATTTTTCTTGCATTCATCCCATTCCAACTAATTAATACAGCAGAAGTGAGCACGTGCTCTTATATAAATAACTTTTGGTAAGTTAATTAAATTGCTCTATGACTTTGCATACCATATGCAATGCAATATCCATATTTAGTTATGTTTGCTGTGGGAACTAGTTTAGAAATGTTCAGTCTTTGCTATCAAACTGCAGCAGTAGAATGTGCAGTTGCAAATAATTTCCTTCAGCTGGTCTTCAAGAGCACCTCAGTCATAAAAACCTTGAAAGCAGTCAGACCAATTGCTCTCTTCTGACCAGCCGCAACAGCAAACAACATATGGAGGTAAAATCCCCAGGACTTCAGCTTATCAAAAGTGGTAATACTGGAACATGCCTGTGCAGTGTTTTTAAAAAAGGGCTTTTCACACGTAACCAACCAGAATTTTATAGATGTTCAGCCCAACCTGAGATTGCTATTATGATAGTAAACCACATGATTTACATATAAAACTAATTTTTTTCAGTGCTGGTTGTGGGTGAGAAAGAGATTTAAAAAAATCCTGCTTATTCAAGTTTGTCCTATTGGCAGTTCCTGTTGATAAGAATGAAAAGCCACCGTGAGATGAATATAGTCCCTTTCTGTGAGAGACTGCCACAGCTCTTGTCTTATGCAGTGTTATTTTATGTCTCTCCCACATACCCACCCCCTCATTTAGTTCTTAAAAGCTGTTGCAATTTTTCTTGGCCCTTAAAGTTTTCTTTGGTTCTTCACCACTCTGCCATATAAGTAAAATTATGAGTGCAACATAGCTGTGTTTTGTCATATATTAGAGTTTAGTCTCAGAAAATGGTGGCAGTCACATTCTAAATGGCTATCAACATTCATTTCAGTCTCTCACCAGCGTATAAGAGGTTCACAAGAAATAGGATTGCCACTACGAAAACATTAAGCTACTGAATTCTACAGGAAGAAAACTTTGTTAGACTTCACTCTCACATTACACAAAAATGTACACATTTTGTTATTTTTGCCTCAAGTAAAATACCCTAAAGGCACCAGCTCCCCTCCAATCTTGGAAGCTCAGCAGGGTCAGCCCTGGTTAGTACTTAGATGGGAGACCACCAACAAATACCAGGTGCTGTAGGCTATGCTTCAAAGGCAGTAACTGGTAAAATTACCTCTTAGTATTCCTTGCCTAAGAAAATCCTATGAAATTCATAGGACCACCCTAAGTTGACAGGTGACTTGAAGGCACATCTACATATACTGTCTTCCAGTATTGGCACACATGAATGTTGTGTCAGCTTTAACTGGTCATAATTATTAATATTGAAAATTGGGAAAAGCAAGAGACCTTTGGCCTCTACAATGTTGTGGGACTCCAACTCCCATCAGCCTCAGTCAACAAAAATAAGAGCCACTTCAAACTTGGAAGGCCACAGGTTTTGAACTCTTGATATAAATTATTAGAAAGGATTCTGCATTCCCCAACCACCACCCTAGTTTAAGATGAACAATCCTGTGTGATTTGTACAATATATCCTGCTTGCCATGAGTTTATCATTGCAGATCTTTTGGCAAGAGCTTCAGTTGATAGGGAAAGGAAACAGGAGCAGTCTTGCAAAAGAAAAAAGAGCACATTTTTATAGACACCTAAACATTTAGAGTAACTTTCCCAAAGCCAGTCCCTCTCAGATGTTTTGAACTTCAGCTGCCAGACAGCATGGGCAAGAAAGCTAGGACATGCAGCCCAAAACTTTACCCAAAGGGTACTACGCTAATGAAGGCTGGTTTACAGCCTAGATATAGGACATGCATCCTACATTAAAGGGGAAAAAATCTTCACAAGAAGGCTGAAACTATTGCTTAAAAAAATTCTAAAATTTTCACAGGATTTTCTGAAGTGCAGCTTTAGGACAAACCTTGTGTAACAATCTATAGTTCTTCCTGGTAAATGTTTCCATTTCCAGTCATGACTACAGTTTTAAAAAAAAGTATGGAACTGGAAAGCTGTTCCCACCTATTATACCAGCCAGACAATAGTTTCTAGCTTGTGTTCAAAGTTTAAAGATATGCTTTTTCACAGAAAGGCTAGAAAAAAACAACATGATTTCATAGGCCTATATATATAAAAACATAAACTGTCAATGAGTAAGAGCAACTCATACATACTAGCCTAGTCAGAAGTTCCCTCTAAATCAGATTTCTGATGCAATAGGTATGTATGAGCGAATAAATTAAACAGGACAAGCCACATCATTAACTTATTATGGCAGAAAAATATGCCCTAACATACAAGGAACAGAAAAGATATATTCCATGCCCTTTTGAGTAGAAGAAAGGGAAGCTTACATAGTTTCAATACATTTAATGAAAATAACCATCAGGAAAACACAAGTGGGCTTTCTGCCACTTACTAATTTTTGTTATTTTAAAAAATCAGTACTTAAACAAAACTCCAAACATACATTCTTCTGTTTAAAAATTTGAGGAAGGTACAAAAGGTGTCCAGTTCTTGAAATGCCATGATTTGATCATGATTAACTCATTCTACTGTAGAGACCATAAAGAAATGAGGTTGTTGAAAGAAAACTCCTTTGTACAATTGTGGTATGTCCTTTGTCTCACTGTACAGGGAAAGCAATTAAATTTGTCCATTCTAGAAGTTAGTGCTCAGCAAGACCTCCCTTAGATTCCACATATTCCAGTGCCGCTGCCTTCACAACCTGGACTGTTTCTGCTGTGCCATACTTCTTCTCATACTCCAAGTAGCGCTTAAAGAAAAACTTCATCTTCTTTGCTGCTAGGCTCAAGTGTATCACTCGCTCAAAAATATCCCTGTGAAAAATGTAGAATGCTGTTCAGAAAAGTTTTATATTCAGATACCTCTTCCTTTTAAATTAGCTAGGCAGCTACTGATGCTTGTGTATCATGTTCTGTCTTTCAAAGTTCATGAATCCTTCAGGAGCCATTATGCAATCACACTACCCAGTGAAAAACAAGATTTGGAAACTCCAGGTTGGGTTCAAAGGCTAGGATTCTACTTTGGCAATAAGATCCATAGCTGGATCCTGTTTCACCAACTTCCCTGCTTACACAAGTGGGAGAGTTGCGGGAGCAGTGATGGTGGTAAACAGGAGGTGGTGGCAGCCTTCTGTGAGCCACCTTTTCCAAAAGTGCTTAACTTCAGAGAGGTCTTCAAAGCCAGGGCACTATAGGAATGGTGGCTTAGATAATTCCCTGTGTCACAGCACATGAAGTTCTCCAAGCCACCCCTTCCACAGTGCCTTGTCTTTGAGGATCTCCCCTCTCTTGCAGCCAGTTGCCTCCTCTCAACTTTTTAATCTTTCTGTTGCCACTGCTTCCTTCTTTTCTCATTGCTGCTACTCCACAACCTTCACTTTTGGCATAACTACACAAGCAGACCCATCAGATCTCAGCCAAAACCTCCTTGTCCAATGTGAGCACTTTATTAGCAGTGCTCGGTCACGCAGCTGTATTAAGACTCCAACCACCCACAAGTGTCTTTTGACACCAGGGAAGCTTTTGGATCTCTCCACATGTACATCATTCTTCAGAGCTCAAAATATACATTTGCTCTGGAGTGCAATGGAAATCTGGAGTGCACTGGAAACTTTGAAATCTATAAGCTCTTTAGGAACATGGCACGGGGCCTGCCCACACACTGTTAACATTAATTCACCAGGTGTGGGCTTTGGGGTCAGTCTGGGGGGTAGGGATGGGCAGTTTTGAGATCAATTTTCTACCCCTGACACCTGTGAAGGAGCTGCACAATCTGTCTAAAATGCCAACAAAACTGGAAGAGGGCAGAAGTCTACTTCTGATTATGGAAACAGATAAGGTTTTTATGTCAAGTGTGTGTGTGTGTGTGTGTGTAGGTGAGAGACCTATTTAAAAGGAGAATTGTTGCTCATGGAGGCTTCCAAGAGAGATAATTCACCTTTTTCACTAAGAAAAAAAGAGTGGTCTAAGGGACCTGAGTAGGTCACACACAGCCCCAGGGTTGCATTTTGTCCACCACCGCTCTATGACAAGGGTTCCATATAATTGAAAATGGTGGTTTCCTGCTGAGAGAGTGAGTAATGGCTGAGCTTCAGGCTTGTGTGCTCCTCAAGGTTCAATACATCTGATGGGAAATTAGTGGTTTCCCATTTGGACTCTGCCTAGAAACTATAATGATGAGCTAGTCTGCCAGGCATTGGTGAGAGCTGCACAGCAGTTGCTGCTGCTCCTCTTCACAGACAGTGGGAGATACAGTGACTTATTCAGGGCTACTTTTCCACTTAAGATTTCTACAAAATTTAGCAAGAAAATGAAAGCACAAAAAAAGTAATGCTTCCTGAACAGTTCTTTGTAGTTGTCACCATCACAAAAATTCTAAGCTGTATTCCTCTAAAGCTTCACCCTCCCTTCCCATTTAGATTAGCAAGCTCTTAATTTCTGTGATATTTGTTATATTGCAATAGGCCGCTGATAACAAAATTATCAACATTTGATGTAACACAGAAAAGGGGAACCATGTCTTCAGCAAATAAAACAATACCCACAAGCTAAGCTACCCATCTCCAAGCAAGTATGGGGAAAGGACTCAGAAAAAAACATCAGACTGGTTTCCCATTGCAAATTATAGGCTTGATAAAAGTTCTTAATGCCCTTGTTGTAGCATCCTTTCATGTTCTTAATATCTATTCACAAATCCGTTATCTCTCAATTTGCCTCAGTTTCCAGGCTAATGTACATTACACATTTTCTTAAAAAGTTCTAAGTCTTCATCTTCCTTCCCATGCTAGTACTCACCGTACTTCTTTCTGACTGCCATGTTTTACCATCATGTCTATATACACGGACCAGATGTCTGTACGTTTTGGGTATGTGCTCAGGGTGTTCTCAAAAATGGCCTTGCCATGTTCTGGATCACCAAACTGAAACTCCAGCTGTGCCAGCTTTGAAATCACATCCACATCTGCAACAGAGCAAGATTTAGTTTTAAAGTGCTTTCTCCCAGTCATTACTGCCTTTGCTTAAGAGTTTGAGGACTGCTCTAGGTACTTTGGCAAGATGTGATTAACAAGCAATCAGGATTCCCTGCTAGAAAGTTCTCAGAATAAAATATCCAATTATTTTTTTTAACAAACTTTCATAATGTTTTTTAACTTTGGTATCAAACATATTTCCCATGTTCTTTATTTTATTTTGCTGTAAGCTGCCTCTGGTCCCATACCAAGTGAAAGGTGGGATATAAATGAAATAAAAATATGTATTATTTATTGTGCAAATTGAAAGACTTTCTCCTGCAGACATTTAGATTTGTTTCAAGGTGTTGACAGGTTATGAAACCCAGCTGTTTCTCAAACCTCTGTAAGATACTTCATCTAGAAACAGTTACACACATAAGTTATTTTGAGAACATGCTTCTCAGAAACTGTGTCCCAACCCACTACAAACAAATTCCTAACTCCATCTAAAACCTTGCAATTAAAAAAGGATATGGGTAACAAGGAAAGCTGTGAAAGAAGTTGTTAAATGATTGTCTTTAAAATGTTCAGAATTTCTGTATATTTTGCCTTTCCTAGATTTTATTGCCAATGGCCAAGTAGTCAATAAGGAGTTTAACCGCTAGGCACAGGAGGTTAAGAGCATCAGCAGAGAGCAAATCAAGTGGTCCTTACGCTCTTTTTCTGGGAGACACTTTAGTGTACGAGGGAGAAGTCTATGAGCTGCTTCCACCAGACCTCTTTTCAGAAGGAAAGTGGCGTACTTCACCCACACAGATTTCTCCTGTCGAAAGCGCTTCAGCATTGTATTGTACAGCTCATCAGCTTCCTGAAAGAAGATAAAGGATCAGTCTAAAAAATAAAGACATGTTTTTAATTTTTTTTAATTAAGGGGAAAATTTGTTTACCATTCTGAGTTTTATTCAATGAATGAGTGTGGGACTTCAGTGTGGGACTCCACAAAGCATGTAAAAAAGAATGTTAGACATTAAGACTGCTTGGCCTTCCAGCAACTGTGAAAATCTCCAAAGGCTACACCTCTGGCTGAAAGCTGACCAGAACTAACTCATAGGGACTCTGAGGTGGAAGCACTGAATAGATGACAGAAACAGACATGGCTTGCCAACTATAGGTCTCTCCAGGCTTAATTTTCTCCCGATTTGTTCAGAAAGTGAACATCTACTCTACATCCTGACCAAAAATTCTAACTCCAGCAAAGAAAAATAAAGCAGTAATTCTGTCTTCACTAGATCTAGAAAAATACAGACCACAATTTATGCTGCTTTAATTCCAACTGTGGTCATGGCAGTTCAAAACTGAAAATTCTGCAATCCTGGAATAGAAATCAGTATTCAGCCACATACCCAGAGCAACAGGCTCTATTCCAGCATTGCCTGGGAAAAAGCCATGAAAAAAATAAAGCTGCTGCCTATCCAAAATACAGATAACAACCTCAGCCTGGTAAATCCAAAGAGGAAGTCTTGAATCTAACTGGACCAGTTTATATTTTCTCTTTTCAAGAACAAGCAAGTAATTTCCCTACCACCCTCAGAGAGCAGAAATAATTTTTCACATCAGTATAACTGGACTAACCTTGTATTTTTCAGAGTCAGTATAGATATCTGCCAACTGCTGGAATACTTTCAAAGGTTCATTGTACTGAACAGCTCTTTCAAAGACTTTCATCAGTGCTTCCTCTGTGCCATACATGTTCTCCAGGTTCAGCAGGGCAACCCATACATTGAGCTTTTCTTGTTCTTCTCTGAAAGTAAAAACAAACTCACTCTGCATATGGACCAAAGCTCAGCCTTTTTCTGAACAGCCTACCCAAAAATTCATCCAGGTTGTTGCCACTGTCAACAAAAGTTTTCAAAGCAATAGCTATGTTAGTCTGTTCAGCATAAAAAGAAAAAAGAGGAGAAGGAACTTAGCTGTACCTTTTAAGGCTAACTGATTTACTTTAGCATGAGCTTTCACAGATTTCAATCAACTTCCTCAGATACATGGGGTAGGATCAGAGTGTAGTATGATACAGAAAGATGTGAATTGTAACCCTGGTCACAAAGCCACAAAGAGATGTATAAGATGATACAAGCAGCTGGTTTGTTAATTTTGCTTGCTCTTTGATGGTCTGCAATTGTATGTGTACACACAAACAACACACAGACACACAAAATCAAAGGAAGACTGGAAAAAGAAACAGTTGAATTGCAATATATGCATGAATTCCAGTCCTTTAGCAGTTATCAACAGAGATAACAGTTTCTTAACACGCTAGATATATTAATCAGGTCATCACACCTTGGCAAGTAACAGAACAATTCTCCTCAGAAAAGTTATTCCTTAAAGGGAACTGACTTTCAATAAACAGAATATTTTGCTCACACACCTCAAGACCAAATGTTTAACAGACCTATTTCATTTATACAACTCTTTGAAGGTTTTATGACCACTCTCACAATTTGCATCTTTCTGTGTCCTGCCCATGCTTATCCTCATCCCATCCCATTTTTTTTATTTTATGCCAGTGAAAGAATGGCCTGACAGATCATCTACTGGTGCTACTCCCTTTCCACACCTTGCTTTCAGTGCATTTGTACTGAATTACTGGGATATTTAGTACCATGACCACATGAACTCTAATCCTCAGCAGTATAACCTGATCAGAAAAAAGCTAGCCCAGTACAGTATTTCTGCATAGCCATATGACAAATAATATCAACTGCAGTACAATATGTTTTTTCAGAGAAAGTATTTAATGGTGGGATTCCTGCTTAGCCCATCAAGTGCCAGAAAGGAAAGAGAAAGCACTTGCCCAAACTGCATACTATCAGTGGCCATTTAAGCTGGACTCTTTGCTGCAATTAGAATGAATACAATTTGAATGGCTATCTGTTATGAGCAGCTTTGCATCCCTTACCCCTACTTTCTTCAAAATGTTTTGAACTGCAAGCAGGTCACTGCAGTACTTTGTGAACACCACATGTTACAAAGACAACATATGACCCATGGTCTTTTCAACTGACTCCTTACCAAATTTATTTGTGTAGGACAAATAGGCCTTTTGAAACCCGACTGTCAATTGCTTAGGGTAATGCATCTGCTGCTGGCCCCATTAGAAGAACAGGTTGCTTACCTGTAACTGTGGTTCTTCGAGTGGTCATCTGTGCCATCATACACTAGGAGCTTTAGCGCCTGCGCGGTAGCGTTCGGAAACTTCTAGAGCTTGTTCGCTTGGCGGGAACCCCTCCCCCACGCCGGTACTGCGCATGCTCCTCCTGCCGAGCAACGGTCTCTCCTCAGTTCTGTCGTCCGCCGTAGAACCTACAGGGACCTGAGAAAGAGGGGAGGAAGGGGCGGGTGTGTATGATGGCACAGATGACCACTCGAAGAACCACAGTTACAGGTAAGCAACCTGTTCTTCTTCTTCGTGGTCTCTGTGCCTTCATACACTAGGAGACTGTGTAGCTTACCGGTCGGACGGCGGGTCAGGTCCTACAGCACGGAAGCCAACACCTCATGTCCAAACCGGGCATCTCTGCGCGACCGGCAGTCGAGCCTGTAGTGGCGCACGAAGGTCGATGGTTGGGACCAGGTCGCCACACGGCAGAGTTCATGCAGGTCAACTCCTCGCAGGAGGGCCGCAGAAGTAGCCACAGCTCTGGTGGAGTGGGCTCGAAGCAGGACTGGCGGAGGCTTCCTCGCGAGCTCATACGCCAGTTCAATAGTCCTCACCACCCACTTGGAGAAGCGCTGGGTGGACACTTTAAGGCCCCTCCGACGTCGCCCATAGCAAACAAAGAGATGCGGCGTCTGTCGGAAGGAAGCAGTCCTGTCCTTGTAGAAGGCCAATGCCCGACGCACGTCCAGGGAGTGGAGGGACCGCTCTAACGGTGTCGTCGGGTTCGGGAAGAAGGTAGGCAGGATGATGTCCTGGTTGAGGTGGAAACTGGACACCACCTTAGGCAGGAACGAGATGTCAGGTCTCAGGACCACCTTGTCCCTGTGGAAGACCGTGAAGGGCTCATCGGAACGAAGAGCTGTGATCTCACCCGCTCGCCTCGCTGAGGTCACCGCTACCAGGAAGGCAGTTTTCATTGTCAGGAGCCTGTCATCCGAGGTCGCCATCGGCTCGAAGGGCGGCTTCGTCAGCTGCGAGAGCACCAGCGAGAGGGACCACGGCGGTAGCGGCGGCGATACCGGCGGGTAGAGATGATGAAGTCCTTTCAGGAACCGCTTAACGGTATCGTTCCTGAAGAAGGCCGAGGCAGCAGATCGTGGCGGTTGGTATGCCACGATCGCGGAGAGATACACCTTCAGGGATGGAAACGCCAGGCCCTGTTGCCGGAGGTGCAGGAGGAAGTGCAGGACGGTCGAGAGCCCCGCGGGCGATACCGGCTCACTCCTCTCGTTAGCGAAGGTCAGGAAGCGTCGCCACTTGTATTGATAGTTGCGACGGGTGGATTCCTTCCTGGCCGCGACGAGGACGGTACCGAGCACGGGATCGTCTAGTGCGATATCCTCCAGGCATGGAGGGCCAGGCGTGGCAGGTCCGGATGGAGGACTCGGCCGCCGGAGTGGGAGAGCAGGTCCGGTGTCGGTGGCAACCGGAGCAGGTCGTCTCGCGCGGCTTGTAGCAGGGGTGCGAACCAATGTTGCCTCGGCCAGTACGGGGCTACCAGGATCGCGTCGGCTCGGTCGGCGAGGATCTTCGATATCGTCCGGCCGAGCAGCGGGAACGGCGGGAACGCGTAGAGGAGTTCCCCGGTCCACGGAAGCTGGAAAGCGTCCCCGATGGAGGCACGATCGTGGCCCGCTCTGGAACAGAATCGGCGACACTTCGCGTTTTCCCTGGTCGCGAAGAGGTCGATCGATGGTTCGCCCCAGCGGTCCCGAATCAGTCTGAACGCCTCTCCGGAGAGAGACCATTCGTGATGGGATGAGGTGTCCCTGCTGAGGGCGTCTGCCGTGGTGTTCTCCTGCCCGGCCAGGTGAACCGCCACGGGATGCGTGTGCAGGCGAATGCACCATTCCCACAGGTCGAGCGCGATGTCGAGCAGGGTCGTGGAATGAGTCCCACCTTGTCTGTTGATGTAGCAGACGGCGGTGGTGTTGTCCGTCAGAATCAGGACCGTGCGCCCCGCCACGGCATGGCGGAACGCCCGTAGGGCTTTCCAGACGGCGAGCAGCTCCAGCGCGTTGATATGGAGAGCGGTCTCGTCGTCGGTCCATCTGTCGCGGACTCTGAGATCGCCGCAGTGGGCACCCCATCCATACAGGGAGGCGTCGGTCGTTACCGTCACCTTCGGTGTCGGCTGTTGGAAAGGCATCCCTGACATGAGATTGCATCGCGACTGCCACCATCGGAGGGATGAGCGGACGTCTCCCGGAAGCTGCAGTCGGAGTGTCTGTTCGTCTCGCAGGGGGTCGAATATGCGGACGAACCAGTGTTGAAGAGGTCTTGCTCTCAGCCTGGCGAGATATGTCACAGCGGTCGTCGCAGCCATGTAGCCCAAGAGCTGCTGGACGCTTCTCGCAGATAACGTCGGGGCCGTACGAGCGTGAGCGGCGGCCCGGATCAAGGTTTGTGCTCGAGACTCTGGTAGGTACGCCCTGGCGGAGGTCGAGTCGAGCGTCGCCCCGATGAAGTCCAAGATCCTCGCCGGCTCGAGGTGGGACTTCTTCGGATTCACTCGTAGACCAAGGCGGGTCAGGAGTGACAACGTCGTGTGGACGTCGTGGTAAAGTCTCTGTTTGCAGGACGCCACCAACAGCCAATCGTCGAGGTAGGGGAAGACGGAAGCGCCCTTCGTCCGCAGGTAGGATACCACCGGGGCCATGCACTTGGTGAAGACCCTTGGGGCAGTCGAGAGTCCGAACGGCAGCACCTTGTACTGGTAACAGGTGTCGTCGACTGCGAAGCGGAGGTACCGTCTGTGCTGCGGGCGAATGGCGATATGGAAGTATGCGTCTCGGAGATCGATGGAGGCGAACCAGTCCCCTCGATGTAGGAAGGGTAGGATCGACGGTATCGTGACCATCTTGAACCTTTTGGGGCGGATGTAGTAGTTCACCCCTCTGAGGTCTAGGATCGGCCGGAGGGTACCGTCGGCTTTCGGTACCGTGAAGTACCTGGAGAAGAAGCCGGTGGTCTTGGCCTCTTGCGGGAGCCGCTCGATCGCCCCTTTCTGGAGGAGGGATTGGATCTCTTCCAGGAGGGCCGGACTCGACGGCGTGGAGTAGTAAAAGCCGCGAGGAGGAATATCGAGAACTCGATGGCGTAGCCAAGACGGACGATGGAAAGCACCCAAGAGTCCGTAGTGACATACTGCCACTCCGCTAGGTGTCGAGCGAGAGTCGGTCGGTCTCCGAGCGCTGATGGTAGGCTGAAGAGTGGGTATTGGTGGGTCCTGCCAGGCACGTCAAAACCGAGACTTTGTCTCGGAGGAGGACTTCTTCGACGAAGCCGGGCGCCGCCTAATCGTGCGTCTGGCCGATGAGCCGGAGGACGGTCTCGACTGTCCAGACTGGGCCGAACGCTGGAACGACGAGGTGGAAGATCGTCGCCAGGATGGGCGGAAGGTGGAGGCCCTGCGGGCTTGCGTGGCCGGCTGCAGCCCGATCTTTTTTGCGGTCAGTCTCGCCTTGACAAGATTGTCCAAAGCTTCGTCTGTGGACGAATTGAATAGGCCTTCACCGTCGAAGGGGAATCTTAATCCTCCTTCTGGTGTCCTCCTGGATGTCGGCCGGTCGCAGCCAAGCATGGCGGCGGAGGCCGACGGATCCCGCCATGACCCGGGAGGCGATCTCCACTGCGTGCCGGGAGGAGGCCATCTGGTGCCGAGCGATGGAGATAGCCTCATTGAAGATCACGGAGGAGGCTTGGCGGATGTCCTCCGGTACCGCCTCCATCGCCGGTTGCAGGCGATCGAGCACTTTTTTCAGGTATGCCGCTAGGCAAGCCTGAGTGTTGGACAGCCTGATCTGCAAGGAGGCAGCTGAATAGAACCTCCTTGCGTAGGCGTCCAACTTCCTGCCCTCCTTGTCCGGCGGGGTGGTGTGTTGCCTGCCGGAGCCCTTTGTCTGTGCCGACTCGACGACCACAGAGTTCGGTACAGGGTGATTAAAGAGATAACCGGCGTTATCCTTCTGCACCCTGTAGAGGTGTTCTAACCGCTGCGGTATCGGCTGAGCCGAGGCCGGTCAATCCCAGGCGGCCTTCACCAGTCTGGATACCCGGGGCAGGAGAGGCAGCGGGGCCGTGGAAGGTCGCTTCTCCTCGAAGACGGAGAAGGCTGGATCGTCGTCCTCCGGCTCCGCATCGGCGATCTTAAGGCCGAGGGTAGTGGTCATGCGGAGCAGCATCGCAGAGAACTGGTGGACGTCCTCTGGAGCAGAATCTGGGATCGGGTCCCCGAATCCCAGCGGAGGAGACTCCTGTGAGGCCGCCTCAGACACCTCTGACTCCGCGCTCGAGTCGTACGACTCCGAGCTCGGTGAGTCCTCTCGCCGCTCGCTTTCCGGCTCCTTCACAGTCGCCGCAGGTGTTGCCTTCCTAGGCTTCTCCGTAGCCGGGGCCGTGGTAGCAGCAGCGTCCCGCTTGGGATGGCTGACTACTGACTTCACCCTCTTGGTGGTGACCGGGGTAGTCTGGCAGGCTGACGTCGTCGTAGCCCGCTCAGTCACCACCGACTCCGTAGGGCGCGTCGCCGTTGCCGTGACCCTAGGAGGTGGTGATATCGCCCGATACCGTGGTGAAGGCTCCCTCGCCCTATGATATCGAGGAGAGGGAGAGCGGCTGAAGGAGCGGCGGTCTGACGGAGAGGAGACCGGCTTCGGCGTCGACGGTACCGAGCCTCGTCCCCTCTAGGCGAGCGCGATTCGCCCTGTCGACGAGGTGACCGGGACCTCCGGAAGGTCTCCCAGCGACTCGGGCCACGATGGTACCGATCCCGGTACGATGGCGAATGTGACCGATAGGAGGCCGGGCGCTCTCTCCACTCAGATTCCCTCGCGTACCTGGCCACGTAGGACGCCGAGGTGTATCTGGAGGCAGACGAGCGAGGTTGTTCCTCTCTTGTCTCCCTCGGAGGCGGCGAGGCCACCGGACGCTCGGAAGAGCGGGACCGGGACCTGAAGGAGGTCGAACGCCGCTCCGGAGAAGCAGAGGGCTCTCTCTGCTGCAGGTCGGCCGACCTGCGACGGCTAAGGGGGCGGTGGCGCTCCTCCACCAGGGTTGGAGGGTCTGCCACAGGCGAGTCCGGGCGCTGTTGGGGAACGTCCTCGATCTCATCCCCCGAGAGATCGACGGACTCGCCTCGCCCTTTGGAAGGCTGCTGAGTAGGAGGAGGAGTAGGAGGTTGAACGTCCCCAGCCGGGGAGCGCTTCTTTTCCTTCTTCTTCTTCTTCTTCTCCTTCTCCTTGCCCTTGCCTCCGTCCGGAGCAGGGCGCTTTTTAGCAGGCGTCTCCGTTAGGGGAGCCTCAGCCTTCCTCGCCGTCGAGGATCCTTTTGCTGACTTGGCAGCCGCCGACAGCTTCGGGATCCTCGGTAGCGCCGAGATCGGCGTTTTCGCCGGTACCGAGCCCGATACCGACGAGGTGGATGGAACGGCAGCCGCCGATACCGTCGATGGCGTGGTCGTCCTCTTGTCAGCCATCTTGGAAGTGGAGGTCTCGTCTATCGCCCGCAGAGACTGTTCCCAACAATACGATTTGAGTCTCGCGGAGCGGTTGCGGAGAGTTTGGGGAGTAAAATCCCGGCAAATTGGGCAAGTCCGGATGTTGTGGGACTCGCCCAAACAGAAGAGACACTCCTTATGGCTGTCGTTGAGGGCAACCTTGCGCCCGCAGGACACGCACTTCTTGAAGAGCGCGGACATAAGACGAAGAACGCCAAACTGCGAAATCCAAAAAGACGAAAACCGAAGGGGGAGTCCGTAAGAGAGGTCAAAGACAGTCCAAAAGTCCGTAAAACCGTGAAAACAGCAAGCCAAGCACAAAGTGAGAGGAACAAACTGAAGAACCTTCCGTACGCGGCGGCGGACGAGAAAGAACTGAGGAGAGACCGTTGCTCGGCGGGAGGAGCATGCGCAGTACCGGCGTGGGGGAGGGGTTCCCGCCAAGCGAACAAGCTCTAGAAGTTTCCGAACGCTACCGCGCAGGCGCTAAAGCTCCTAGTGTATGAAGGCACAGAGACCACGAAGAAGAACTAGGACTTTGGAGCAAGTGAAACTTCAGCCATAAGGTAATGCAATGCACTAAAGAAAACCATTGCATTTTCAGAAAAAATGGAATTAGGCCTGGGTTTTGCACTATTATAGAAGTTTTCCTATAATGGCATAGTGCAGTGTGCATGTCAAGCACAATGGAAGCTATCACAATGTTCTTTCATACCTAGAAAGGAGCACCACCCCACACTGGACAGAAGCTGGGCCCTGAATATAAGAAAGGAGGCAGGAAAGAGAGAAGAGGGCCATTACCTATTAAGCTCCACAAGTATCCTTCCTGAGAGACACAGATGCACAAAACACTGCAAGGACATGAACAGCCACTGACTAAAGCTGAAAGATAACAATTAAAAAGAAGTGATTCACCTAAAGGAGATGGTTTTGAGTGCCCTTTCTGCCACAGCTCTGGCTTTCTCTATCTCTGTAGCCTGTAGATGAAAAGCCATATACTGCAACCAGAGGATGGAGCTGTCAGGATTGCTAAGGACCAAGCGGTCAAAATCATCTGCTGTCTGAGGCTGCCGGTTGGGATCCATCAGGGCAGCTTCTAGTTTGGAGAGTTCCTTCTCTGCCTTCTGCTTTTCCAGCTCTTTTTGCTTCTTTGTCTTCTTCTCGGTCTTGAACATGAATCAGGGAGAGGAAGGAGAAGAAGCATGACTTTTAGATACACTACTGTAAAGAGTGCAATGCTTTTATTTACATTTAAACCTATTCTTAGCATCAGACTGAGGTGGGAATTGTACCACCCTCCAGATATTGGTGAACTGCAGTTCCAGTATGCCTTACCATTGGCTGATCTGAATAGGACTGCTGAGAGCTGCATTTCCACAATATGGGGGGAGGCAGTTCCTACCCCTGCACTACACACTTATATGGTATCACAAAAGAGCACCCATGTTTCTGTATCTATAACTATGCCATCTTCTTGCACTATGTTGCTTATTCTCCCATATGTCCACTTGATGACCATGGTGAAGCTTCCTCTCTTTTTATTTATTAAAAAATATTTAAACTTCCCTTTATCTTTACAGTACATGAGCAAACTAGAAATGTAGTTAAAATAAAATCTAATTAAACTAGAACAAAATCGTCAACAAACACAGTGAAGAAGAACATAACCAGTAAAAAGGTTGGCAAACAAAAAGGCTTTGTGCTGGTGCCAAAATAGCTGCAGTACTGAGATGCAGAGAGGATTCCATAGTTGCAGCACCGCCACTCAGAAGGCAAGAACTCTGTTGGCGACACACACAGGAATATTGTCAGACCGTGCCTGCATATGTCTCTATATCATAGTTGCAGAAAGTAATCAGTATCTCTTTTCCTCTGCTGTCAATGTACTATGACCTTACGTGGCCACCCAGTCCTCCAGCCATGGCCATATAGTGCCCAAGGGAATAGCAATAGCATATGTATTTCTATACCGCTTATCAGCTAAGTGCTCTCTAAGCAGTTTACAATGTGTTAGCTAATTGCCTCCAACAAGCTGGGTACTCATTTTACCAACCTGTGGAAGGATGGAAGGCTGAGTCAACCTGGAGCCTAGCAGGACTGAACTCACAACCTTGTGGCTGCAGTACCGGCATTTAATCACTGTGCCACCAAGGAAGCCAGTGGGGGGCCAGCCAACAGATGACTGTTTCAGCAGCTTGTTGCAGGAGGAAAAATCATCTTCCTGGACTTCCCAAGGGTCCCCTGCAGGTCCAGGAGGATGAGGATGACTTCTTGCAGCCAGCTAATGCCTCCCAACCCCAGACTTCCTAGCTACTAAATAGCCTGGGGGTGGCACTCCATTAGCAGATAGGAAGGCTGTGAGTGTAGGGATGGGCGAGTAAGTACAGTGGTGACTCGTGGAGCTTTATGGTTCACCACTGTTGTGGGAGAAGAGTTTCCCCTTAGAATCTGGAGATGTGGCCAAGTTTTACCTCCAACATGCCTGTGATTAGTCACAGTGCTACTACTGAAGTCCCAAGTCAGCTACATGTGTGGAGGATGGACAGAGGGAGAGAGTTTCTGCAGGGTAGGCATAACTGAAAATAAAGCGACATGTACAACAGCATCTCCATTTCGGAGCGAAATGCACTGAAAATAAACCAGAGATGAAATGTATGTAGAAAGCCTGAGACAAAAGGCAAAACTTTGAATAAAATAACACTTGCATGAACCTGAAGCCAGGAAAAAGGCAGGTCTGATCCTACTAGAGTTGTCTTTCATTGTCACTGACTATATCACAATCTCTTAATTTTATAAGCAAAGCATTATCTATATCCTGTCTATGCCAGCAAGGCAGGCCCTTGCCAAGTTAAAAAGATGAGTAAACATGAATGCTGGTTGCCTATAAAACAAGTTCAAAACAAACAGCATGATAAAACTGCACCTTTGTCTCTGTATCATCCTCTTCCTCACTGTCAGAGCTCTGGTTCTTTGGTTTCAACATAGCGGCATCCAGCACATTCAAGCCTTCCTCCCATGTAAAGCTTGTTGAAACCTTCAGCCTTGAAACTTCTTTTCCCTGCTGAGACAAAACAAAAGATTGTTTTCTACATACAGACACACGCAGTGTAATCATCCTACTTGAAAGCATTGCTCTAGTCATGCCAAAACACCCTTTCCATCTTTCAGTGGTTTACCTTAGATTTACTCTCACACTTTTCTTCTTCCTCTTCCCGACAGTAGACCTCAACACCACTATCATCATCTTCTGTGCAAAGAGCTCTTTTCTTTGCTGACTTTACTTGCTGTTATTACAAGGAGAAAAATTAGGTACAGTAATATTAAATAACAGTAATTTTTAAAAACATTATAACATGCATACAGGTATATGTATAAAAAGAGTTATCCATCTATGCAATGTAACAAATGTATCTCCTAATTTCTATCTCTATCAAGCCTAATGCCACTTCCAGGATAAATACCTGCTCGCTTTCAGAGCTTCTTCTTTTTTGCTTTCTTGTATTCTTAAAGTGTGTCCTAATTTCCCCAGAACAAGATTCTGGTATAATACTTGAGTTCCCAGTGTCTTCAGGAAGGAGTGAGAGCTCCACCAAGTTCTCCTGTTTATTTATACTGCAGAAGGATTAGAACACAAAATAAGGAATGGGCAGAAAGAATCCAGGAAGATAGATCAAGAACTGGCATGGACATAAAAGCTATACAATTCTTTCTTAAACATGCAACATGCTTTACATTCTTTAAATTGTTCAGTCTCATGCCACCTTTCAATGTAGTCATTATTACCATCTTCACTTTAGCATATAATGAAAACAGAGCAAGACACAAACATTTGCTCCTAGTCTACTACCTGTCTAGTGCTATAGTAATTCAATGCCAACTTTTTGTTTTCCTCAAATCTTACCGCTTTCCTGCCCCTTCACTAGTTTTGCAACCCCAAATTCACAGCTCTATTTAAGAAACTTCACACCTACCTGAAGACCTTGGCAGTGAGGAACTGACCTTGATGTATGTATTTTGCACATAAGGCATGATCTGGCACAAAGAGAGGGCTGATACGTTGTAACGGGATGCAACCCACAACAGAGTCGGACAATCTGGCAACAAAAGAACCCACTGACTTCAGCTGTGCAAGTTAACTTTAAAAGACAAATCACTATAACCCTGGCTGAAGGCTGTTTTAAATTCATACACAACGGCACTCAGCCTATATAAGGGAAATGGAATGACAGGGTCCTTGCAGATTGGGCTTTATGTACTTTTACAAAGCTGAGGAGTTACTTGTTCATTAAATTTATATCCTGCCTTTCCATCAAGTGATCCTGAGAAGATTAACATCAATAAAATTGAAGTAAGGATTAAAATATGAGCCAGATAAAACATATTAAGATTTTTTAAAGAAATGGCTAAATAAGATACGGTACAACCAGTGTGGTAGTACTAGGGAAAAAAGTGTGAACCATTCATTCTTTTCAGCCTGGAACGGACTCAGAACTCTCAAAGGAATAGAGGGAATACCAGAAAAACTGCAGAAGGCAAGAATTTATAGAGTACAAACCTCCTTTTGATTCCAAAGCAATTCATAAAAAAAAGAAAAAAAAGTGGAGAAGGCTATGTCCTCACTTTTCACCTCTTGCTGCAGCCATAAACCCTACAGTAGGCTAAGCAGGAAAAAGCAAGATCCTCATGACACAGTCATCAGCCTAGAGGCATGGCAATCTCAGCGCTCTCAGCTAGCCAAGCTTCCCCAATACCCTCAGGGAAAAAAACCAACAAAACTCCTATGGACATATTAGCAGAAGTACACCCACTCAAGCTCACTGTATGGCCCGAAAGAGAAGGCCTTCTCCAGAAGAATGTCTCAGTGACATCCCCAAAGGATAGGTATCTGCTAGGATGATGTCCCTTGGGTATAACAAGGAAAGAAACTGCACTGACATAAGAATATTCAGACACTTTTTAATAGGGACATATTATCAAAGGCCATTCTGTTTTCCATAATACGAGAAATGCAAAAATGTGTTTTGGAGCGCAAATTAATTCCCACATGAAAGATCCAGCTTTAAAAAGCTGATGCTATCTAACTTTACAGACTTCACAGTTATGAAATGTGTGTGTTGATGAACAATTATGATACACATACATTTCATACATCGCCAAAAAGATGTTACATTGAAGGGTGAAATATCTCTATTTCTCATTAGCACATTCATCCTTTCATTTCAAATGAAACATACTGTTTTTCCCAGCCATATAGCCAATATGACTGCCATGGGTTAGATCAGTTTGTTTTGTGCTACTTTGGGTATTTATGATGAATCCAAACATTTCACAATTTATTCCATCTCTGCTGCAAACACACATGTATACCTATGCATACACAAGAAGTATCCTAAACAAAATTTACACTTTACAACACAGAATTCACTCTTACGGTCAGCAAGCAAAACTCACCTAAACAAAATGCCTGATGGTGTGATGGATTTGACGTAGCCTCTGACAATCTGATCTTTTTTTATATTATCAACAGAGGTGATTTCAGGATCTTCTACCTTACTGTGGCTCTTGGGACTTACCCTATAATAACAATGGGAAATTAGTGGAATTCCCTCCTCCTTGTTCAAGTGAAGTAAATTGAAACTCCTGGAGAATATAAAGCAGCAGATCTGGACAATAAAGCCAAAAATCCTTAATGTAGAAATTCTAGAATCCATTGTAAATCTAGGAATGCTGATGGTCTCCATATTCATTTTAAGATAATAGTAAAATATCAGAATGCTAGCTTTCATGGTTATAAAGAAAATGCAGAATATAAAAGCAATGACACAGTAGAAAACTAAGTGGTATTTCATTGTTTATTTGTTCCTAAGATCTGTACAACTTAAAGCATTTACCTTCAGTAAATATTTATCTAATTTCTGAACACAATGGAATCAGTTTTTATAGTTATATTTTAGAACCAAATGTTATGCTCTATAATATCTAAATCTGAAATACCAGGATAATTTATGCTAATTTTGACTATCTCTACAATAGTGTACTGAATGGTATTTTTAAAAAATCATTCTCATTGTACTATTCTATATTTAGGGTGCTGTTCCTTACCTGGATTGCCGGAGAGATACTTTTATTACATTATCTTCATTTGAAAGGACACAACATCTGTAAATAAGAAAAGGAAAATACTGAACTTTTGTACACCATCCTTTACAGAAAATATTCCCATTATTGTTAACAATGCGTTATCTTACATCTGGGAGGCTGCAATGGACTACATAGGCCTACTTTTAGAGGAGACTCTGAAGTCATGGACTCTGAGGTCATGGTCCAGAATTTAGCAAATTGTTCTCTGAGGCTGTATACAGGGAGTATGTGACTCCTTACTTAAAATGCTGCACTGTTTTCCATTTGTTTCTGTGCACAATTCAATGTGCTGGTGAGGACTTATAAAGCCTGAATGATTTAGAAAAGTTGCATCTGATGGACAACTTTCTTCCGTCGAATCCTGCCAGCCTACTGAGATCAATCTGAGAGGCCCTCTTGTGTGTCCAAGCAAGGAAAGACTAGATCTGGACCAGGCAGATGGCTTTTATTGTGGTTTTGATTAGGCTTTAGAATACCCTTCCATGGGAGGCAGATTTTGCCTTTCTTTAAAATGACTTCCAGAATACAGTAAACAAGTTAAGCCCCCCGCCCCCGCAAAGGCAAGTTCTAGTTTTTGCTGTCTCTCCTTTTTTCAGATAACCATTTTTTCTGTCCTTGGTCTATGGCTGTTTTTTCCTAGTCCTATTTTTGTACCTTAAAACTTTTGTAATTCATGCTTTTAAATGGTTACAGATGGAGCAACTGTCGCAGGCCACATTGGCTCTGCAAGAAACTTTGGAGGGCTATGCCTCCACACACTACAGTCCTTCTAGAAAAATAAAAACTAATTGAATTGCTCCTGTAACACCTCCAGATACCTTCAAGAGGGTGATTTTAGTTATCTCTGGCCTGTTATAGGGTCAAGTAGGGTCTTTTTGCAACAGGAAATGATCTAGAAGTTAACTTCCAGGTCACATCTTGTTAGCAAAAAGCCCATTAATGGGAATAAGAGAGCCTAAAGAAGAGCAAAATATACTCCACACTCCCCTTGAAGGTATTTGGGACATTTGGGAGCAGTTTTTTAAATTGATTCTAGAGGGCTCTGGTGGCAACAAAAATGGCACTGGAGGTCACATGTATTCCACAGGCTGCACTTTCCCTACCCTCAACTTTTCGCTTTACTTCTGTCAAGTCACTATGAGCTTTTTTCCCTTTTTTCTTTTCCTTTTCCCTTTTTCTTTTTAAGGAAAGCCAAGATATAAATGTTTAGCTCTTCTTAGACATGGACCTTCCTGCGCTTGAATTCATTTGGGAATAAAATTCATGAAAGAAAACATAGAAATTGTTTAGAAAAATAAATAATTTAAGGATGGAATGGGAATCTGAGGGACACTATCAAAAAACTGACATGTAGATCAGAAGTTAAAATTCAGACTTTTTCAAAATTTGCAACTGCCCTGAAATATTCTGCCAGTCAGTGTAATATAACGTTTTCCATCTGAGTACACACTATTCTGGGAAGAAAATGATTTTGAAAGGGAATTTTTTCCACTTGGATAGAAATAAGACTTTTATTGCAGGAGTCCACTACCTGACAATTTTTCCAGGGCTGAAGTCTTCTAGTGGCTGTTCCATATATGAGTCACTGAGATGGAAAAAGCTAACTCTGCCAATCTTTCCAAAGGGAAGTGTAACACGCAGGCCAACATGTGGAATCACCTTTTTTATACAGCCTAGTGTGATGGTTCCTCTCTCCAGAGAGTAAACGCCTGCAGTAAGGAGATTCAAAACAGGTTATCAGATATTGTGGGCCATATTAACTGTCTTTTTTTTTTTTTAAAAAAAACTTCATTAATAATTTCTTTAAAAAACACTAAAATTCTATAAATACAGAACAGAAAGGGAAAAAAACATAAAGAAAACATGAGACAAGAATTAGAAATTAAAAAATGGAGAAAAAGGAAAAAAAGAAAGGATCAAATTCCATTTTTCCTCTGGTGGAAGAAAGTTCATTTTCTATGTTATCTGTGTTATCATAACTTTTTTTTTTTTTGAAAGCCAGAGCTAGGGGAGGGGAAGAAGTGTTGGAGATGATCTTTAAGAGGCTTGAATCAATTTGATTGTTATAACCCATTTAAAGGATTAAAACAAAATGCTATCAAAGTCCTCCTCTCAGATACATGGCAGGTAGAGGTGGGAAAGTACAAGTGTAAGTCCTACTCTGGTTGATTGTGCAGACAGCACTAAACCAGACAGTACTAAGCCATTGCCCAGAATTACTACTGCAACTTCTCCAAAGCTATGTGAGATAACAAAATGCAACTACTTAGCTGGCAGATAAGCTTTTAAGCTTGTTTCAGCCTCTGAAGGCAGCATCAGTGACATGACCATTCACTTTTGCTGGCATTGAATTGATCCAGAGCTTTGTAGGAATGCCAGTGCACACCGAACTATCAACTGGCATGACTATCTCTATTATGTCATGGGCAGCACCACACATACACAATATGAACATTTACATGGAGCTAAGAGACACAGGAGTGAATGCAAAGCTGTCTCATGCCTAAGAACACATCAGGCAACTGTTATTTTTCACGCGCAATCCACTGGATGAGAGTTAGAGCATACCAAGATATCTGAAAGACTGCCTCCTCCTATATGCCCTGCCAGAAATTTGAGATCTTTGGAGAAGGCCCTGTTGTGTGTCCCAACACCTCATGAAGTTAGGTTGGTGGGTAAACTTAACAGGGCTTTCTCTGTAGCTGCACCTCGACTGTGGAACACCCCACCCAAGGAAGTTAGGCTGCCTCCATCTCCCTTAAGCTTCCAGCAGGCAGCCAAAACAGTGCTGTTCTGCATGGCATCAGTATTTGAAACTGCTGTTTTTAACTATTTCAAAAGTGGAGTGTTTAGATTGCTTTTTAGGAGTATTTTTAAGTATTTTAATGTGTTTTTAAAATGTTTTTATCTTTGTAGTGTTTTAATTGGTTTTTATTTGTTCATTACCTTGTGGGGGCCCTGAGGGCTGGAAGGCAATACAGAAATACTTTAAATAAATAAGTACAGAATTACATTTACAGGACGCTAAAGACTAGATTGAGGTACACAATTATTGGCACTTCTCCTTCCAGGATTATAATGTAGTGGGCTTTTCTTTTCATCATACCTGTTAGTGACAGAAAGAGTTTGGTCCCAGTGTTGTCACAACCCGTCACAGTTGCAGTCAAAGACTGCCCGTTCTTGAAGTAATTCCCTGGTTTTTTTAAGATCTGATGGGAGACAAAGATCTGATATTACCAGTAAAAAGGAACAACTTCACAGTGCACTGTGCCCACAAACAAGAATAACTCTCAGTATATGCAAAATTCACAGAAATGGTACATTTGGGGGCAACATTTGCTGGTGACTTTGCTAGTGCTTGAATTCTTCACTTAAAAGAAACAGTTCTTGGAGAGTTAAAACGTTTAATTCTGTCCGTTTGGCAAATGCTCAGAGAGCAACTCCAAAGTTTTCTTCATACTTACAATCAAAATCTGACCAAAACACACAATCCATGTGTCTGTTGTTCCTCCCTCCCTGAAATATTGACGTTTTTCCCATTACAAAGCAAACTATTGGCTAGATAAATGTTTTTACATAAATACAGAATCCATAGGAGACACTGGCATAACCACAACAAAAAACACAAGAAGAGGAGTTATGTGGTACCTTAAAGTCTAACCAGAATGGAGGCCACAAAAGCTTATGCCATGATATGTGTGTCTTTAAAACATCACAAGCCCTTCTGGTTTTGCTTCAACATACTAATATAGGTTTCACTCTAGAAATCACTAATATAAGTTTCACTCTAGAAATCACTAGGAAAACACATCATCTGTTTATCTATGGAAGGGAAGGGCAACCATCAGGTGTTAGGGGGCTACACTGTCCCCGTAGGACCTCAGAAGGCCGCGCGCGCACACGCACACACACACAGAGTCTTCTTCACATCACTCCCATCTCAGCAAAGGTAAGGTAAGGTAATGGAGACATTTTTATTTTCAATGTGTTTTGTGTGTGTGTGTGTGTGCGCGCGCGCTATTTTGCATCCCCATGCCTGTAGCACTGCCATATTTTCTTCCTCATCCCTGACCCATAGTACCACTGTCTCCTCCCAGACCTCCTCCTCAGCCAACTTTTATGTAGCAGTTTCACTGCAGAATTCCAACATTAAACTGTACAGTGGTGAGATAACACTAACAAAATTTGACAGCAGCTTTGTTTGATCCTGGCTGAACTTGCAGAGACTTGGGGGCTTCATGAGGTGTTGGGAGGCCACATGAGACCCACAGGCTGCACTTTCCACACTATTTATGGCATGCTAAATGTTACTGAATTTAGCCTCCTTTATATAAGAACCCCATAGCTCTTATTCCTCAACAATTGCTTACCTTAGGTTTCAGGGAAAGCAACAGTTGATGAACTCTCCCTCTGATATCAGGGGTGACTTCCACCTCTAGCCATTTCTTTACAGTGTTGTACTATGAAAACAAACCACAGGACAGAAAATAAAGCACTCTAATATTCCATCAGAAAAGACAGAGCACATGTATGTATGCAGCTGTGGACAAAAGGCCCTCTAATTTCACCAATGCATTTCTGCATCAACCTCTAAGCCTACCCCGCACAGGAAAAGAACCTGCGAGGTATAGATAAGGAAAATGTCTCCCAACAGCAAACATCACCACCATTATAATTATTTTGAAGGTTACTTCCCAACAGATGTGATTTTTCAACTTCTGTTCATGCATCTGCCCATTGTATTCTAAATGATTTTATTGTTTCTGAATCTATAGGAGCAACTGGGCCAAAGATTAAAGAGAAGGGAAACAAAGAGAATGGGGAAATTGTAATGCTCACCTTCTTAACAAAGCATGTCACAGTCTGCCCAGGCTTGAAGTGTTTCAGCATCTCTTCTGATTTGTCATCTTCAGGGCCCAAGACAGTTTTGCTTTCTCCTTTCAGCTCACTGAGCACAACAGAAGGGAAAGAAATTATGCCTCTAGGTTTTGAACTACAGCACTCTTATTCTTGCCCCCACTCACAAAAAACGTACGGTCACTCATGTCTTTCCCTTCACAGTCAAGGAGTTCCACTTACAGAAACAGAAAGTAAAGTCCACAGTGAAGAAATGTGAGACAAGCAAACTTATCACAGGCCTACTCAATACTTAACTGAGATAAGAAATACTAGGTATTTACAAGAGAATTGTTCAGAGTGGAAATATTAGACTTGCCAGTAACCTGTAAATGGTCTGGATTTTAAGTTGCTCCAATGTTCATGCATAGGAGGGGGGAATTTCTACCAACTCTTCCCTCATTTGCAGCCCTCCCACACCCTTCGCAAACTTCTTCCAACCCCCTGCCCCACAGAGCAGATAATGGGGTGGGAAGCTGCAAAAGAAAAGAGAATATATAAAAAGCCCCATTTTGTAAATTCTGCTGTGTTCACAGAAGGAAATTTAGGCTTCAATGTAATCCTGCAATGATCTGTTTTAAAACTGAGCAACCACTGTAGAATATTAAGCATCAGACACACCTGGGTTAGTCTCTGTAACCGCGCATATGATGGGAAGACCAACAATGTGAAACCGAATCCTCATCCCTGCCAATATTTCCAGGTACAAATTTGCTACTTAATCCAACACTTATTACCTGTATAATCCCTGGCCTCCTCCTCTCAGTATAAAGTATTATCCCAGCACTTGCCAAGAAATTTTATAGCCTATAGCCATTCAGCATCTGGAACTGAAACTGTATACAGTCCCTGCTTACAGTTTCTTTGATGCAGAATTTTAGGTATCAACTTCCTCTATTTCTGACATTTAAGGCAAGAGGAGGAGTTTAACATTGTGCAGCTGGCTGGATTACATTTGGCATAGTCTAAGATTTCAACTAAATAAATAAACACTAAATAAATAAGCATTGAAAGGCCTCCTCACCTTGGTCGGATACTGAGCTCTGGCCATGTATGAGTGAAGTGGGGATGGGTGATAGGCAAATATCTGAAAAGTAATAACACCCAGATCAGAAAATTGAGAATAGAATAGGTTGTCATCCTTGCTCCAGTCAATATTACAAAAGAAAGGAAAAGAGAAGCAGCATATTCTCCTCTTGCATCATTAGAATACAAAGCAAATACAAAACAGTTTTTGCATTGTTTCTAAAAATCCAAACCAGTATGTTTCCATGATAGGAACCCTTAGAAGCAGTAACTGTGCTGCCTGAAAGAGAAGATGCTATAGAATTTTATTCTTTCTGAAATTTTCTCTCCACTCCTTCATTCCAGAGAATGGGGGAAACACATTACATTATAGCAATTCCCTTAGTCCTCCATACTTGGACAGCACTGCTCTTTTCAGGAATGAGGAGAACCTAGTCATTCAATTATGCAAGGTTTGTTTCCCAGGGAACCAGCTGTGCTCAGTTTCAATGGCTCTCAAATATAGTGATGACCTATACTTCTGAAAAGATCTTTATATAAAATGTAAAACCCTGAACTATGTGCCCATACTGAAAACAAAACATTTCAGATTCATTTATTCTGTCAGTCTTGAGCCTTTATGTTTCACAAGATGTACATACAAATCTTATGGCTATATTAATAAACACAAAAAAGGAATTTTAAAAACCAGAACTCACTCAGGCTACATATCCTGTCCATGTAAATAAAGGGTGGGAGTTTGTGACTGTCCAGATATCAACCAATCACCTCTGATGGAAATTTGAGTCCAACAGCAATTGGAGAATCCATAATCCCCAGCCCCAGCACAGATGGTATGCAAATACTTCCTGCACTGTTGGTCCCTAAGCACTGAACTGTTTTCCAATCTTTCTCCTCATCTGCTTCAGAAAGTGGACACCCTGTCTCTCAGCAGACAAGACCACTATGGGAAGCGGTCCCCTTTAGGCAAAAGTCATGCAGCTTGCTCAATTTGCATAAGCACAAGAGCAAATGGCAGAGAAGTCCTATTCTGGATATCCTTCTCACCCAATGAAAAATCCAAGGCCATTTCCGCACTAGCCTGTTCTAGCGCGATGATTCCACTTTCAACCGCCTCTGGAATCCTGGGGTTTGCCCAAGTTGCCTCTATATCTGCCTTACAAGGAAATGGGTATTTATAGGGGAACAGAGGTCAGACCATCTATGCTTCATGTTATTTGAAGTAGGACTGAAAATTATAAACCTAGCAAAAAAAGAATGAATACACCTGGACTCTAGATACAAGTGGAAGGTAGTGTGCCTGCTACAGTATTCAGTGACATTAACAGGAACAATGGATTGCAGATGTTAAGAAAAGAGATATTCCTAAACTAGAAACATTTCTCTCACCTGTGAGTTCTAATTTCTCTGCCTCCAATGACGCGGGCAGTCACTTTCTGCCCAACCTTTAGCATGGATGTTGGGAAGGTGCCTATGGAAACATTATCCAGAATCTGGGACGCATGAATGGAGCCAGTCAGGTGATCATCAATTGCCACTAAGACATGGGTGGGCTTGACAGACTTCACAGTTCCTTTGATCACATCACCTACGCACAGTGAGTGTTTCATCAAGGCTGAGGTCTCATCTAGTGCCTCTGAGTCACGCCGTGATCGGATTACAGCTGTTCTCTTCTCTGGTCCTTGCACAGCAAGCAAGAGCCCATAGTCACCTGTTTCCACAGTTTTCAGAACCACCATGACTGACTGTCCCATCTTTAGTTTTTCAGAATCAAACCGGAATGTGTCATTGAAGTGGGAAGCCACAGGAATAGCAATCAGTTGGCCCGTTCCTACCAATGAAGCCACTGCGTGCTCTGTCGCCACATGCTGCACAATGGCCTCATGTTGAGAGCCTAAGGTTAACTGAAAATCAGAGAAACAACACTGAGAGAGCCACAGTAAACAAATATTTGGCACAGGCATCTGTGCACATTTTGTCCTATGGCAGGAGTCAGCAATCCTAGCAGATATTTTAGTTGCATATGAAAAACTTTTAGTATAGGAACTTCTAGAACCAGCATGCTGTGGTAATTTGATTTTTGAACTAGGACTGAAAGAGTAGGGTTCGAAGCCCTGCTCAGCTGTGGATACTCATTGAATGATCCTTGGCAAGTCACACTCTTTTAGCCTAAGAAGAAGGCAATGGCAAACTGCTGCTGAATAAATCTTGCCATGAAAACCCTAGGAGAGGGTCATTATAAATCACAATCAGTTTGAAGATACATAACAATGCAAATTCTACAATTTCTGGGCAAGGCTGTGAAGCTATTGCAACTTTCCAGGATACAAAAGTTGTTTGAATTTTTAAACCCTACATTCATCCAAGAATTCTAAACAGCAGTTTTGAATCTTAAGGTCCCAATCCCAAAGCAAATTTTGGGATATTCCAAACAATGTGCCTTTGAAATTTGTTCATGTGAGTGACCATTGCTCCTGAATGAAAAAACATGTCTCAGCTTAAACCATCCCATTCCTTTTCCTTCTCTACAGGACAAGGGAAAAATGTCCCACATGAAGATGGCTTTCATATTCCCTCATAGGTATTCCTGTATATACAGTCAGCCTTCCACACCTTCAGGTTTCACTTTTCACATATTATTTGCTTCTGCCTCGATTACTGCCCTGTGCCATTTCTAATGGGGACTGCAAGCCCTGCAAGACTGAGAGACTGAAAATGAGGCTTGTAAGTCCCTACTGCTTTGGGAGTGTTTTGAGGGTGTTCCTGCATGGCAGGAGGTTGGACTGGATGGCCCGTGTGGTCTCTTCCAACTCTACATTTCTATGATTCTATTGAAAATGGCATAAGGCAGCACTCACTTCTGCCTTGCGAAGGAACCCCAGTGCCTCAAAGGTATCCACAGTAGGTTGAATATGCTGATCACACTTTTTTGTGTGTTAAATATGGTTTGATGGGGCAGAGTTATTTGCAGTTCTTCCATTTTCACAGGAGTCTTGTACCTCTAATCTCATCAAATGTGGAGGGATGATTGCATTTTTTATATGCACCTCTGTTCTACAGATGTTACGCATGTCTCTTCTGTGAGCCTGTCATTAAACAGTTGAATATGTGCTTCTCTTAGCAACGAGTACAAAAAACAGTGTCAGTTCATACCTTCTTGGGTTTGGGGGACAGAAGCTCCTCTCGAAGAGATACGTAGATCTTTGCTTTTAGGTAATCAATGTACAGAACCACTGCTACTGCTTTTTCTCCCACAGCAACATCTTTACCTTTAAAAAAATGCACCAGAATGATAATTGCCAGATGCCATTATGACAAATAAGCACAAAAAAGCAACTATGAACTGTGCCCCTGTGGGATAATCTTTACCTGTCTCTTACACACAGACAGACCTAGTCTTCTGCCTTATAGAGAAAGAGGCAACCTGCTGCCATGAGAGATCTGTTTATAGCCTAAGAATCAATACATAGAAGAGCAGGAATCAGGAGAGAAGAAAGACAGGCCATGAGATGTAGCCTACCTCCAAGATGGCTGTGAGTGGCCACCACAGTCAGTTCACCAACACAAGTGCCACTGAAAACTGCTGAACCATCTGTTTCAACTTCATGAACCACCAACTGCAGCTTCTGTCCAGGTTTTATTTCACAGAGTTTCTGGGCCACACTTGAATCACCTGAGAATAAGGAGAAACAGAAGTAAATTTCATTTTCATCCTGAATCTTCATCCTGAATCTTCATGATTAATCTGAGTTATTCCTATTTTTTTTTAAAAAAGAAAGGATTGAGTATAACCAAATTAGTGGGTACTCTTATTTTGAAAGATGATAATATCATAATATAAATAAATAAATAAATAAGATGATAATAAGATAATAAAGATGATAAGCATGACATTCTAAAATCACCTTCTGTATGTTTATTTCAGTGTTACAAACAGAAGTAAAAGATGTGGTGGGAGACAAGGAAGTGCTTTTCTCCCCTTTTTTAAGCTGTCAAGTTAAGCAATAATCACATAACAAATCACGCCGAGTGACCCTAAGTTTAGCTCAAAACAGAATACTATAAATCTCAACTTTTCTTTCTTAAAAAAGAGAAGTTTCCTTGTTTTATGAAAAAGCGCTCACTGGTTTTGCTCCGAAATTAGGTCTGTCAAATGGAGCTTCTCTGATAAAAAGTGCTCAATCCATGTGCTACACTTCATATCCCCCAATTCTTTTACCTCTTTTGCTCATGATGCTCTTGATTTCCTGCAGTTCCTGAAAGTACTGTTGCAGCAAGGAGAAGCTCTGTGAAACAGAATCCTCAGAGGAGCAGTCAGATAACCTTAGGGACAGCAGGATGCGCTGCTTCTCTTCATCGATGTTGGTCACTTTGGCAACCACTGTCTGACCTATCACAAAATGTTCCTTGGTGTCTGTCACAAACTTGTCACTAATTGCCTGTAGTGATTAAGAGAAAGAGTAACTTAAATATCCTTCCTCAGAATGCCACATCACTCTCAATATCTCCTTGGGGAAAGGAATACATTTTAAGACACTACCAATAAGCAAACTCTTTCTCAGCTGGAACAACAGACAATCCTCATGCCCAAAACTGTTTTATACGTTCTGTCTTTCTACAGCTTTATCCTTCTTTACTATTCTTCAGCTGGAAGATCATAAAGTAAAGAGCGTTTAAAACTTCCTCCTTTCTTAAACTATGATAGCTTACAGAATTGTGCAATTCCTTTTTGTGTGTGTGCATGTGTCTGTGTGAGCTTAGTACTGATAATTTTCAAAATCCAAGAATATGCAAAACCCAAAACAGTCTTGCCTCCAAATTTACTTTGTAACATATGCTTGAAAACAAGACATTTCTATGCACAGTTCAATGAACTGCTCCCACACCCCTTCTATACCATAAAGGTTAATTCATTGGAAAAATGTGATTCCTGAGGAAAAACACAGCATAAACACAAGAAAGATTTTTTAAAAACCTCTTTCTTTAGTATCTCTGAGTAAGTCAGTTTTTAAAAAAGATAGTGCAACATGCCTTACCGATTTGGGGGCCAGCCCTGTCAAACCATACGGAAATTCCACAAACACACCATAAGGCATGATGTTTTTCACAAAGCCAGTCAGTAGCAATCCAGGCTGAATTTCAGAGAAGTTCTTCACTCCATGTTCCTCCTGTACAGCCAAAAACATTGCTGGCTTTCTACAAAGAGTCTAAAAACAATGGGTCAAGGAATAATTCAATAAAAGGGACAGATATGGGAATTTTTTGCCCTTTGCAACTGTGAAGCAGACATCTCACGAAAACCTAGCAATAAGCAGTTTAAGTATCAATGGAACAAAGTCAACCAAGGCCAAATGTACTATAACAGATCAACATCTATTTGCATTCTATTCTGAAAAATACAGGAGTGGGGGTGGTAAAGTGAAAGAAAGGAGATAAATGAATGCTTAGCAATAATGTTCCATTCATTCCCAATTGGCAAAGAGCATGTAAATTACAGATGTCATCTAGAAACAAAAAAATGCAGTCATGAAAAGGCCAACAAAAGTTTGTCAGCCAAAGTTATAAAGGACACTGATCAATTCTATTCTCTTTTTACCCCCCAAAAATGGTCAAATATTTACTTCCTTTAGACTGTCAGGTACATAAGGCAATCCTATGTTCACTTTTTTGGCCTAAGAGTCATTGAAAAGTAGGACCTACTCACAGAAGCACTATTAGGTTTCAACTCTAAAATCACTTACAGGGGAATAAGCTCCACCATTACAGATGACACAGGATTAAGGTTTGATAACCCTAAGCTATTGCAACACTAGACAGAATTAGGCTATCAACTGCAAGTGACTTGTGAAATATTCCCAGACTGAAGTGTTTGGAGCATGGAGTGAGAAATGGGGAAGGATTTTAACGTTGGATTCCCAGACCGAACATGATGCAACTCTAAAGCTATACAATTAACACAGAAAGAATTTTACAAGGCATGATTAGGAGCCAAACTGGTAGCCTAAGTAAGATACACTCAAAGTTAAGGTCATTGTACAATATAAAATGACAAATGGATTAACCAAAAGCCTAGAAGAAATGGAAAGGATACAATATGACATCCCTTGCCGTGGAGACATACAATATTATGCAGAATATCATCTTCTTTAAGCCATTGACACCATAGTTTGCTATGGGACACATAGTCAGAGAGATGCATCATGGGAAGGTAGGTAGAAATGTTGTTTGGCAAGACTGCAATTTCTAAACCATCTTCCTTCTTCTTCAGAATTTTCACATCAACAATCTGAGAACACAAAGACCAAGACAGGTTTCAAACATTATCACATGGCTGGGCAACTTCCAGGGGACAGAGGACTCCCAAACCCCCCTTTTTTTTTCAGCAAGAGGGGCTTTTTAAAAACCAGAAGTCATTTTGAAAGTTTGAAAATACAATCCTAAGTCTAAAAGGGGCCCAGTGGACCTTAAAGGGGACCCCAAAGTACACTTTCACTCCACTGTAGCTTCTGGGGGCATCAGTGGCCAATTTCTTGAGGCCCAATGTTGGAGAGGGACACAAAAAGGACCTTAGGGCTGCATGGATCTTGCTGGTTGCTCTTCGTCACCTCTGCACTACCACCTTTACAATGCAATAGTCTCAGGATCACAGAAATGTTTCTCAAATCCAAAGATCATGACAATAGTAGCTAAAATCACTGTGATATGAAGAAAAAGGACTTATTTAAACCAGACAGGACTGTTTTATACATATAGTAAGAGCACTAGACTTTGGATGCTATAATTCTTTCCTGACTAAGATACAGTGGCCCCTCCACTTTTGTGAGGGCTTGGGCACAGAACCCTTGTGAAAGTGGAAAAACTGTGAATAACTCCCCACCAGTCCCCCTCCCATTCCCTTCTGAAGCTCCCCTCTTCCTGTTTCCATGCAAAATGGAAGGGAATGGGGAGTGAGGGAAGGCTCGCATGAGCCTTCCTTTCCCCCTGTGGAACTCCCCCCTTCTCATTCCTATGCAAAATGGAAGGAAATGGGGGTGGAGAAAAGCTTGTGTGAGCTTTTGTTTCCCCCTCCAGAGCTCCCCTTGCCATTCCTATGCATTTTGCCTCTAGGTGGCGGAGAATTTGTGCCAAAGCAAAACAGAAAGGAATGGGAGGAAGACTCATGCAAGTTCTCAGAACTGGGGCAAAATGCATAGGAATGGCAGAGAGAGCCCCAGAGGGGGAAAAGGAAAGCTCATGTGAGCCTTCCCCAGTCCCTTCCATTTTGCCGTGGCATATGTTCTTTGCAGCGGGGCAAAATGCACGGGAATGGGAGAAGGAGAATGGAGGGGGAAGGCACGCACACTCGTGAATAATCAAATTTGCAAAGGTCAAATCCGCAAATGTGGAGGAGGACTGTATAAGTACCCATAGCAAAACTGGCACTGACAGAGTGAGAAGTATCCAATGCCAAAACTCATAATGCAGGGAAGAAGGATGCAGGACAGAACTCTATGCCTGCAAAAGTTAGTGTCCCAACACAATTTGCACATTTATGAAATTTTATAGCCCATGTTGTCTTCAAAAGGATATTTACAGTTTCCACAAGGAACAAAAAGGGAATATTGTAAAGTAAATTACCTGTCCAGCTTCATATATCACTTCTTGTTTCTCTGAAGTCTTCTCACCTCTACTGGTCTTAGTAAGAGGACTGTCTGTCAGATTAAATGAGAGGAGCACTTTCTCCTGCTCAGGCTCACATTTTAAGACAATTACTTTGACCACCTGGTTGGGAAAGCATGAAAAAGCAAAAATAAATATATTCATTCATCTTCACACTTATAAGGCAGGTCCTTCTTGAGAATTTGTACTGGACAAATAGAGAACTGATATGCCTTCCTTAATTTTAATCATTTCTGTTTTGACCCCACCTTCTCTCCTTTGTATCCCATCTGTGCCCTCTGCCCTTCTTCCCTTTCCACTATATATGACTTAAGCATTCTGCAACATTTCTACTGATTCTGATTCTGATTAACCTTTATTAGGCATACTATAACATATACATTTACAATAAAACTTCAACAATCATTTTTAGAAAATTTAAGCCATAAGTTTGTTGCCTCCACCAGAAAGTTGGCCATTAGCCTAGTAATATGCGGATTCCGCATTTCCACTGAATTTGTGCCTCTGAGAAGGCTACATTTACTAGGGTAAGTAGTTTCAACTTCTAGTAATTTGAAATGGTTATTAAAATTAATATTTTTCAAGAAAGAGAATGAGAGCAACCTGTTATATCTTATTTTCTAGATTTAAGAAGACTATTCTGCGAAGAAGAAATAATTCTATTTCTAGAACTTAATGCTTTCACATACTTTTGAAGGTATTTCCAAATATACACTTTTACTCAGTGCTTACCTGGCCTTCATAGAAGGCATCTTGGGGTGGAGTCAAGGGTGGCAAACCAAGCTCATTCTTAGGGACCAGGCCTTTTACGTCATTATAGAATTTCACAATGCAGCCAAATTCCCTAGCACAAACCACAAAGCCATGAGTGATCAGGCCTGGCCTTGCATCTTCATAACTGGCCAAGATGGGGAGTTTAGAATTGACAAGCGTTTTTTTCAATGTTAGAAGAATCTTCCTTGCTTCAGGATTGGAGACAAGAACCTGAGAGAAAAAGAAACTGGAATGATACACATTGTCTAGTAGAACTGATTTTGCCACAAAGTGATAGAAATGGAAACCTTATTACTGGAGTACAAAGTTAGAAACTTCCAATGCAGACTAAATGGTCCTTGGTCAAAAAAGTACTTTGGCTGGGGCCCAGGTGATGTCAGGAGGCACAAGCATGTTCCCAATATAATCCAATCTGCACAGAGACTCCACCTCCCTTCAGTTTTGGTTTCTTATCCCCAGATTAGTTCCAATATTGCTGGCATGACCAATAGTTTATAAAAATAAGTGTTGCTGAAGTTAACACATCCATCAGACATAGAGCTCCTTATTTTTATATTTAAGACTGCTAAACAGCATTCCCTAAACTTAAAGTAGAACCAACCATTATTCTTTGTGAAAATGAAAACCGCAATTATACCACACATGCTTGGGGTGAATTAAATGGGACTCTTCTGAACAAAGAGTACAGCTTGCTAATTGAATTAATCCTGTAGTGCACTACAGTAAACTACATGATTCACATCAGTACTCAAGTGGTACTTAGGTAGTAGGAATCCTTATCTATAGGATTTATTTATATTATTTGTACCTAATCCTTCCACATCATACTTCAGAGCAGAAAACAAGGAAATCTCTTACATCATTCCTAAAACTATGCTGTGAATAGATTAGCCTGAGACAGGAACTTGCTCAAAGGTACACAATAAGCACATCTACATTCAGCATAACAAATTAAACACATACACACCCCATGATAAAGACAGCTCACTATTCAGAAAAGCACTTCAGCCTCTGAACATTTTTTTCTTACCAAAAATATTCTTAGCCCAGAATTTCAAGCTGTTTCTTATAGAGAGAACTTACCCGGCACCTGACAGAAACTCCCACACTGTATTTCTTTTCTGGCTGTTTCAGAGGCACATCTGCCAAATGCAAGTATGGGACCAGGCCCTTAATGTACTCAGTCAACTTTACTTGCATGCCAAATGGCTTCAGAGCCAATACAGTGCCCTAAGGTCACAAAGAAAAAAAGTCAAGAAATAATGTTATGATCTAGGAAACAAGCAAAATATTTACTATAGTGTCGTAACATAAAAGACTAAATTGTAGGATAAATGAAGATAAGGGGAGTGCCTTGAAAGAGCTGGAATCTTCATTAGAGGTCTTTAAATATAGGGTGGATGGCAAATAAGAGTGCTTTGGCAGTGTATTCCTCAATGGCATTGGACTAGACAGCCCTTTTGGTCCCTTCCAACTCTGTGATTCTGTGATTTTAAGCCCAATGGATTCTCCTAATGGAAACAGTGGCTGCACTAAAATTGTCAGTATTGTCATACTAATGTTACAGAGCAGGACTTGGGCCTAAATAACTATATAGGATGAAACTCAAAAGGACTTAATACTTGTTGAATAACACTGGACAAAACCCATTATCTTTGACTGCATGTTAAGTGGATGATTAAAACTGCAAAGAGGATTGAGACACAATGAAGTTTTGCTATTTCTGAACTTACTTCCAGAACCTGTCCAGGATAAATATCTTGATATCTCAGAAATGGAGCATCCATAATACGTCTATAAATTTTGGAAAAAAAATCAGAAAGAAAAGTGAGAATCTGTAATGTAAAAGAAGTGGTGAAAATGACAGATCCCTTCCAAGTTTTTCCTCCTAAGTAGAGGAAGAATCAACTTTCACCAAAGTATGCTCCTCTGTTAGCAGCAGTCAGTTATTTTCATGCAATGGGCTACAAAAATAAGTATGCAAAAGTTTGATCTCTTAGTTCAAGCATCCTTACATCCAATTTCAGTTCCCATCTGCTCCAAATTATAATCTCCAAATGAACTGAAACCCTCCAGAACAGATTCCATACCCAACATTTTCATGCTTTACTAATATCAGCATTCTTCTTCTCATTTCACCCTTACAAACAAGTCATGACAAGCCAATATACTTTATTGTCCAAGGCATGAGAAACCCCTGATATTTTGTGTAGAATTGTGAGAAATGCTTCTTTTGCTTCTCTGTAGCCCTGTTGAATGGAAGGCATGACTAGAAATGATATTTTCAAACATTATACTCTTTTTCTTTTTAATCAAGGTCTTGCAAAGGATGTTGTAACAGATACTTCTGGTGTTTTATATAAATGAGACATTGTACAGTTGAGACACTTAAATTATCAGTCCAGGTACCTTTATTTCAGTATTCTACAAAACCAAGAATTAATTTCAGTGGGTAGCAAACAAACTTCTTGAACTTAAATGAGACCTCAACCATTTTCTTTGTAGCTTAAATAGTAAAAGATCAGCTAAAGGGGGAAAAATAATTTGTTTTACAAGCAAGAAGGCTAGAGTAGAACTCATTTTTGAAGGGAGTAAGCTGAGTTCACTGTGCAGATGTGAGGCAGATGCACGTTAACCTTTCTGAAAACCAAGAGACTTCACACTTTATTGTGCACTGAAATGCACTAGGAAGTTCAGAAGTGAAAAAATGTTTGAAGCATAAATTTACAAAGTCACTCAAAAATTGACCTGCAAATTGAACTAGAATGAGACAAGACACTTACTGTTTGAGAGACATGATTGCCACATCATCCATTAGGCTGTAATCAATAATTCGACATTTATGCTCGTTTCCAGGCTTAAACATCTCCGGTTTGAAACATTTAGGAGCATCTGAAAGATGTTTTCGCTACAAAAAATAAACAAGTCACAGAGATGAGATGGAGACTACAATATTTGCTAGCTTACTATCATCTCTGCTGCACTCCAGAAAATACAAGGCCAAAGGGAGTTATTAGATTTCATATTCCTACATGCAGTACAGTGATTTCATCCTGAGAGATTTTTTATACACACATTCTATTTACAGCACAACTAATCAGTATTATCACACTACAAAAGTATCTACAAAAACTCTTAGGTCAACTTTGGTCTGGGGCTCTTCTGGATCCTCCATAGCAAATATTAAGACATTATAAAACTCATACTCTGACAGATGTCAGACTAGAACTACTTAGCATTAATTCAATAATGGCAAAGTGCTGCTGCTCCGTACACAAGAGACAAAATACTTGGAAAAGTCTTTCAATTTATAAGTTGTGACTAGCATTCAGAAACTTACATGTGCAAAACCTAAGCTGCCATCATCCAGCACAAAGATGGCACCAGTTTTGGGGAGAAAGGTCTTCACTTTTGAATTTTCCACTATCATCCCAATCCGGTCATTACACAGCTGGCCAAGCTGGGTGCCAGGTTGAAGGAAGACAGGGCGCAAAGAGAGGCGTACTGCCTTGGAAGTGGGATTGTTGGCAATAACGCAGGCTTTTACCTGAAAGGAAGAAGCAAAGTGGAACAGAGACTTAAAAAAACTTTACTACTTTGCCAGGCAAATAAGGATGTACTCAGAATATTGTCTTCACCTTTCTTAAAAATTCTAACCCACATGAATGTGGAGGAAACAACTACAAAATTCACTCATTCATTTCATAGTTTATGCAAAGCCTACAGCAACAATGTACATAGATGAGCTTTTGCTGTAAAACTACTTACCATTTGACCTGGTGAGTAGTTTCTTCCTTTTGGAGGACCCATATGCATGAAGTCCACAATTCCAGTAAAAGAAGAAAGAAAACGTAAAGAAATTCCAAAAGGTGTCACCTGGAAAAATTCAAAAGAAAACATAACATCTTCTACTGGATGTAAAATTTTACAGAATTTCACTGATGGACCAAGATGATGCTTGAGTTCTCAATAGGGTTTTCCAGGTATTTATGTGTTGTCTATTTTAGATGGGTTTTGTTTTTAGCTGAACTGGTAAAAATTCTGAAGCTCACATCTGTTTGCTTTCATGTAAGAGTTCTCTTCACCTGCTGGATAGAGGCTGCCATTTCAGGAAGCAGACTATGAACATAATTAAAATCAGCAGATTTAAGAAGCACAAAAATCTAGCCCATAGGGCACAACTTACTGTAAAGTGTTCTTGCACAAACCCTACTAGAATGAAGCCAAAATATTCAAGATCATGGCCACACTTCACAACCACTTCCTAATCAAGTGTCCTGTGTTAATTACTAGATAAGGGGTACTATCTGAATTTTCTGACTCAACAGATCAGAAGGACAAGAGTTGGCTGGCTGTAGTCCTCAGGAAGAATTCTACTTTCCCCATTGCTGACTACAGAAAGATTGAAATAGATGAAAGGTGTCTCTTAGTTAGAATATCAGTATTAGTCTTAATAGAGTGCTAGGAAAAAGTCCACCATGGCACTACCTTTCCATGGTGGTGGGACTGCATGCTGGTGTGAGGCAAGAGACTATGCTGATGGTAGCAGCACCACGAGGTGTCTCATGCCAGACAGGCTTTTGTCAAGAAGCCAGACTAAATGTGCCAAATAGCTTTTGGGAAACAGTGTGGGGGTGTGTGTGGAATGATACTGGCAAAGGATTTCTCAGACACAACAGCAATGGCACCATAGCTAATGCTTGTTAGTACTGTGCAGAAAGCAGCAATGGTAAACTGCTCGTGAAGCCTTTTATGTTGAAAATCCTATGGTGACACAGTCCAAAATGAAACAAAAGATGATTGCAAAAGATGAGGCTCCCAGGTCAGAAGGCACTCAACAAGTTACTGAAGAAATCGGAAGATAACTACATGTCATGCTATGGCTAATGACACAACTGAATTCAAGCTGAAAGGATGTTCAGCTGTTGATGTGCTCAGAGGTAAAATGAAAATCTGAAGCTGGACAACATCCATTAAAGGAACATAGAATGTGAGAAGCATGAATCAGGAGAAACCAGAAACAGTGAAACAAGAAATGGAATATATAAACCTTGCAATACTTTGGATGAGTGAGCTAAAGTGGACAGGAAGTAGACATTTTCAGTCAGATGCACAGCATTTTACTCAGGGAATGAAAATCTAAGAAGAAATGGGATGGCATTAATAGTGAAGAGAGATGTAGCAAAAACCGTCAAAAGATATAATGCAAATCATGAATAATATCAATAGGGCTTCAGGGAAAATCCATCAATATAACCATAATCCCAGTTAATGCTCCAATGAGAAGAAGAGAGAAGCAGAAGAGGAAGAAACTGAAAGATTCTATGCTGGAGTCCACGAGAAAATTGATCACACCGTCTTTTGTTCCATCACATTATGACAACGGTATGTTAGAAGAAAATACTTTACCTCCTGAATCTGGGCTTTTACCACTAGTCCAGGCAGCAAGTTGCTCAGTGACCAATTTTGTTCTTCTGTGGCAAGGGCTGCAACAATCTCAGACTGAGTGATGGACATGCGGACTATCCTTCCACTGTTCTTTACCTCTTCAATAAGGCAGTTCAGGTACTGCCCTATCTTCAGCTCAGCCCCTAAACATCCATCATAAATAAATATTATTACTACTACTACTATTCTATCAACAAAAAAATTGCTTTCCTGCCATTATGGTTAAGCTGTTTTGCTCCTGCTATTTCTTGAACCCATGTTCATCACAATGAAAAAAAAAGGAAAAGCTTTCTATCCTAGATCATTCCTCTCTACACAAGAGCAGCTGGGATCACAAAGCTGTAGATTACTTCTTGATGCTATGATCTTCGGTGGAATAACACAGCCATATATAAATATTTGCAATGATCCATCTCTGATCACTTTCATATCTAAGGTTCCACAACACTCTGAACCATACACACCTTCCACTTACAGACCTCTACCCAATACCATTTCTAAGTATAGTTGTACCTTTGTCATTTGATTGCAGGTAACTCTGGGCCTTCTGACGTGGCAAAAAAGCTTTTGCTGCTGGGATACCTATGTCAATAATGTAACCGTGATCTTCCACGCTTGCAATACATCCAGAGAGGAGCTGTGATAAGAAATATTTAGCTTAAATTTTCTCATCGTATAGTTCAGTCCTATGTACTATACGTCTCTGAAAAGAAACCACCCTTACATATCTCAAGCTGTAGTAAAAGCAGAGCAATAAATGAGCCATGTAGTCAAAAACACAGCATAATAAAAGAGAAATTGTCAATCTTCTCATCATGCTTTGTGGAAAGAAGAACAAACATTTGTCAGGTAGAATAGTATATTACAAAAGGAAAAGGATAAAATACTATTATTCTACTCTTTATCTCTGTCAAAAGCCAAAACTTGACAGCATTAATTTTTTTCCAAACTCCAGTTCAAAAGTACTGGGGCTTTTCTAGTTTTGAACATCTCTGCCAACCTGGCAACTTCCAGATGGGCCTTGACAATCCCTTCATTGTCCCCAATGAGCAGGGCACTGGCAGGGATGGAGGAAGTTGTAGTGAAACACATCTGGAAGGTGCCAAGTTGAGGAAGGCTATAATATTAAATAATATTGTGTACATTATGTGTATTTATATTATATAGAAGCAAAACCTGTGAAAATACTACATCCCCTCATCTGTACTTAGTTATTATCAGAAGAAAATCTGTATGCATTGAAATTCTACCTTCTACATACCCATTAAAAGCACAAGAACATTTCCCACACCAGAGAGTGAAAACCTGAGGAGTGGATGATATGGGCCATTTCCGCACTACACTCTTATAGCGCGATTATTCCACTTTCAACATCCTATGGAATCCTGGGGTTTGCAGTTTCGGGAGGGGCCGGCTAGCCCCTCCCGAAACTGCAAACTCCAGGATTCCATAGGATGTTGAAAGTGGAATAATCGCACTATAAGAGTGTAGTGCGGAAATGGCCATGGTCCAAGATCATCTCATAACATAATGCTCTCTAGCTACCAGGGCAAGAAGGTGATGATGATAGAAAAAGCCTTTTCCATGGAACCTTTTCCTTCAGTCTGTACAGAGCACTCATACTGATGACTTTCCAGAAGCAGGCAGATTCATTTCATTTATCTATTCACCCTAATGCGGTACCTTATCTTTCATTAGTGCAGAGTTTTCTGTGTAGAGTTTTCTGGATTCTGTGTAGAGTTTTCTGGAACAGTGTAGAGTTTTCTGGATTTCCACTTTACATTTGCACTTAAATTTGGAGTTTCACCGGGTCTTTTTAAAACCTCCTGCTCTGGTGATTTAATTGTACTGGTGTAACTTGTAATTTGAGAGCCAGCATAATGTAGTGGTTTGAACACCAGAGTATGAACCTGGAGACCAGAGTTTGATTCCCCGCTCAGCCATCGAAATGCACTAGGTGACCTTGGTTGCATTACACACTCTCAGCCCAGAAAACCCTGTGATAGGTTCACCTCAGGGGTGACCATAAATTGGAAGCAAGTTGAAGACACAACAACAACAACAATAAGAACAACTCATAATTTATATTTTACATAATTGTCTGATTTTTGTAAGCTGTCTCAAACAACTTTAGAGAGGAAAACTGTACATTTATTAAGTGAAAAAAAACAACAGCAAAGTCATATGTTTTATACCATGCCAGGTCTCAGAGCTGCAGCACTGAAAGCCTTATTAACATCCTTGGGGTTAACTGTGAGTTGAATACTCTGACGTCCCGCATTAGTCTTCTCCACACTAACAACAGCACATCTGACCAGCATTCCTGGAGAGAACAGGTCTAGAGAGAATTCAGATCCTGAAAAGGACAAGTCAAAAAGATGGACCAAAATAATTGAATATATCCAAGTACCAGCAGTGATATCTAAACGCTGGCTGTGAAACATTGATCAAACAAAATATTTTGTCATAAGCCACCGTATTTAAATGGCAATGAAAAGGGGGATACAATACTGTCATTTCAAGCTTATTGTTTCCATAATATGGAAGAGAAAGTAAACACGATTTTTCATTATGGGCAGATTCTGTTGCAGAAGACAATCAAATCAGATGTATTATAGTAAAAATCAAGAACAGTGCAGAGTAAAATTTATCTTCATTTGCTTCCATTTAATTTTGTATATGGTTACATTCCACAGACATTTTATGATTCCTCTAGAATGTGAAACACTATAATAAATCGACTGTTGCATGAAATGTTTTATTAACAGAATCAAATATAGATTTACTTTCACTTGGGTTTTCTACAGTAGGACACTATGTTTTACCTCCAAGTGCTCATCTGTGGCCACCTGAGTATTCAGAACTTTGTTGTAGGAATCACATATTCGTGTCACTTGAACAAACCCAGTGAGCCCATTTGGCAGGCTGATTACCAGCTCCAACTGATGAGATTCTTTCACACATCCTAGGAGCAGCATGCCTTCAGTGAGAGACTGTTTGAAAACAAACAAACTGTAAGGAGCAAGCAACACAATACACTCTTCCCAGGTGTTTCACTCTATTGCCCTTGACAAGAAAAATAACTTACCAAGAAGGCCAACAGATTAATGCCAGTTATAAGAGATTCAGAACAAAGAGCGCAAGGAAGAAATCTTAACACAACATTCTAGACCATGTGTGCACAACTCTGGAATGGTTGTGTGATTTCTGAAAGTCCAGGGGCAAATGTTTGGCATCTGGGACCTTTCACAGGTTATACTAGGCCTCAATGTGAAAGAAAAAAATCAAAACCCTAAGGGCCTTCCAATCAATTTCTGATTTCTTCCTTTTTTCCCTCCACAGAAGGACCAGAGACACAAAAGCACCATTCCAAGGCACCAGAATCATGCAGAAGCCATAAAAGTGGCATAGAAAAACTGCATATGGCTGATAGGCTGGACTTTGCCCACTCCCATTCTAGGTAAACTGCAGCTTAGCTCTCAGCACCACTGTGACATTCATTCTACAACCAATTTATATAATACAATTGGAAATAATGCTATTTGTCACAATGTGCAAAATAAAACAAAAGGCAAATTAGATACCAACCTCAGCTGTCAGAAGTTCAAAATCCTTTGCACTGGTTTTTACAACAGCTGTCTCCTGAGACTTGAGCTTTTTGGGTTCCACTTGGTCCTGGTGTTTTTTCTTTCTTTTCCGAGTTACCTCTTCCTTCTGTGTCTAAGCCAAAATTATTAAAAAGCAAAGATTTTCAAAAATTATGAAAGGACAGCTTTCTCCTAATATAACAGACTAAACATTCGAACAGCAAAGGAACCCTTTAATCCAGCTGAAGGAAAACTAAATTAGAAAAGAGTACAACCTCGAGAAAGTTATGGCCAAGTTCAGAGGTAATGCTAAACCACATTTGAATGTTAGAGGACAAAGCCAACTTTAGTCTTGTCATTGAGTTTTCCTCTACCTCTACAGAGAAGGTCCCAGGATCAGCCTTTCAACATCTGCAGATAAAGAAACTGTCAAGAAAGCTGGAAAATACTCTGTATAAGAATTCAGGCATGTGTACTAGACTAGGTGAACCAATGATTAGACTCAGTAGATGGTAACTTCCTATGTTCGTAATCCACATACCTGGAATAAATTGTCCTGGTCTACTGTTCCCTGTCTGGGTGCATTTCTTTCTTTTCCTTTCTTCTGTGTGCCACCTCGAGGGAAATTCTCTTCTTTGGATGACATGATTGTTTTTCTATGAGAAAGACAAAATTATTTTCATCTAAGAACTGTACCCATAATAGCAAAATCAACACTTTCATTTTTAGAATGAGAACAGGCAAACATAATACCACAAGAATAAAATAAATGTATTTCTGACAATGACACATTCTCTAAAACAAGTGAATCCAGTCCTCCCCTAGTTGCACTCCAAATAGTGAAATACAACTTCTACCACTCCTGATAATTAGCCATGCTAGCTGGGATTGATTGGAAATGTATTCCAAAACATCCTTAATCACTGGACACCCTGGAGGACACTACATTGTTAAAGATGATATACTGTCTATCACTGATAATCAACCAGTGGCTCTTCATTCATAACTGGCTTGTTTCCTAAATCAAGACAAGTCATTATGGATTGGGTTTTTTAATCACCAGTTTTGTTGGAAGAAGTAATTTTGTTCAGAGTAAGAAAGAAACAAAAGAACAGAATAGGCATGGTCACACTACAGAGATAAACTGACTGAACAGTACTGGACTACAGTCTTGTAACAGGTATCTGTGCATAATAATTCAAAGTACAGATTTCAATATCTCACCAAGCTAGGAATTTCAGAATTCTTTGAGGAAGCTAAATACTAACACATAATCAATGTAAGGTATGAGTGTATTGTATACCGACAGAACGCAGAGAAGGAAGATGTCAAGAAGTTGAACATTAAAAGTACATAGTGTGTTGCAAGATGGCATGAAAGCTGATGTCACAAAGTTGTTCCTGACTCAACATCTTGGGCACAACACACAATTAATAGTTCTGCCCCCATGCTGATAACAGCCAGGGTAGTAAGAAGTGAAAATAATTTTCTTGGAGGTGTGTATATCATTTGGGCAGCCCAAAAACGTTATTGTGGGGTACACACCACCATATTCACATTCATTTAAATATACACCTCTACTGGCAAGGGAATGAAACACTTTACTGTGTCTAGTACTGAGCAATCACATGATAGTATTGTAAACTCCACAGAAGAGAGGAGTCTGTGATTCTTGATGCTATCGTCTCATTTGCCCTTTACTAAGGCTGGTATGATAAAAAGTAGAAAGAAAATCCACTGCACTATTTACAACTTTCAGTAAACAGCTTTTATGCTGTTATATAAACAAATTAGTTTGACAGCCATTTCTTTACTATTATTAGACAAAATGGTGGTGTATGACTGTCACTTTGTTTTCAGGCTAATAATCCAGGCCTTAGGGAGCAACGTAACCAATGAAAACCAATGAACACTGTTTCCTTCCATTTTTCTGTGAGCAAGAAACTCTCATTCTTATTTCTACATAATATGCTATTTTAAAGGTATACCTTCTGTCTTAAATCAATTGCTAATATAGGCAACCTGCAAACTTTATGTGGAACTGAAAAAGAAATTCCTGCTAAGTAACTTTGCTTCACAGTCATATGTAGAATTAAATGAAAGTTTTCCAATTATAAGTCCATCGATCTAACCATAGTGAGGTGGGAGTGTTTCTTTTTTTATTTTATGCTGTTATCAAACCAGAGCCTAAATGTGAGCAGATGTGAAAAGCTACAATGAGTTGGCAGTGGCAAGAAAGAAGAGAGGCAGGCCATTTCTGCCCTACACTCTTATAGTGCTATTATTCCACTTTCAACATCCTATGGAATCCTGGGATTTGCAGTTTAGGGAGGGGCATTTAGAATTCCCAGCCAGAGAGCTCTTTGGCCTCAGTAAACTACAAACCCCAGAATTCCACAGGATGTTGAAAGTGGGATAATCGCACTATAACAGTGAGTGTGGAAATGGCCTCTGTCTAAAGATAGGAGTCTCTCTCTATACGGTTGAACCGCAGGCTTCTTCTAGGGACCTGTATGCAGACCTCAGACCATTTCCTCACTAGACAGTTATAGCGCTATTATTCCACTTGCAACAGCCTATGAAATCTTGGGATTTGCAGTTTCAGGAGTGGCCGCAAACTGCAAACTCCAGAATTCCACAGGATGTTGGAAGTGGAATAATAGCGCTATAACAGGCTAGTGCGGAAATGGCCACAAAGGCGAGGGTCCATACTCCCTCACCCAGCACGTTCCTACCACAAAATAAGGTTTTATTAGAAGAAGACGCGTGATCGCCTCCTTCTCTGATTTTCCGCCTCACAGCGTCTTCCATTTTCTTCACAAAAGTTAACACAAAGATATTTCTTCCGGCGTCTCGCTTGAAGGGTCTTTCAATCCCGGGCTGGGGCGCGGCAGAGACAACATGGTTCCCATTCGTACACCTCGGCCACACGGACTCCAGATAAGGCCTCACCTTCTATAGCTCACCTTGCTCCTCTCTTCGTTCCCAGCTCCTCCGCTCAGGCCAGAGCCTCTTCTTCCATTCTCTCTCTTCCTCCCAAAGAACTCGGTTCACACCTCCCACGATTACGGTGCTAACTTGCACGCGTGATGAAAAGACACCCTTCACCCCCTGACCTGGAAGAGAAAACGAGACCGGGAAAGGTCGACAGGAAGCGTATTCTGTACAGCCATAGAGCCATAGAACACATGCCGCAGAGGGGGAGGAGGTCGTGATTTGACGGCCATATCAATTGCCCAATCCAAGGGCAGCTTTTGGACCTAGTTTCGCTGCGCCTAGCCAATCAGAAACTAGCGGAAAGAATTGCCGATTGTTTCTGAGCGACGCCATCTTGTAAGCAAAGGACGTTGAATGGTTGTTAGCGGAACGAGAGAGCGGACGGCGGGCGAGGTGGGTGTTGCTTTGGGACGGTTAATTTTTTTGGAATTGTAATTACTTTTAGTAAAAGGGAAGAAACGTTGCTAGCGTGGCGCGATCCTTAGAGTGGAGGGATCTCCACGGGTTAACGTGGTAATCTATTACCCGTTTAAGTAGGCAATACTTGGTTGTGAATTAGAGGTCAGAGCTTCTGTTTTGCTTTCTCTGGCAGAGGCTAAAAGTAGTCACGAGAATGGAAATGTGAGCTGAGTTTTTATACCGTTATAGTGTCTGTATAGTCTTCAAATATCATGAATGTCATTAACGTAGATAAGGATTTAATATATTCCATGATTTATATTTAGGTCCATTCATTCACAGTAGTAAATAACTGGAACTGGAAAAAAAAAACTATACCCGTTTTTCCTGACTTCCACGCAACTAACAAATTTCCCCAACCTAATGTCCTCCAAATGTATTGGCCTGTGGCTGCAGTTATCGCTGGTTAGCGTGGGCTGTGATGTTGGATGATAGTAGATATAGTCCAGAACATACCAGTGGGAATATGTGGTTGTACAGACTGTTTTGGTTGCCTTTTCTAAAGTACTAGGATTGCATAGTAGCTTATTTATTTGCAGGAGATTAATAATTTTGTTGTCCTTGTGTGAGTAGCGTTGTGTGCCTTTTTCTCCAAGAGTGGGAGCCATCTCTTTCCACCTGCATTTGCATCCTGGTGGAGAAGGAGCCTATCTTCTCAAATTAGCATACCTAGTTTGAGGAGAGTTTTGATAAACTGCTGCCCTATGCTAGGTCTTTTTCACACTACCTAATTCATTTGAAATCTGCTGTGACTCTATCCTGTGATTTCAAGAAGACGGTTTTCTGTTTTGAAACAGAAAAACATTTCTAGCTTGAGATCATCCATATAACACAAAATGGTAACCTGGAAATGGGACCACAAAGCAGAAGGTTGCAAACTGTTCCTCACTCCTAAGGGATGAACTTGGTTGAGAGCTTCAGCTGCTCTGGAACCTTGTAGTGATATTTGGAAGTGACTGAAATAGGGGAGGAGAATGTAAGAGGAGAAAAAGAAAAGCTGATCATTTTTTAAAAATTTGCCTTCTGCCTGGACCATCTCTCTGCTCTTGTCTCTAAAGCAGAAAAGACCATGGATTCAGGAATGACTGCAAGCATCAAGCCTGTTAAATGACCAAGAGCCTGTAGGAAATAAATGCTCTCCTTTTCTTATCCCTTCTGCCTCACAACATAATTGAATATTATGTAGATCCTAGAGGCTACTGAGCGTAGGTCTTGTCAGCCTGTTTTTAATTTTGGTTTTAAAAAAAAAGAATTGTAGATTGATTTACTAATGCTCACCTGGAAAACAATCAGGATCTGCAGAAACTACCATCTGTCTTTCTGGGTGCCCCATTTCATTTCCAAACTGATAGGCACAGAATGCCCACGTTGGATACTGAAAGGAGTTAGTACCATGGTTGTAGAGTAAGGTGGAATTTAGGTATGAATAATATCATCTGGCAGATTAAGTGATATAGACAGTCATATGTAATATATATTTTTATGTGCAGTCCATTCTCAAGGAAACTTGAAGGATATTTCCTTTCATGGAAAAATTAAGGAAAAACTTCTAATTTTATTGTGGTTTTTTCAAAGCCTTACTTCAATGCAGCAGAGTTTTATATACTTTCTCTCTTGTTTGGAAGTTTTACAACACTAACGTGACTACACTATGGCAGTTTATATGGGAACCTCCTACCTTTGACACCCTATTATCTGATGAATCTCTTTGAATGCTTCCAAATCAAGGACAAGTTTCATTCAACTGGATTCCATTCTTTCATCAGTTCTTCTTGCTTATGGAGCCTTGCTTCAGACTGCTTGTGCACATGCACTATTTTGTAAAGCAAGCTCAGGGAGGGGAAACAAAGTGCCATACCAGCTGAGTTTTTGCAAGCAGCACACACACAGTTGGTCTCAAGTGAGCTTCTGTAAGTCCTTCATGCTCCCAGGAATACAGTACATGAGTCCCGCTTTTCAGCTAATTCTGTTTTCTGACCGTGTTCTGGTCCCTAACTTGTCAGTTAAGTGGGGGAAGCCTATCACAGTAAAAAAATGTAGTTTTTTAAAATGTGCACTGATTACCCCCACTATAGATAGTGTACCAGCTGAACTCTAAAAGACATGCCATATGCCTTATTCCAATGTCAGTTACTGCTTCCACCCATTCAACAAATAAGTCTACAAAGAGTGCAAATTAATTCTGGCCATGCATGTGAATGCAAGTCAACTGTAGCTGTCAAAGGTTCTCTACCACTTCTGCCATGCTAGCTCCTCTGCCACGTTAGCCATGCCCAGCTTAGCTATACTGTAGACATTTTGCTGTTTTTCCTTCCATGCTATGTTCCCTTTGATGTTTGTATGATGGGAGGGGGAGCCAGGCTGGAGCATGCTAACCAAAGGCATGCAGCAGACTGGTATGGACTAGTGTGTGAGAATGGAATATGAGCAGGAAAGAATGGGGAGGGGCAAGAGGTGTTTTAAAAAGTGAAACTGGGATTGTATTCAGTTCTGGCAAGAACACGTCTGTGTGTTGAACTTAATCTTTAATAAAAGCTTTCTAGATTTAGCCATGAAGACTGCTTATTCATTTAGGATAAGACCAGACATTACAGAAGCAAGCTAATAATGAGGAAGAAGACACTGTATTCTGTCTTCTGGCTTGCAATAAATGACTTACCTGTTGAGGCCCAGGTGACTAAGTGTTAAGTTTACGAGTTCTAAAATTCATCTCAACCTATTAATCATCAAATGTTAATGCCATCAAAGGCGTAGGGGTCATTCCACAAAAGATGTAGCGCACAGTTTAGAATCATATTGGCATATTCTTCTGTGCTTATGTTAGTTTTCATGACTAATATACTTATGTGTATTAGTGGATGGAGTCAGTTGCTTTGGCTGATAAATACTTTAAAGACTTTTAAATTATATATTACTAATTTTCTTTTAAAATCCAGGACTAAAAATGGCAGGGCATGATGCACATGGATCACAACACCAATTCACAGGGATTCAGAAGTACTTCAATTCCTACACCATAACAGGCAGGAGAAATGTAAGTGGCTGTTTGAATAATTGTACAGAATTATTTTGGTGTGTGTTTGATCTGACTGTTAATATGTTTTTGTGCCTTAGTATGTGCTAGCCACGTATGCAAGCATTGCAATGATCTTCTTGTACTTTAAACTGAGGCCTAAGAAACAAACTCCTGCTGTGACACAGAAATAATGCTGGTAAGCATCTTACTTGCTTTTGTTATTGTTGCAAATTGTAGCAAATGAAGGCTGCATTATAAGCTGATTCTGATACCACTGAGGTGTCAGTCCTTTAGATGTCCATGTACATCTCTGTAGTTGTACAAAATACATAAAAAATGTACTGCCACTTCAGGATTCGGGATACTCATATTGTTACAAATAAAATTTCATAAGACTTAATCCAGGGATGAGAATTGCAACTCTCCAGATGGGAATTGCAGTCCAACAGTATCTGGAGGCTCATATGATCCCTTACACACTTTAAACAAATTGATACTATGGGTGCAGTCATTGCTCAACAAATTTGTTAAATAAGTTTCTAGTTTCAACACAAGAACATTTATTTCTTTGCCTGACAAACACTCCAGTGTTTGTTTAGCTAGCGAATATCTGAAACAGATCTGTGAAATGGGTTTGATACAGAACAAAATTTGTCCAGAGCATCCGATTTAAAGTCCAGAATGTGTTTATCATGAGACCAATTCCACAGATACCTTAAAAAGTTAAGAAAAAGTTGAATTTCAGTAGTAACTGTCACTCAGCATACATCAGTTTACTGTACCAGTCTTGCCTGGCAATGTTCTCCTATATGCTTTGTGTCCTGTAATTCCTCTCTGTGTGATACAGATAAAAAACCTTAACAAAAGTAAGATTACTGCTTTCATATCACCTTCATCTGCTATGACGTACCATAAAATTCCCCATAGGCAGAACAAGACCACACCAGCCCTGCTGTAGGACTCACCTTCTTTCTGCAGGATCCCCACCACCACCATTTAGTGGCTGATAGAGAGCAGGAGGCTTGGAGCATCTGGCCGTGTCTCAAGTTTGCCTTTGTTGTTCTGCATCTGGCAACAGGCACCTAGCCAAGTGTTCTCTGAAACCTCCTGTTCCTCATCAGCCACTAAATGGCTGGTGGACAGGACATAGAAGGAAGATGAAACTTTGGGGAGATTGTCATTGTGTGAGAGAGGTAGTTAATTCTGCCATAATTCCCTCAACCAAAAAAACAAAACAAAGCAAAACAACTATGCAGGCATATGTTGGATTTACACGTGTATATCTCACTACCAGAATGCCAGCCAAGTCTGCTTTTAGTTCATAATTGCAATCTTTGTTACTGTACATCAGCACAGAAATTATATCTTTATAATGATTGATCAAAATGTAATGACTGAATAATCTTTTCCTTTGCAGGTTGCTGACATGTTGACATTGAACTTCCCATACTGTTTTGCTACAGCTAATAGACACTGATGCTCACATCAATAAATCATGAACAATGATCAAGTTTGTCTTCTGTACACATTACCAAACAGAAGTGATTGTTCTATATAAACAGAACACTGATTTTTATTGTCTACAGTTTGATTAAAGAACTTTCAGTCTATACTGGGAACATAAATGAAGAAGATAAATCTTTATTTAGACATTGTGGTATCTTTGGATGTTACCCTGCACTCTGTTCCAGAAATGTAATTTGACTTTCATTAGGATAATTATTAATCCAGCTGCAGTAGACCAACATATTATGTATACTCTCCATTCTTGACAAAATAAGGTAGGGAGATAGTACGGTGACAGATTAGCACTGAAATCAAAAATTAAAACAGGTAGCAGCAAGCGCTCGGCATCTGCTAGGATTTGGTTCCAGACCCCGCCCACGTGGATACCAAAATTTGTGGACGGTCATGTCCCATTATGTACAATGGAGTAGTAAATTGGAATAATCAAACTTTGCTTTTTTGGATTTGGAGGAGGTAGGGGGAATCTGTAGATACAGAATCCACAGATATGGAGACCTGACTCTATTTCACTTACTGTTATATAGGCATTGGCCAATGGAGATTATTTCTGCAGTGCTGATTCTAGTTAATGATATCTGACAACCTTTGGAGCAGATGGTTTTGGGAGCATTGGGGAAGATGAAAAAGTACTAAAACACCTTTTTGTACCATTCTCCCCGCCCCCCAATCTTGTAACTTGTTTCTCCACTGCTGATCCAATCAGCTGTTCAGCTGTCACTGTGGTCACCCTATATTAGGGGCCACAGGAATCATGTCTCTAAAAAAAATATTTAATATTGATGCACTGGAGGTAGGTGACTGCCTTCAAGCCTATCTGTCAGTCCTAATTGCACCCATAGGACTGCACTTATAATTGCACTTATTGCAAGAGACATTTTTCTGATTGGCTATCTAATCTGCTATTATAGAAAGTTCTGTATTTTTGTCGGCTTTACTTTTTTTTTTGGTGTAGGCAGCTACTATGAACACATTCTCCTTTTCAAATTTTCAGTGTCATTACAAAGAAATAGAGTGAAATACTCACTTTAGGATTATGTATTCCTGTATTTTCCAAAACAAACCTAGAGATTGTACTAGGTTATCCAGATTTTAATGAATTAAAGTTCATTAATCTGTTTTAGATCAAAATAACCCAGAGATGCATGCTGCCAGCATTCCCTGAATATCCTTGCAAGATGAAGTGGCTAAGTTCCATGTTGCTGGTGACAAACAAGCATTTTCTTACAGAGCAAACTCCTGAGCAGCATGCTAGTGAACTAAAATGATTCAAATCTCACTTCCACCAATATACAGCCCCCATATGTATCTACATCATGCTAAGGGAAATGTAGGGTGATGAGACAGAAGAGGACGATACAAGCTATTTTTATTTAGCATTATGTTTGCTTTTTATGAGACTTCATGGCTGTTTTCAAACTGTCTTGTAGTTAGACATACAAAGAAACCATGAGAAGCAGGCATGGTGACTAAAGCCATTTCCGCACTACACTGTTACAGTGCTATTACTCCACTTTCAACATCCTATTGAATCCTGGGATCTGCAGTTTAGGGAAGGGCATTTAAATTCTCAGCCAGAGATTCTTTGGCCTCAGGAAACTACAAACCCCAGAATTCCACAGGATGTTAGAAGTGGAATAATAGCACTATAACAGTGAAGTGCAGAATGACCTAAGTTACAGGATAGAAAACTTTCATCTGTCATGTGAACAACATAGTGCACTAGTGCACTTTTTGAGGGCTGTGTATTGGCAGGCAAGCGGGGGGACTACCCTTCTGGCTACTGAGCAGGACAGGAGCCAGTAGGGTAGATTTCTCCTGAACACTACAGGATTACCCTGGTTCACCACCCAAAATGTTACCTCCGTGTTGTTGTGTGGAACTGCATGATGGATTGGCCTATGGATTAGCACTGATCTGTGTGTTGCGTACAGTGGCTAATGATGTGATTGTTTCTGATTACAGTCTACCAGGTACCACAGGCAATTAATGGGGTGACTGTCTAGTGTTTGTCCCAGCACTGGGCTCTCAAATACTGCCTCTGCACTGTGTCATTTCTGTTTAGGAGTCATGGCTTATTTAACCCTCCATTTGTATAGCTTTTTAAAAAGTGGTGCTATTAATCATAATCCAGATAAAGGTACCTGAGGATAGAAAAATAATTATGAACATGTAGAGCTCTCCCCAAATCTGCTTCTCACAGAGGAAATGTGGCCTTTGCCTTCAAAACAAAATGCTGTTTTGACCCCTCTGTCACAGAGTACGTCTAAAATTACTTAGAAATGAATAGAAATGCTAGTCAATCACAGAGCAATGTTTCACAATTTCCACTCCCCCAAATGGATTTGTATGCAAACACACATTTTTCAATCCAATGGTAAATGTCTGAAGACGGAATATCACATAAGCAAAGACAAGCAAAGAAACTAAGTGAAAAACTCAATGGTAAAAATGTAAAAATCCATTTGTTATGTCTTGAAGGTAAGCCTTTGGTAACAATTGGGCTATTTCTGTTTGAATGTTGTTAAGACAGGTAAAACTGGGTAAAGAACACACAGATGGAAAGATATTTATAACGTAATTTTTATTATAAAATATCAAAAGTATAAAAATGTACAAAAAGCAAAGCCATGGCAGGATGTTTTTACATGTTTCCCACTAAATTTCTATAATTAGTATACAGCTGTGACAGTGTTTCACTGAAGGCATTAATGAAAGTTAGTGACTTTGCCATCATGGAAAGGATACTGTTTTCTGCCTAATCCCTCAGGAAAAGAGGTCAGGAGTCCTGGGATAATAAGTGACCTGTACCAAGGGGCCAGATGTTAAGGAAGCCAGCAGTTTCTCCATTTAAAAAGTTTCAAATAATGATTGTAAAAGTCCTTTTAAAATAGCACTCAAGTTTTAGCCATTTTCAGCTTTACATATTCATTCAACCAATGCCCTTCAGTTTTCAAGAAATTGATTTTCCTGCATAATCTAGAAAATCCTTAGGCCTCTTGTCTACCCTGTAAATAGAACATATAGTTCCATATAAAATTCGACCCTTCAATAACTTTTATAAACAAATCTTACTGAAAAAGAAAGCTTGGCATACCGGCCAAACCTGTACTAATGTCAGATTAAGTGCTTTTACAGAGTTTTTCCAACAGTATACACTTACCCGGAGCAACCTGCAACGCCCGCTGCCATTTTTGGATGAGACTGAACATTTTTCCCTCTATGAGTCTCCTCTTGCACAGGGGGACTGAATAGACATTAGTGAAAATGCTGCTTAGGTCATAGTGCACAATTGTTGTTCCAGCAGACAATTCAGTTCATTTGTATAATCACTGTAGTCTTCATTAAAGCAAGTTATTCAATGATCTTTGCAAGACTTGCATAATCAAGTCTTACAGTTTAGTGGGGTCACTGAGGACTGTATGCACCAGCAGCAAGAAGCAAATTTCTGCGAGTAAAATGGAGGTGTATGACGGGGGTTGATTTGGTCATGTATGTACCCAATAGCAAGTCCTGAGAGCTTTCAGGCAGATTTATATGTCCAGTGGCTGTAGTGAAATCATCTGTTTCTAAGTCCTCAAAGGCTTTCACAGCATCCCACAACCTCACTGTGTTATCCATTGAACCTAGCAAAAATGAAGAGAAAAACCCAATGAGATATGTCTTAGATTTACTGATTCAAAGTATGAGGTAACATGACCCAGTGTTTCACCAAAATTAGCTTGTCAAATTTAGCTCTTTGGATATTTATTCACTGCTACATGTACAATCAAAATAAAACTAGACCATTCAAAATGCCACATATATTGCATTGGATGTATTTGTGAAAGGGCTCCTATTCTGGAAAATACTTAATATTCCTAAAATTTTGTAACAGAACAGAAAACAAAACAAAAAAACTTTTATCTTTTTTAACCTACAAAATTAATACTGTTAAATCATTTGAATTTTTATAACCATTTATTTATTATTAAGCCATACTGGCTCATATTGTTCTGTTTTAATCTGCTGCTATTCTCCTTGATCCTGAGGGAAACGTGGGTAAGAAATAATAATTATTATTATTTCTATAATTATGAAATAGTCTCAACTTCTCATATTTTCAGTACAGTAACATATATCAGGAAAATATTTCAAAAAAAAACCTAACATCTTTACTTCAGAAAGCCTCATTCTGGGTTCAACATATTTAAGAGTAATTCTGACTTGTGGGGTGATGGAATCTCTCTCTTTTATAAAGATATCTTCATTAATAATTTTTAAAAACATGAAAATTCTACAGATACATCAGAGAAAAGGAAAAAAAAATACAAGGCATATGAATTAGAAATTAAAAAGTAGAGGAAAAAGAAAAAAAAACAATCAAACTGATTGAAGTCTATCAAAGATAATATCCAGCATTTCTTTTCTTCCCCTTCCACAGTAGATGCTTTTCAAAAAAAGAAAAATGAACTGTCTTCTACCAAATGTTAACATATCTAGTATAGTATCTCAAGATTACTTATAGTTATATTCCCTTACATAATATCTTTACATAATAAATAATACTATATGATAAATTACTTTGATACTGTTACTTGCTAACCTGATTATGTATTTTCACTAGTTAAAACTATAGATGAACAGGTTGCTTACCTGTAACTGTGGTTCTTCGAGTGGTCATCTGTGCCATCATACACTAGGAGCTTTAGCGCCTGCGCGGTAGCGTTCGGAAACTTCTAGAGCTTGTTCGCTTGGCGGGAACCCCTCCCCCACGCCGGTACTGCGCATGCTCCTCCCGCCGAGCAACGGTCTCTCCTCAGTTCTGTCGTCCGCCGTAGAACCTACAGGGACCTGAGAAAGAGGGGAGGAAGGGCGGGTGTGTATGATGGCACAGATGACCACTCGAAGAACCACAGTTACAGGTAAGCAACCTGTTCTTCTTCTTCGTGGTCTCTGTGCCTTCATACACTAGGAGACTGTGTAGCTTACCGGTCGGACGGCGGGTCAGGTCCTACAGCACGGAAGCCAACACCTCACGTCCAAACCGGGCATCTCTGCGCGACCGGCAGTCGAGCCTGTAGTGGCGCACGAAGGTCGATGGTTGGGACCAGGTCGCCACACGGCAGAGTTCATGCAGGTCAACTCCTCGCAGGAGGGCCGCAGAAGTAGCCACAGCTCTGGTGGAGTGGGCTCGAAGCAGGACTGGCGGAGGCTTCCTCGCGAGCTCATACGCCAGTTCAATAGTCCTTACCACCCACTTGGAGAAGCGCTGGGTGGACACTTTAGGCCCCTCCGACGTCGCCCATAGCAAACAAAGAGATGCGGCGTCTGTCGGAAGGAAGCAGTCCTGTCCTTGTAGAAAGCCAATGCCCGACGCACGTCCAGGGAGTGGAGGGACCGCTCCAACGGTGTCGTCGGGTTCGGGAAGAAGGCAGGCAGGATGATATCCTGGTTGAGATGGAAACTGGACACCACCTTTGGCAGGAACGAGATGTCAGGTCTCAGGACCACCTTGTCCCTGTGGAAGACCGTGAAGGGCTCATCGGAACGAAGAGCTGTGATCTCACCCGCTCGCCTCGCTGAGGTCACCGCTACCAGGAAGGCAGTTTTCATTGTCAGGAGCCTGTCATCCGAGGTCGCCATCGGCTCGAAGGGCGGCTTCGTCAGCTGCGAGAGCACCAGCGAGAGGGACCACGGCGGTAGCGGCGGCGATACCGGCGGGTAGAGATGATGAAGTCCTTTCAGGAACCGCTTAACGGTATCGTTCCTGAAGAAGGCCGAGGCAGCAGATCGTGGCGGTTGGTATGCCACGATCGCGGAGAGATACACCTTCAGGGATGGAAACGCCAGGCCCTGTTGCCGGAGGTGCAGGAGGAAGTGCAGGACGGTCGAGAGCCCCGCGGGCGATACCGGCTCACTCCTCTCGTTAGCGAAGGTCAGGAAGCGTCGCCACTTGTATTGATAGTTGCGACGGGTGGATTCCTTCCTGGCCGCGACGAGGACGGTACCGAGCACGGGATCGTCTAGTGCGATATCCTCCAGGCATGGAGGGCCAGGCGTGGCAGGTCCGGATGGAGGACTCGGCCGCCGGAGTGGGAGAGCAGGTCCGGTGTCGGTGGCAACCGGAGCAGGTCGTCTCGCGCGGCTTGTAGCAGGGGTGCGAACCAATGTTGCCTCGGCCAGTACGGGGCTACCAGGATCGCGTCGGCTCGGTCGGCGAGGATCTTCGATATCGTCCGGCCGAGCAGCGGGAACGGCGGGAACGCGTAGAGGAGTTCCCCGGTCCACGGAAACTGGAAAGCGTCCCCGATGGAGGCACGATCGTGGCCCGCTCTGGAACAGAATCGGCGACACTTCGCGTTTTCCCTGGTCGCGAAGAGGTCGATCGATGGTTCGCCCCAGCGGTCCCGAATCAGTCTCAACGCCTCTCCGGAGAGAGACCATTCGTGATGGGATGAGGTGTCCCTGCTGAGGGCGTCTGCCGTGGTGTTCTCCTGCCCGGCCAGGTGAACCGCCACGGGATGCGTGTGCAGGCGAATGCACCATTCCCACAGGCCGAGCGCGATGTCGAGCAGGGTCGTGGAATGAGTCCCACCTTGTCTGTTGATGTAGCAGACGGCGGTGGTGTTGTCCGTCAGAATCAGGACCGTGCGCCCCGCCACGGCATGGCGGAACGCCCGTAGGGCTTTCCAGACGGCAAGCAGCTCCAGCGCGTTGATATGGAGAGCGGTCTCGCCGTCGGTCCATCTGTCGCGGACTCTGAGATCGCCGCAGTGGGCACCCCATCCATACAGGGAGGCGTCGGTCGTTACCGTCACCTTCGGTGTCGGCTGTTGGAAAGGCATCCCCGACATGAGATTGCGTCGCGACTGCCACCATCGGAGGGATGAGCGGACGTCTCCCGGCAGCTGCAGTCGGAGTGTCTGTTCGTCTCGCAGGGGGTCGAATATGCGGACGAACCAGTGTTGAAGAGGTCTTGCTCTCAGCCTGGCAAGATATGTCACAGCGGTCGTCGCAGCCATGTAGCCCAAGAGCTGCTGGACGCTTCTCGCAGATAACGTCGGGGCCGTACGAGCGTGAGCGGCGGCCCGGATCAAAGTTTGTGCTCGAGACTCTGGTAGGTACGCCCTGGCGGAGGTCGAGTCGAGCGTCGCCCCGATGAAGTCCAAGATCCTCGCCGGCTCGAGGTGGGACTTCTTCGGATTCACTCGTAGACCAAGGCGGGTCAGGAGTGACAACGTCATGTGGACGTCGTGGTAAAGTCTCTGTTTGCAGGACGCCACCAACAGCCAATCGTCGAGGTAGGGGAAGACGGAAGCGCCCTTCGTCCGCAGGTAGGATACCACCGGGGCCATGCACTTGGTGAAGACCCTTGGGGCAGTCGAGAGTCCGAACGGCAGCACCTTGTACTGGTAACAGGTGTCGTCGACTGCGAAGCGGAGGTACCGTCTGTGCTGCGGGCGAATGGCGATATGGAAGTATGCGTCTCGGAGATCGATGGAGGCGAACCAGTCCCCTCGATGTAGGAAGGGCAGGATCGACGGTATCGTGACCATCTTGAACCTTTTGGGGCGGATGTAGTAGTTCACCCCTCTGAGGTCTAGGATCGGCCGGAGGGTACCGTCGGCTTTCGGTACCGTGAAGTACCTGGAGAAGAAGCCGGTGGTCTTGGCCTCTTGCGGGAGCCGCTCGATCGCCCCTTTCTGGAGGAGGGATTGGATCTCTTCCAGGAGGGCCGGACTCGACGGCGTGGAGTAATAAACGCCGCGAGGAGGAATATCGAGAAACTCGATGGCGTAGCCAAGACGGACGATGGAAAGCACCCAAGAGTCCGTAGTGACATACTGCCACTCCGCTAGGTGTCGAGCGAGAGTCGGTCGGTCTCCGAGCGCTGATGGTAGGCTGAAGAGTGGGTATTGGCGGGTCCTGCCAGGCACGTCAAAACCGAGACTTTGTCTCGGAGGAGGACTTCTTCGACGAAGGCGGGCGCCGCCTAATCGTGCGTCTGGCCGATGAGCCGGAGGACGGTCTCGACTGTCCAGACTGGGCCGAACGCTGGAACGACGAGGTGGAAGATCGTCGCCAGGATGGTCGGAAGGTGGAGGCCCTGCGGGTCTGCGTGGCCGGCTGCAGCCCGATCTTTTTTGCGGTCAGTCTCGCCTTGACGAGATTGTCCAAAGCTTCGTCTGTGGACGAATTGAATAGGCCTTCACCGTCGAAGGGGAGATCTTCAATCCTCCTTCTGGTGTCCTCCTGGATGTCGGCCGGTCGAAGCCAAGCATGGCGGCGGAGGCCGACGGATCCCGCCATGACCCGGGAGGCGATCTCCACTGCGTGCCGGGAGGAGGCCATCTGGTGCCGAGCGATGGAGATAGCCTCATTGAAGATCACGGAGGAGGCTTGGCGGATGTCCTCCGGTACCGCTTCCATCGCTGGTTGCAGGCGATCGAGCACCTTCTTCAGGTATGCCGCGAGGCAAGCCTGAGTGTTGGACAGCCTGATCTGCAAGGAGGCAACCGAATAGAACCTCCTTGCGTAGGCGTCCAACTTCCTGCCTCTTTGTCCGGCGGGGTGGTGTGTTGCCTGCCGGAGCCTTTCGTCTGCGCGGACTCGACGACCACAGAGTTCGGTGCAGGGTGATTAAATAGATAACCGGCGTTATCCTTCTGCACCCTGTAGAGGTGTTCTAACCGCTGCGGTATCGGCTGAGCCGAGGCCGGTCTATCCCAGGCGACCTTCACCAGTCTGGATACCCGGGGCAGGAGAGGCAGCGGGGCCGTGGAAGGTCGCTTCTCCTCGAAAACGGAGAAGGCTGGATCGTCATCCTCCGGCTCCGCATCGGCGATCTTAAGGCCGAGGGTAGTGGCCATGCGGAGCAGCATCGCAGAGAACTGGTGGACGTCCTCTGGAGCAGAATCTGGGATCGGGTCCCCGAATCCCAACGGAGGAGACTCCTGGGAGGCCGCCTCAGACACCTCAGACTCCGCACTCGAGTCGTATGACTCCGAGCTCGGTGAGTCCTCTCGCCGCTCGCTCTCCGGCTCCTTCGTAGTCGCCGCAGGTGTTGCCTTCCTAGGCTTCTCCGCAGCCGGGGCGGTGGTAGCAGCAGCGTCCCGCTTGGGATGGCTGACCACTGACTTCACCCTCTTGGTGGTGACCGGGGTAGTCTGGCAGGCTGACGTCGTCGTAGCCCGCTCAGTCACCACCGACTCCGTAGGGCGCGTCGCCGTCGCCGTGACCCTAGGAGGTGGCGATATCGCCCGATACCGTGGTGAAGGCTCCCTCGCCCTATGATATCGAGGGGAGGGAGAGCGGCTGAAGGAGCGGCGGTCCGACGGAGATCGGCTTCGGCGTCGACGGTACCGAGCCTCGTCCCCTCTAGGCGAGCGCGATTCGCGCTGTCGACGAGGTGACCGGGACCTCCGGAAGGTCTCCCAGCGACTCGGGCCACGATGGTACCGATCCCGGTACGATGGCGAATGGGACCGATAGGAGGCCGGGCGCTCTCTCCACTCAGATTCCCTCGCGTACCTGGCCACGTAGGACGCCGAGGTGTATCTTGAGGCAGACGAGCGAGGTTGTTCCTCTCTTGTCTCCCTCGGAGGCGGCGAGGCCACCGGACGCTCGGAAGAGCGGGACCGGGACCTGAAGGAGGTCGAACGCCGCTCCGGAGAAGCAGAGGGCTCTCTCTGCTGCAGGTCGGCCGACCTGCGACGGCTAAGAGGGCGGTGGCGCTCCTCCACCAGGGTTGGAGGGTCTGCCACAGGCGAGTCCGGGCGCTGTTGGGGAACGTCCTCGATCTCATCCTCCGAGAGGTCGACGGACTCGCCTCGCCCTTTGGAAGGCTGCTGAGTAGGAGGAGGAGTAGGAGGTTGAGCGTCCCCAGCCGGGGAGCGCTTCTTTTCCTTCTTCTTCTTCTTCTTCTCCTTCTCCTTGCCCTTGCCTCCGTCCGGAGCAGGGCGCTTTTTTGCAGGCGTCTCCGTAAGGGGAGCCTCAGCCTTCCTCGCCGTCGAGGATCCTTTAGCTGACTTGGCAGCCGCCGACAGCTTCGGGATCCTCGGTAACGCCGAGATCGGCGTTTTCGCCGGTACCGAGCCCGATACCGACGAGGTGGACGGAACGGCAGCCGCCGATACCGTCGATGGCGTGGTCGTCTTCTTGTCGGCCATCTTGGAGGTGGAGGTCTCGTCTATCGCCCGCAGAGACTGCTCCCAACAAAAAGATTTGAGTCTCGCGGAGCGGTTGCGAAGAGTTTGCGGAGTAAAATCCCTGCAAATTGGGCAAGTCCGGATGTTGTGGGACTCGCCCAAACAGAAGAGACACTCCTTATGGCCGTCGTTGAGGGCAACCTTGCGGCCGCAGGACACGCACTTCTTAAAGAGCGCGGACATAAGACGAAGAAACGCCAAACTCCGAAATCCAAAAAAACGAAAACCGAAGGGGGAGTCCGAAAGAGAGGTCAAAGACAGTCCGAAAGTCCGTAAAACCGTGAAAAAACAGCAAGCCAAGCACGACGTGAGAGGAACAAACTAAAGAACCTTCCGTACGCGGCGGCGGACGAGAAAGAACTGAGGAGAGACCGTTGCTCGGCGGGAGGAGCATGCGCAGTACCGGCGTGGGGGAGGGGTTCCCGCCAAGCGAACAAGCTCTAGAAGTTTCCGAACGCTACCGCGCAGGCGCTAAAGCTCCTAGTGTATGAAGGCACAGAGACCACGAAGAAGAACTATTATTACATGTTATATGGCATCACTAAATCCAAGTATTTCTACACCATTTTATATTGTAAAATCCTTCACAGCATTTATTAACCAAATCCAGCTTTCATTGTCTTATATCTGTAATCATTTCATAACCTAATTTCAGCCTTATTATTATTAGTAGTAGTAGTACTACTACTACAGCCATCCTTCCACATTCACTAGGGTTAGGGGCACAGTACCCCTGTGAAAGTGAAAAAAATGTGAATAATTGTAGGCCCTCTTGAACCATATTTAACACAGAAAAACAATATGATCATCATATTCAACCCACAATGGACTCCTTTGAGGCATCAGGGTTCCTCCAAAAGGCAGAAGTTGGTGGCTGATGGGGCTTACTGCCACCTCCACTGCTGCCCCACACCATTTTTAATAGGGATTAACAAGACTCGTTCACAGTTTCTCAGTCTCACAAGGCTTGCAGTCCCTATTAAAAATGGCATATGGAGGCAGCAGAGGTGACAGCAAATAATCTGTGAATAATCAAACCCACACTTTTTTCCTGGTAAGGACTCAAAGTGGCTTACAGTAATTTAAAAAAAAAACATAGTTGAAAATCACAAAATACAAAAGTTAAAACACAAATTAAACAATCACAATTAAAACAAGATTAAAAAACAAAATTTGCACACAAACATTCACAAATTAATCACATTTGAATGCATGCCAAAATATATGGAAAGAAGGTAAGGAGGGTGCCAGTATGGGGCATTCCAAAGCCTGGGACTAGCCACTGAAAAGGCCCTCTTGTGTTCCCACTAGATGCACCTGTGAAGGTGGGAGGACAGAAAGAAGGGCTTCTCTAGCAGATCTCAAAGCCCAAGCTGATTCATAAGGGAGAATGCAGCCCTTCAAACAACCTGGACATAAGTAGGGATTTAAAGATCATCTATTCTGTTTCTATTCTAAATCTATTTTATTTCAATATTACTTTCTGTTACATTCCCTTATGTATTTATTTTACATGGTAAATGACATTACATACTAAGTGCTACCTGATGACTTGATTGCATAATACTTTCATTAGTTAAAACTTCAGATCTGTTATATGATGTCACTAAGTCCAGATATTTCTATACTATTTTATATTGTAAAATCCTTTACAAACCAAACCCAGTTTTCATTGCCTTATATATAACCATTCCATAACTTAATTTCAGGGAAGTCTATTTAATTTTGAATTTAACTGCCCTCTTGCCTTGTAACCATCCTATCTGCCCCCCGCCAACCTCTCAGATTTCTTTCATTGCCCTTTACTACTATTTGAGTGCTTTCCCACTTGATATTTTAGGATAACTATAAAAAGTCCTCAGAAAGTTCTATCTTTCATCCAGTCCAGCAATTTCAGAATTAACTCACTTGTCTAGCCGAAAGCTACCAGCAAGAGTCTTATCAATGTCAAACAGACAACATCCACACTTTCTCAGGAAGTAGTTTCTTATTAAAATCCAATTAAAGTCTTACAAATAAGCTGAAATTTATTCACAAGATATGTGCACTTAGATCCTTAATTATACTCTTTTGAAGACATCAACATTCCAATTTTCTAATTTATTTGTTCCGATCTTGTGAGGTAAACACGTTTGCTCAGCTCTTGATGGCACAAAGAAGGTGCTTGGAGAGGCTCCATTGTTTTGTTTTAATCAGAAGAATTCTTCATTTTTATAACTCCAAATGTTTATTTACAAGTTTTCATTTTAAAAAGCAGGTTTCCTTTGCCATGAAACAGCTGCATTTCATAGCAAGGGAAAAGATGTTACTCCCTCAATGCTTCTCATTCAATGTGTTCACTCAAAAGGAAATGCAAGTAATGGAAATTCCAGACCCCAATGGGTGAGCCTCTTCCCCAGCAAGAGATCGCTTTACCCAGCATTTTTGCCATGAAAGCTCTTCTCACTGCTGAGCTGCAGCTAGGCACTTCTACTCACTAGCCTGCCAGAAAATCAGGGGGGTGCAATCTCAAATGACATCGTATAGAGACAAACGTAATTTATCACATCTAGTTTCACATTGATAGAGTTTATTCAAAAGATGCAGAGCTTCCCCAAAGGAGATTTATTCTAAGGAAGATCATGATACCAGTTGCAACTTTAATGCAAACATTGCTCATGATCAAAACCATGCTAAGCTCCTTAATATTAATATTAAATCAATGTCTTAAGTGATCACTTTGTTTATTACATTGAAGATTAAGACTCTACTCCTATAACACAGTTATGTAGGAATAAGTTCCACTTCTAAATGGACATGCATAGGATGGTGCTGCACACCATCAAATATAGACAGGGGTCAAATCATAAGTCAGATGTTATTATTCTGTAGAACAAAAATGCAAGAACAACAAATCAGTGCATACCTGATGCTAAGATTTCTCCATCTCTACTGAATTTGAGTGCATAGATTGTGTCTGTGTGTCCTTTTAACTCTCCCACCATCAAGCCATGACCAATATCCCACAGAAGCACTCTTCCATCTGTTGCCCCTGTTGCCAAGAATCTTCCATTAGGAGAAAATGCTAAGGAATGTATAGGTCCCTAAAGTAATAAAAATAAGCCAATTACAGAATTAAATTAGTTTCTAAATGCTCACTGTTATATAATCTAAGCAACTGCCAATTGCCATCTAGCCAACTGAGATCATTCATTTTCAAATATTACTCAAAATCAAACAATGTAATAAATGGGTATGCTTTTCATGGCTCAGAACTGCTCCCATAAGGTTGCCTCATCTTTGTGTTGTTGGAAAAAATAATATTTTCTTTTAAAAAAAATACTTTACTGATTAAGATCAATAAGACTGTGCATTAGATTGTCTGCAGTGATTTCTTTTTCCAGAACCAAAAGAAATAGTGCATGACTTCAAATAAGTACAGCTTATGTAAAGTGCACTCCTCAAAACTAAGATGGATATCTGTAATGCAAGACCTAATGTACTAACAGTTTAGCAAAAGGCTTGGTAGGAAGTGGGGGGGAATTGTTGAAATATAAACTGGATTTGGCTTCTTAGTCAACCAGCTTATTTAATTTACTACATTTTCAGACCACCTTTCTGTCCAACACACTTAAGACAGCTTTGTTGAAAAAAATGATTAAAAACTACAGTTTACAATCTATAAAGGCATTCTACAAAAGAAGCAAGAGGGAGGAAAAAAGGCAATTCAGTTACCAAAAGCCCATTTAGCCCAGCACCCTGTTTCCCATAATGGCCCAGCAGACACATAGGGGAAGGTCACAAATTAGACATGATGACTACTGTTACATTTGGATACCAGGTATAATGAAATCATTCTAGTGAGAATTTGACATTACTTTACCTTATGTCCTGTGAAAATTCTTACACAATTCCCATTCAGGACATCCCAAAGCCGCACAGTTCTATCTGCTGAGCCTGTAGCAACGTAGTTTGAGTTTGGGTGAAAACGTGTACATGTAACATCAGCAAGATGGCCAGCAAAGATCCGCAAAGGCTGGTAATGATCAGTAGCCCACAAGCTTTAAATCAGAACAAAGAACATTTAACAGAATGGAAATAAGTGATCCATAATATAGGTATTTGGAAAACAAAACAGGCACTTCCAAGCTGGCTGAATATGAGACTGCTTCAGGGAAAAATCATGATAGTAGGAATTCCAACTGTAATTATGAGAGGATCAAATGTTTCTCCATGCTCTAATACAGAGATCAGTGCTTTACAAAACACAGGCATCATAACTTCTTAGTTACAGGCTATGTCCTAGAGTGTAGCCATCACCAATGCAGAGATCAGTAGCTCACAATAGAGAACAAGGTTTACATCTAGATAAACTCACACTCATTCTTACCGAGCCACTCTGTCATGACCTCCAGATACAAAGTAATATCCATATGGAGAGAACTGTGTGTCCCATACAGGGTAATTGTGTCCTTTGTAGCCCACAAGACAAGAAAAAGTTAAGAGACTCCATAATCGGATACTGCCATCCTCTGAAGATGATAGCAAATAGTTCCTGGCAAAGTAAATAAACAGGTAGGTATATAAATAAGCAAATAATAAAAACAAATGTTCATACTAAAGTTATATTTGATATTCAGGTGCTTCAATACAAGATACTGTATCAGAAAGTGCAACTCAGGAATAATATATTTCAAGTGTTCAGCACAGCTCACGTTTACCAGGCCAATTTCACCCCAATTTTGCAGTTAAGAAAGTGGAGAAATGATGGCCTGCCTCCGTATGGCTGAGGTGAGAAATGCCCTGTAGATTTCCCAATTCATATTCATATACCTTTTACTGATTGCCTAGTACATGTTTTGCTGAAATCTTACTCATTTTTAAGTCAATTAAAAACACATAGCCCTTATTTTTGCAAATAGTAAACCATTTAGTGAAGTAAAATATGCTCTTTAATGTTCTCTTCACCTGATATCTTGAAACATTTATGGAATTCTTGGCAATGTATCCTGACACATATAGGGTCATTTTCTATGAAGGACTCTGAAGAGTAATTTATAATCTTTTTCTTAAAGAATATTATATTAAGAAATTATCCTGTACAAAAGAACTGTAGTTTTACCTATCAGGGCTGAAGCTGGTACCATAGACAGGTCCACTGTGACCACATAAAATCTTCAACTCACTTGCTGTTTTTTCATCCATGATCCTTTCTAAAACATCATCAGATTCTTTATCTATGAGACTGAGATCTGGATAGAAAAAAATCCTAACGTTTACATTTGGTAGAGATCATTAAAAGTGTTTAGTTCATAAAACAAAATTCAAAATCCACAGAAGAGCAATACATTTATTGGCCAACCTAATGCACAAAATATATTGTGTAAGCTTTCAAAGCTCCACTGGCTTCTTTATCAGGCAAAAGATGTTAAAAAAATCACACAGGAGAAGAAAAGTGACAATGTTAGAGTCACAGGCCTCTAACGTCATCACATTTCTTCTGTATGATTTTTAAACATCTTTTGCCAGATGAAGGTGTCTTGACATTTGATTGTCCAATTAGCAAGGGGATACATAAGGCTCTATTTTATCAACTGTCAGGACAATAAATGTTGTGACAATGGACATATATGACACCTGGACTGGCATGCACCTCTGGGGCATGGCAAATGGAGGATGGACTCGCAAAGGTTTATATAGTACAGAAGCAAACAAAATCAAAGTGCACAAGCATGACCCCCATATCTCCCGTAATAGCAGTGGCAACTGTCAGAGCATGTTAGCAACAGAGAAAAATTCACTCCACTGTTACTTTTCAACCTTCATATCTTTCCCTAGCCTGAAACGGCAAAGCAAATGCAAAAAGTATCCAACAAAGTCATTAATATGAGTTAACTTTTTCACAACCAACGGACAGCTATTAACATTTGGCCAGGATGATGAGAAAAATTCCAAAATCCATCTGCCTGGTGGCACAGGCCCTGCTCACTATAAGCAATTAGAACTATAAAAAATGAAGTCAAAACAATGTCATCTTTGTTGTTCAGATTGCTACTCCAAAAGTAATGTTTTTACCTGAGCAACCTCCCTCCATATGAACCCTTGTTGTGAAAGTTATAATGAGAATTATTACCTGCTGCTGATTTGACACTACGTAGCTTTTTGGGTGTCACAGACCATACTCTGACAGTAGAGTCAGCAAAGCCTCCAACAATCATGCTAGAATCATCTGTAATATCCACAGCTGTCAGGCCCTGTTTACACGAAGTTGCTATGTTAAGGAGTTTTTATAGATTCTAAAAATGTTTAATGACTACACATGCTCTGTTCAGGAAGTTAATAATCTGTAATCAGATTGAACATGGAAGTGGGAAATGCCACATTACAGAGCTAACAGTTTGGCAAGTTCTGGCTAGCCCGGGTAACAAGCCATTATTTGTAACTACCACTGACCCAGCCTCGTACAGAGGCCCCAATTCATATGTTATATCACATGTAGGATGGAAAGGCAAGCATGCTGCTCTTACACTGTAGGTCAGAACCGTGCAGGTGGGGTAGGGGCTCCTGTGTAACTCTGAGCTCCGTTTGTCCCCACCAGACCTGCAGATTCATTTTCTTTTGGCTCAGTCCTACAATAATGTTCAACAATGCCTCTGGGAAGTGTGATTTTGCATTTAATCATCTACCACCCCTAAACAGACTGAAATCCTTTTAAAAAGTAGTCAGAAAGGACCAACATGTCACTTGCTGTTTTTCATCAGTGGTGATATGTACGTAGGTTTCTCAGCACATTTACCAACTTAACTACTATAATCTAGTACTGGAGGACAGCAAAATATATAACAAACATTTTTTCAAACAAAAACATTAGGTATCTCAGAGCTTGAGTTCTTTGCAGGCACAGCTACCAACAACAATCCCAGCCACAAAGATATTTTATGATCTGTACCACTGCCAGTTTGACACACTAACCTGATATGCATTAAGGAATGTGTAAAAACAAATGGACGGCAAGCAGTCAGGACCAAGGCGTACACGCTTAGTAGCTTCCTTCATATTCATTATTTTATCCAGCTTATCAGAGTCCTTCAGCTCAGGAAGGGGGATTCTATATGGAGAATAACATACTTCAAAAAAAAATCCTCCAGATGTTGAACTACAATTCCCAGAGTTTTTAGCCATTAACTGTACTGGCCAGGGCTGTGGAGACCTGCAGTCCAACATCTAGGGGGCACTTTTTTAAAAAATTAACCAAATTAAACAGATTCTAATCCTGAGGGAGAATTTCAGACTTAACTATGGTCTAGTTTTCACTAAGACAGTAAATGTCTGTCCAGGCTGTATCACTTTAGATTATGTGGCGGCTCAACATGATTGAATGTTCCTCTATACAAAAAACAAAATGTCCTCTGCCCAGAAAGCTAGATGCCAAAAATAATGGGATAGAAAGAACCTCCCTGAAACCTGTTCTTGCCCCAGCCTTAAAGCATTTCCTAGAAGTGCTCTGGCTCCCAAATGACACCACTGAAATCTTGCACACACTGGCTGATTTCTTTAACTTCATACAGATCTGCTGGTAGTAGCAAAGAAAAAGTTAATTTGTCATGCCCACTGGGAGAAATGGTGCAAAAAAGTGAGAAAAAGGGATTGCTGGGGCCCTAATCCTCTGAACCAATATTACATACTGCTGAAAAGACTCTATATCCCTGCAATACACACTTACTTTAGAGTAAGTCCTAATTAATCTAGTGGCTTACTTCTGAATAGTTAGGCAAAGAACTGTGCTGACAGTGGATCTTTTCTAGTATAATATTACCTATTTTGAGGAGGAGCATTTGGGTCTTGCTTTTTACTTTTTGATCCAGTGCTGTCTTTTCTTGGTTTCTTCTTTTTTGGTTTTCCCTCCTCATTTTCTCCCTCTTCATCTTCATCATCCAAAGGAAACTCAATTTCTGGTTCTTTTAATAAGCCAAAAAAAACCTGCAACCAAAAGAAGAGTGTATTGGAATAAAAAATAATCTGGGACATAATTTTCATATAATAAGCAAGTAACTTTGGGGGGGGGCAGTGTCATACTGGGACACACTATCCTAAGAATCTAGGAAAAGTTATTTGGATCAGACCAAAAGCTGTGTAGTGCTTTATAGGGTTCATAAAGTAGCCAACAGATTCCTATGGCAAACCTTCAAGCATGTCATGAGTACAACAACAGACTTCCATTCATGCCTGCAAGCAACTGGTACTTCAGAGCATACTACTTTCAATATTGGACTTAGTATATAATCATCTTGACTACAAGCCACTGACAACCTTATCATCCAAGAATTTATCCAATATTTTACACTTTGTATACACTTATTTCATGTTGCCTCTTCCTCACTTTTTTTTAAAGCTAAACAGTCCTAAACACAGTAACCTTTTCAGTTCCTCAATCATTTTAGTGGTTCTTTTCTGTGCTTTTCCCAGCTGTACAATATCATTTTTCAGATGTGGTGACCACACAATATTCCAAGTATAGTTACACCACAGACCTGTATAAGAGTAGTATATATTGATGGTTGCATTTTCATTCCTTTTCTAATTGTATTCCGTGTGGAAATTGCCTCCCCCTGCCTTTTTTTTTTTTTTGGGACAGCAGTCATACACAAGGCCAGCATTTTCATCAAACTATCCACCATGTCCCCCAATCTCTTGCTTAGTCACTGCTGATTCAGATTCCATCACTCTGCCTGTGAAGGTGATGGGCCATCCAGTGTGCATCACTTTCCATTCACTGAATCAAATACATAAACAAATAAAGTTGCCATTCAAATGCCCATTCCTCCAATCTGGAGATAATAATTTGGCATTCTCTGCAATCTGTTTTTGTTCCAACATAACAAAACACAACTGTAAATAATTTGATATTGTTATTAGCAAGCTTAAGTCACACATGGCCGATCCTTTATTCCAGATCATTTATGGAAGCATCAGCCCAATCCTCAGATACACATGTCTTAGGGACATGTTACACTTCAGAGGCGGTATAAAAAATCAGCAATTCACATCTGAGTTATTTCAGAATGGGGTGTTGCTTTTTAGCTTTTTTGTAACATTTAGAAATTCACCTCTTTACACTGCTATTTACCTAAGTTTCTTAGACTGTCTTCCTGAAAACATCAGCTTGGCCAATGACATATAACCTATATCTTCTGCCATAAGGATAGATTAAAAACAATCTATTTATCTTATCTGAAATATCTTTATCCTACTTCAGTACTCCTCCAACTCTGCTGTCATCCAAATGCAGAACTTTCTCCACAGCCAGTTTCCTGTTCTTAATATATTCCCAAAATTATTTATTGCTGTCTTGATACTAGTAAAATATACTCCTCCAAATCTTTTTTTTTTTTTGCATCTCCTACTATCCCCTTGCATCTCATTTGTGCAAATTGCTTTCTGTTTCGCTTCATTTCAGCTAGATTTCTCATTCCTGTAAGAACTTTCTTTTCCACATTGCTTGTTAATCATGGTGGTAACCTCTTGATCTTTATATTACCTTTTGGGCCTGTCATATCCATCCAAATAAGCCTCTATTATTATGGATTTTAGACATCACATCAAACAATTTTGGAGATACATGATTCTCTTGACCTTCTTTTCTTATAAGTACCCTCATTTTAGAGAAATTTCTTTTTTTGTGACAATGTTGGGGTTCCTGAGCACTTTTCCAGGAACATATAAATTAAATATGATAGCACTGAGATCACTGAAAAATAAAGAAACAATCAAGTCTTACAATTAAAAGCAGTTATTTAATAACTGGCAGTAATTTGTTACAGAGGTCAGTAACAAAATTCTTTTCTCTTTTGCATCATTGATTGCATTAAGAAAAATAAAGTTAAAACATCTGTTTTAAGTCTGACAATCCAGATAGCTACTTTAATGGTAACTAACACCGTAAGTGTACCTAAACATGTCCCTACCCCCCCCACCTATTTCTGTAGCACCTAACCAAACTGATAATATATTTAAAATAATCTTTTGCCATTTGTTTAAAAAATGGCTTGCAACGTGGTATGGAATATTGCTTTCAATGTGGAAGGATAATTGCATGATTCCTGGATTACTGGTACCAGAGGATCAAGTAAGGAAGTTACATATATGCAACCAGACTCCTCTTCTCACTGCAGTCCAAATAAAGCTGAGTATAAAAATTTTTACATTAAGGTAATGAAATACATCTAATTCTGAAAAGCGGCTATGTAGCTACTATAACAAAGACAGAAAACAGTGGCCAGGTTGGTAATAATTCAAAATCAAAGCAATATCACATTCAAAATTAAAGAACAAAAAAACCTATTCACAGAGATAACTTAAGGAAGGTTCCACTCAACCAGCTTTCTTTCAATCCATCCCTTAAAACTGACTTTCTGTTTGAACTCAATTCATCTTTATTTACCAAAAGATGTACAAGAAACAGAGTATATTAATCTGACACCTTTGAACTGGGGTGGACAAAGTGCAGCCCATACTTTGAAGCCCCTAAAGTCCCCCAGGGGTCTTTTTTTTTTGTTTTTTGTTTTTTTGTAAAAATTGCCTGAGATGCCCTCTGGATGAGTGTGGGAACATTTCTGCCATATTTTGGAGCCCCCAGACCATTTTAGGCCCACAAAAGTATTTTTTAAAACTTGGAAGTAAATCAGAAATTACTTTCAATCATGTCCTGTTTTGAAAAAAAGGCCTCTCCTGGGCTTAAAATGGCACAAGAGGATCTAAACAGCAAAAATGTCTCCTGCAGCCCCTATGGAGTGCTGACAGGCATTTGAGGGATGAAAAAAATTAGGGGATTTTGTGGGGGTGGGGTGAGGCCTTTCCAGGACTTCTAAGGGATTGATGTCTAGCCTCCTGGTTGTTCACCCAATTTTGATCATTTCTCAGATTTATTATCCCAAGATACACTCCTAGTTTTGTATCAGCTGTGATTAAATTAACCAGTTTTCATTTTTGTCCAAACTAGAAAATATGGTTACCAGCTTTGGAACAAGCCAATTTCAAACTGTGGTTCAATATCTGGGCTTTCTCTAAACCAGGAAATTGGAAACTGTGGTTAATTAGAAACTTAAGGAATTAATTGTGTCTTGTGCATATAGGATGAGCTGAGATATGATCATCTGAACTGCATAAGCCACAAATGTTATCTAACAAAATATCCATGATGATCTGTGTAGTAGCAATGTCATACCTTTGCTTTATTAGCCTCTCGTTTTGCCTCTCCTGCCAAACTTCCCACCATAGCATCTATCTGTTGTTTACTGCGAGGCATTCCATCAAAAATATCAATGTAAAGATGTTCTTGTACAATATTCCAGATCTGATTGTTCTGTTTTTCCTGAAGGTGTCTCTTCAAAAGCTGGTAAGAGTCACGGGAAATGCGTAGCACAAACTTGCTTGTTCGGAAGTCCAACATTGTCTCATTTCCTCTCATGTGCTCTTTTTTGGTTAAACTTGATAAGACACGTAAATCATCTTGGTAATAACATTCCTGATCCCCATGAAACCTAAAAAAACCCAAAAGACACATGAAAGATGGTTAAGAGGAGAGCTTCTGAAGAACATCACTTCTGTGATCCTGAGAAGAATATAGTAGTAAACTAATATGAATGTAATTTAAAAGGTAGCCTTTATTCTGGTTACTCATACCAGATGAAAGTTGCTCTCTAATGTACAGAAGCACATACTCAGGATTTATAGAATGTGCTACAGCATGTAACTTTTACTTCCTATCAGTAGCATCCTTTGACATTAAACCATAAAACCAAAGCAGACAAGACGAGAAAAACACTTCAAAGACCTCAATACTCCCAAAATATTTTAAAAATTCAAGATGCCAAAGGGGGGGTTCAGGCTTAACGCAAATAGTTGTCCCCACCACTTTGACCCCAAGCCCAGTGAGACTATGACTTGCACTCAGCCTTATCCAAAATGAGAAAACAGAGCAAGAAAGAGCAACTGTCATGGGTATGTGTGTGCTGTCCTTGTGACAGGCCACTCCACTCGCATTTTCTGCTGAACAAATCCAGAAGTGACCCTGGTTTGCATTTCTGCCTTTCTGTTTTTTGTGTTGCAGAGTGGCTGAATGTGTGTGGAAAGGTTAACTGCTGCTCCAAGGGCAGTGATTTGACATTTTTCAGCAAGATAAATTGACAAGATTTTTTTTAAAGTGCCTGGATTTGGAACAGGATGTCTGGAGGGTACTACGGAGATGTGTAGAAACATGGGAAGCACATGCAGATTGTGGATCATACTTTCCCAATACATGCAACACTAAGTTTCAGTATTACATTGCTGTCACACTACAGAAGAATTCTGTAATTATTAGACCAGGAACTTATAGAAGCAGAAATGTACATGAACATTTTCTGAACTTGAACCACACCATAAAACAACAGTTATCCCGAGTGAAATATCTGTATTTAAATACAGCAAGTCATACAGTAACTGCAAATATCTTAGCTGTGTCATATGTTACTAATCAACACATTATTCTAGGTCACTTCTACACTGCACTGCTCTACACAGATCCTAAGGAGAACGAGGGCCTTTCTGCACTAGACTGTTATAGTGCTATTATTCCACTTTCAACATCCTATGGAATCCTGGGGTTTGCAGTTTAGGGAGGGTCATTTAGAATTCTCAGCCAGAGAGTTTTGGGCCCAGTAAACTACAAACCCCAGAATTCCACAGGATGTTGAAAGTGGAATAACAGCACTGTAATAGTGTAGTACAGAAAGGCCCTGAGTGTTTAGCTCCAGGCGTTGAGTACCATAGGCCATTCCTGTTGGAAAAGAGAATTCCCCTTTCTCAGCTTGTAAAAGTATATCATTTTTCAGTATAACTCAGGCATATCTGGTTCTTGTCCTCAATACTGGTCTAAGAATAAATGCTATAGACTCTCTCTTGTCTAAGCATATTATGCTTCACATTAGACAGGAATATCTATAACAACTAGATAAAATTATTGCATCTAACTAGTAGTGAAAACACCCAAACTGAGTATAAATGAACAAAAAATTACTTTTCAAAGAATGACTTGGCTTCATTTTCATGCCCATTGTAGACTAGTTCCAGGTACATGTGTACAAAGAGAGGGTAAAAAAGCTGTGACAACTCAGCTCGATGACAGTCCAAAGCACATTCAATAAATTGCTTCAGTCCACTGTAGTATTCTTCATAAAGCGCTGGGTCTCCTTGTTGATTGTACGCAGACAACACTGCACTCACATCTGGCTGATCTTCCACAAGGACACCAACTGCAAAGCATTAACAAACGTAGATAAATCAAGACTTGGATTCTGTGTGATGGTATGTTTAAATACTAAACACTGAAAGCTCCCTAAAACAAGGTCTTCTGTTTTGTTCAATTTAAGTCATGAAGTGGCACGCACACCAATAGCACAATTTTAGTAACTATTAATAACAAAGACACACAACAGATAACTACAGAACAGACAACAGACTCAATAAACAATACACACATTTCTCACCAGCTAAACACATGTATGAAAAACTGCTATATTAATAAACCCTGCAACACTCAAGTATTCTAGTTCAAAATGACAACTCCCTCTATAATAGTGTTATTGTTGTTAACTGCTGTTAAATTTGGCTCATGGCGGCCCCATGAATGAGTCACCCTGTTATCAACAGACCTGATCAGGTCTTGCAAACTCAAAGCTGTGGCTTCCTTGATTGAGTTTATCCAACTATAATATGGCTTCCCTACTTTTCTACTGCCATCTACTTCACCAAGCACTAGTAAGACATGTCTTCTCATGATATGTCCAAAGTACAACAGTCTCGGTTTAGTCATCTTGGCTGATAAGGAAAGTTCAAGTCTGATTTGTTCTAAAATCCATTTACCTGTCTTTTCAGTAGGCCAGGGTATCTGCCAAATCTTTTCTCTAGCACCACATCACAAAAGAGTTGATTCTCTTCCTATCACCCTTCCTTAATGTCCAGCTTTCACAATCATATGTTATCTGTAACAATCATCACTCAAAACTATTATTAACCAACACAGTGAAGGAAAGAGGTTTTCAAGAACAGAATCCTTACAGAATTGTAGTCCTTATTTACTATTCAAGATACATACAGATTACAAGCAGTAAACACAGATTACAACACATGAAAGAGCATATATGTTTTATGGAAAATATCGCGGTTGTGACATGTTTCACTCCCACCAAAAGCGCAATACTCATGTGAGAAAAATTCAAGAGGGGGTCAACAGAGCTTAATCATCCAGCCACTACCTGCCCACACATCCAGGCAGCACATCTTTTACAGGGAATGGGATTTAATGCACATCTGCAACACCAATCCAGCTTTCCCTCACTGTTTGATGTAAGTTACTTGTGAGTTAGAAACTAAGCAACTTGTATTCAAGGAAGAAGAATGACTGGACTGGATAGCAATATAAGAATTGCAAATGGTCCTATTCTTCCTACCATCATGAATAAAAATACCAGATATCATAGTGTTTTAATTCTATTTACAGCAAAGATGGGAAATATGCATTCCTTTGGATGTTGTTGAATTGCAAATCCCATCATTGCTAATTAGTATAAATAATGGTGAAGAACACTGGGAGTTGTAATCCAACAATATTTGGTAGGCTGCATGATTCCCATCCTTGCATTATAGGCACTGATGACAGCTTCAGTGGAAAGTTCTTGTGCGAGCAGTACCGCTTTCAGTTCTGAGATGCATTAAAGAATAAGAGGGGCAGGTTGGAGATATGAAGAATTTGTGTACCTCCTATTGCCCATCAAGTCATATTCAGATGTTTACATATGTGCTTGTATTTACACATAGATGTGGGCAGGAGAGAGGGTAAGTAGGCAAGGTTCTGTTGATGTCAACATGTTGTAATGTAATAGTAATGCTTCAGGTGAAATCAAAACATTACACAGAAGGCTGACTTTCTGTACTGTACCCTACATAAAAAATTCAGTTGAATACTGACTAGCATTAAACTATGCTCTACAGAAAGATAACTACAGATTGGAAAGAATGTAAATGACTGTTGTCATCTCCAAATTATGGAAGATATATGATTAGGAGCAGTAGTCCAAAGCAGAGAGCCAGCATGATGTAGTGGTTTGAGTGGTGGACTACAACTCTGAAGACTAGCATTCAATTCTCTGCTTAGCCACTAGATGACTTTGGGCAAGTCACAGACTCTCAGTCTCACAGGAAAGCAAAGACAAACTCCCTCTGAAGAACAGAAAATGTTGACAAGAAAATCCCATGATAAGAGTCATCCTGGAGTTGTAATAAATTGCAAATAACTTGGAGAAACACAACAACAACAACAACGAACAAAATCCAAAGCACTGCTGGGGGTTCAGATCTTTGTTTCAGGCTGCTGTGATGAATAAGAAATTGGCAACCAGAAATCAACTTTTATTTTGCATACCATGTCCAGTGTTCCAGGCAGTCTTTCTATTTCCCCTGCTTGGCAAAGACCATGCCGTATCATCCAAAAGTCAACACATTTGCTAGCCATTTGCTTTCAACTCATTTCTGATTTATGGTGACCCCAAGGTGAACCTATCACAGGGCTTTCTGGGGCTGAGAGTGTGTGAGGTGCCCAAGGTCACCCAATGGGTTTCCACGGCAAAGCAGGGAATCAAACCCTGTTCTCCAGGACTGTAGTCCAATGTTCTAACTACTAATGGCTCCATCAGAAAATAAATTAACTATTCCTCTGTAAGTGTGGAATTGCACCTCTGTCTAAGAGCCCTTTATGCTACAGAATTTTAACACTAGGATTCATGACCATACCATATGGAATCCTGGGATATAGTTTGATGAGGCTCTAGAGCTTTCGGGCTTAAGAGTTTAAGTACCATTTCTTAAACTGCATATCCCAGGATTCTATAGGCTCCAACCACGGCAGTTGAAATGGAATCATAGTGTTATAGTAGTATAGTGTGAAAGGACATCTTTCTATATCTCAGCTATTGTAAGTGATTTCAAGCTTTAACACAACTGACAAATTATTCAGTCAAACTAAACAGAGATAATTAAGGGAGAATGTAAATAGAACAAATGGAAGTGTTTGTGTAGGAGAAAGACATGAAAACATGACATAAAAACACTAACTTTTTAAACTTCCTTATCATTACCACTAGCAATAATTTCTAGCATGATCCTTTATTTGCAATCTTCCATTTGGTTGAAATGGGATGTTTCCATCTCCCATTCCTCATTACACAAGATCTTCTAAATTCTAGTTCTATAACTGTGAAGGAGTCTGCCATCCAGACATTTGGGAACATGAGCTCCTCTTGATTACCCTTTCGCCATTGTAGTTTAAATGTTAAATTGCACTGTTTTAGTACTGTGAACTGCTTGGGGACTCAGCTAAAAAGAATAACAGTGTAAAGAACAGCTTTTCCAATAAGCACTTTTTCTAAAAAAAAAAAAGGGGGGGAAGTGGTATGTTAATTTGAAACGTCTACTTCCAAGACAATCAAAGTCTCCAGCGTAAGATCAAACGGCCTGACCACAGCAGAGAACTAGCTGTCTCCAGGTATGAATTAAGACACTTTGATTTTGACCCCGCCTGTCATTACTGTAAGGCAGCCGTAGTTAGAGAGTCAGCGGCTAACAGGATCCCTTCTGAAGGGAGCGACACATACAGGCCATTTCCGCACTGGACTGTTATAGTGCTATTATTCCACTTTCAACATCCTATGGAATTCTGGGGTTTGCAGTTTAGGGAGGGGCCCTTGGATGTTGAAAGTGGAATTACAGCACTGTGGCCATTTCCGCACTAGCCTTTTATAGCGCGATGATTCCACTTTCAACCTCCTCTGGAATCCTGGGGTTTGCAGTTTCGGGAGGGGCCGGCCGGCCCCTCCCGAAACTGCAAACCCCAGGATTCCAGAGGAGGTTGAAAGTGGAATCATCGCGCTATAAAAGGCTAGTGCGGAAAGGCTTATCACAGTCTAGCGGGGCAACGGCCGCAGTCTCTTTCGGCTCTCACCTTTGGCGGGGGGCCCCAAGGGCGCTGCCGGCGGGACCGAGGCCACCGCCGGAGAGATGGCAGTCCCGGCCTGTCCGAAGGAGACCGAGCCAAGAAGCACGTCCCCAGTGCCGGGGGCCCCGGCCCCGCCGCCGGACTCCGGTCCTTCGCCGCCGTGGGTCGCTTGGGCGCCGGGCGCTGAGGAATTGGACTCAGCCTCGTCGGCGAGGAGCCGGGCCTCCCTCCGGAGGATCTCCTCAGACTCGCGGAGGTTGTTGCGCCGCAGGAACTGAAGCACCGCCAGCAGCGTCTGCCGGTCGGTGGGGAGCTGGGAGGCGTTCGGCGCAGGGCTGGGAGTCGCCGGCGGCGGCGGCGGCGGCGGCGGCTTCGAGTCAACGCCTCCCGCCAACGGCTCCCCGTCGGTCAGGAGCGAGACCGGGGCGGGGGCAGAGGCGGCGGGAGGCGGAGGAGGAGCGGCGGCGGCGGCGGCGGCGGCTGCCGCCGTGGCTGGGGACTGGGGGACGGCGGGCGGCGGTGCCCCTGCATCCGGGTCTGGCTTCACGGTGACCGCCTCAGCCGGCTCCTCCGGCAGAGCCGCCATCTCCTTCTTCCTCCAACCAGGAGCCTCGCTTCCCACTCGGGGAGCCCGCGGCTTTGCGACAGTCCGGGCACAGAAGCCTGGCGTGAAGCGAGGAGAGCGCGCGACACACCCGCGCTTCCTTTACGGCACTTCCGCTTCCGTACGGCTTCGTTGAAATACGTTGGTTTGCGTTTACAGGTTATCTTTGTGTATAGGGCCTTTCCACACTAGACTGCTATAGTGTTATTATTCCACTTTCAAGATCCTATGGAATCCTGGGGTTTGCAGTTTAGGGAGGGGCATTTGGAATTCTCAGCCAGAGACCTCTTTGGCCTCAGTAAAATACAAACCCCAGAACTCCACAGGATGTTGAAAGTGGAATAATAGCGCTATAACACTGAAGTGCAGAAAGGCCCTATGTTACTGACATAAAAAAGAAATCTCAAAAAGACAGAAAGAGAGAGGAAATAAATGGATTTACATGTCAAAATACCGCCCGAGTTTCTTAAACTGGACGTATTTAAGCAAGGCTGCAAACTCAAGAGTGGAAGCTTGTGTGTCAAGTTTAGACTTGCGGCTCAATTGTAGCCGCCAACATTGATCAAAACTGGGAGACTTTTGACCAAGATGACAGAAGTTATTGAAGAAGAAGGAAGCTGCGGGAGGTAGCAGTGGATGGCTTTTGCCAAAAAGTACCGGGAAGGGCAAAATCTCGCCCCCCTGTTGAGTGCAAACTACTCTTGGACTTTGAACTCACTTTGCAGAGTGGAGGTTAAGTTGCTGAAGAAGGAGGAAGTGCCAGAAAGAGAAACTAGGGCCATTTCCGCACGAGCCTGTTCTAGCGCGATGATTCCACTTTCAACCTCCTCTGGCATCCTGGGGTTTGCAGTTTCGGGAGGGGCCGGCCGGCCCCTCCCGAAACTGCAAACCCCAGGATGCCAGAGGAGGTTGAAAGTGGAATCATCGCGCTAGAACAGGCTCGTGCGGAAATGGCCTAGGGTCATTTCCACACTAGACAGTCCGGCCCCTCCGTCAACTGCAAATCCCAGGATTCCATAGGATGTTGAAAGTGGAATAATAGCACTATAGCGGTCTAGTGCGGAAATGGCCTAGGATATTTTTAAAGCAGCAGGAAGACGTGGAATGACAGAAGCTTAATCAGGACTCTCTGACGGATCGGGACAGTTGGACAGTTGGAGAGTACGGGCTGGATAGAACAGCTGCAGCCCTTTCCTCTCATACGTTCCGAGTGCAAGTCTTCTCCCCACAGCACAGCAACACGACAGTCAGTACCCACAAAACTAGCACATTCCTCCCTATACAATTTTTTTTTTTTCAAAAACTGAAGTTTCAAAAGTGTAGCTTGATTGTGTTGAAAAGTCACTGGATAGCAATGTCCATATGCTCAACCGGCCATATTTTTTAAACTGTTTTATTTTTAGTACAGTTTTAAATCAGGACGTTTTATGCAACCTTTCAAACGACATATGCGTGTATATATGTGTGTGTGTTTATGTATATATGTATGTATATGTGTGTGTATATAAATAAATGTATTTATTTATATTTATATATATAAATCTCCACTGGGAGAGGCGGGATAAAAATAAATTCTATTATTATTATTATTATTATTATTATTATTATTATTATTATTATTATTATTATTATTATTAAAAATTATATATTGCCCTGAGTGTATTAAATACTTTTCTGTAGGTGGAACCATTTATTGGTATGCCTCACGGTGAAGAAAATCAATCTGTATTTTGAGTCTGGAAAACGAACTTTGGTTCCAGATCTCAGTTAATTGCGTCATGCAGACTTTCTTGTCGTCAAAAGCAAAGATGAAGAAAAAACTCAATTTCCCAGAAGACCTAGCGAGAATAACTATGTGAAGGACACAGGTGCCCTAGCAGTCTACGCGCCAACCGGCGGTGCGCATGCGCTCTGGGTTCCTAGTCACGCTTGCGCTGTTTGGCGAGGCGGTTCAGGGGGCGGGATGGCGTAAGGGGGCTGAGCAGCGGTGCCTGAGGCAGTCCGCCTTTGGCGAAGAATTTGCTTTTCCAGGGGCTTTCCTGGTCGTGTCTTGTGGGCCGAGGCGGCCTGGCCGTCCGTTTTCCTCAGAGACGTGGCGATGAGCGAAGGGTTCGTGGTGGAGGGTGCCGGTGAAGGGCTGGGAGGAGACGAAGCAACCGCCGCCGCTGCCCCAGAAGCGCCTGGCTGCTCCGGGGCGGGTTCCCGCTTCGAGAAGGGAAGCCCTTCAGAGTCCAGCGGAGAAGGAAACGAAGAAATGGAGGAAGAGGAGGAGGAGGAGGAAGAAGAGGAGGAGGAGGAGGAAGAAGAAGAGATGGAGGAAGAGGGGGGCCTAGAGCCCTTCGGGGCTTTTGCGATGCAGGAAGATGAAGCGAATGCAGATGAGGTAAGGCGGTTAGGATGAGGTAAGGGGGAATCATAGAATCATAGAAATGTAGAGTTGGAAGAGACCCCAGGGGCCATCCAGTCCAACCCGCTGCCATGCAGGAACACCCTCAAAGCACTCCCGACAGATGGCCATCAAGCCTCTGCTTAAAAACCTCCAAGGAAGGAGCCTCCACTACAGCATATTCCACTGCCGGACAGCCCTGACTGTCAGGAAGTTCTTCCTGAGGTTCAGGTGGAATCTCCTTTCCTGCAGCTTGAATCCATTGCTCCTTGTCCTCCTCTCTGGAGCCGCAGAAAACAAGCCCTCTCCCTCCTCTACGTGGCATCCCTTCAAATATTTAAACATGGCTATCATGGGGAGAATAAGACCACGCTCAAGTAAAGAAAGCAGCAGTTAGTAGTAGTTAGAGCAGTGGAGAAGGGTTAAAGAGGCCCAGGTTCAAAATATTTCTTGGCTCAGTGGGTCATCTAGAATCTTTTACCATTTCTTAGCCTAGCCTGCTTTATAGGGTTGTTGTGAGAGCAAAAGAACAGCAATGGGAACCAGTTCATCCCTAGAGTTTGTTAGAGGAAGGTTGGGTTATAAATGTAACACATAGTGCTTCCCAGGATATGCAGTGAGCTTTCAAGACATTTCCAATTTTTGGTGATGCAGAGGCGTTAATGTGTCACGGGGTTTTCTTGGCAAGTATTTGTTCAGAGGGGGTTTGCCATGGCCTTCGCTGAGGCTGAGAAAGTGTACCATGCCCAAAGTCACCAAGTGGGTTTCCATGGCCGAGCAGGGATTCAAACTCTGGTCTCCACAGTCGTAGTCAAAGGCTCAGACCGCTCCACCACACTGGCTTTCTTCCCAGGATATTTTATGGTAAACACTACTAGCAGGTGCAATGGTTAGAGCAGAGCTTTCCAAACTTTTCATCTTGATGATACACTTTTTGGACATGTGTCATTTCACAACACAGTAATTCAGTTTTACTAGCAAACCAGAGTTAAACAGCAGGAAGGCATCCCCCCGACCCAATCCTGGCTTGCTACCATCACTGTCGCCAAAGAAAGACCCTGGTGAGGGCGCAGCAGCAGGAAAGGCAGCCCCCCCACCTGATCCTGGCTCGCTGCTGTTGCCCTCATCAAGGAAGGACCCTGGCAAAGGTGGCAGCAGTGGGAAAGGCAGTACCCCTACGTGATCCTGGCCGACTCCTGTTGCCTCACCAAGAAAAGACCCCAATGAGGGCGACGGTAGCAGGAAAGGCAGCCTCCCTTCCTGATCCTGACTTGCTGCCATCACCTTCACCAAGAAAAGACCCCAAGGAAAGATGCCTTCACCAAGGAAAGACCGGTAAGGGTGGCAGCAGCAGGAAAAGCAGCCCCTCTACCTGATCCTGGCTCACTACTGTAGCCCTCATTGAGGAAAGACCCTGGTGAGGGCAGCAGCAGTGGGAAAGGCAGCCCTCCTACCTGATCCTGGCAGAGAGGTTTGGTAGGGTCTTTCTCAGCCTGGGGAGGCGACACACCTGCAGACTTCAGGCAACACACTAACATGTTGCAACACACCATTTGGAAAGCTCTGGGTTAGAGAGTTGGATTTGGTTGTAATGAATTCAAGTTCATATCCTTGCTTAGTTTGACTGTCTCTCAGTACCTTTTGTGGCAAGGTTATTATAAGTGTAAAATACTGCTTTGACTTTCTTGAGGAATGGGTGTTGTGGTTTAAATATGTGATAACTTTGTTTTCCCCTGCAAACATGTGCACCTTTACTATGTTTTTTCATGATATCAGATTTCTTGAATGCCGCAGACAGAACAGATCTCCCATGATTTATTTACTTTATATATTTGCATACCAGCTTTCAGTTACATGGCTGCCAAAGTGGTTCACAGTAAAATAAAATAAAACAAGACAGTAACATTAGTATAAAAGAAATTCATGTCTTGTCTGAAATCTTCTACAGCTTCCAAGATGACAATTGTCAATGAAGCTTGTTATGTGAAGGTATGGCTTAAGTACATACATTCATTGATATTCTCTCTGCACAGAAATACTTCTTATCACATGGGGTGAAGGCAGTATTTCTCTTAAGCTGCACAGGCTCTCTTACTTGTGGAAGTAATAGCCTGAGCTCCCTCCTGCACTCAGTTACAAATCAAAAAGCACACTACTCTTGCCTCTTTATACCCTTTTTCCCCAAAGTGGTTTTGAAGTCCTGTTGTTTAAGAGGGAACTTAATGTATATTCAATATTTTAACTTCTTGGTAAATCTTCAGTGTTTTTAGCAAATAAATTTTAAAAATATTCTGACATTTTTCTTTTCATTTGCAGCGCATGATTAATCTCTCTGAGCTGACACCATATATTATGTGTTCCATCTGCAAGGGGTACTTTATAGATGCCACAACCATCACAGAATGTCTTCATACATGTATGTAGTGGTACAGATTTCTTGTTCAAAATAAGCTTAACTTTACATATAGAGAAGGATCAGTTCTGGAAAGCTTGAACAACTTCAGCAATCCATTTGAGCAGTCAGAGAAGGTTCTTGCCCTTCTCTACTTCATCTCTAATTTCGTATCAGTTCTGAAATTTAATTTAAAACAAAAACATGTTCTAAAAATATTTTAATTTCTTGCATCTGCATTTAGTGTTCTGCCTCCCACATACAGAAATAATTGTCTTATCATGAATTTCTGCTGCTTCTTGACTTCACTGTCATGTATTAGGCTGGTATATGGATGGCCACATGGCAATCCAAACCTACAGCATGTTCTCCAACCCCCAAATCAATGGAGTTACTTGTTGGTGCTGATACCTGAAGTGCCATAGCTAGAAGATGCTGCTCTGTTGGCAAAGCAAGAGTAGAAAGCTGGGTTCTTAGTATTTATCTCGTGTTTATTCAGTGGAACGGCCTCATGCTGCCGAATTGTTTATTTATATCCTGCCTTTCTCCTAAGGCACGACCCAAGGCAGCTTGGAAATCTAAAAAGCAACTTGATACTAGCTTAAACTATTTGTTTGTCAGCTCTGAATATCTTTGGTTTTCATTGTTTCTGGCAAAAATGTATTTCACATTACTGGGCATCTGATCTTTAAAATAGAGAGACATGCCAGTAATGGAGCCTGAGACTTTCTGGAGGCAAAGCATTGTGTTTTGCCACTGAACATGGGTACTTTGTTGAACTACATATTGGCATATCCCATGACCATCACACAGCATATTTGAGTCACAGTTACTACACTTGGCTCCTCACTTTTTGCCTTTGGATACCAGTGTTATAGGAAAAAGAATATTAAGTATAAACTACTCAGTTTGCTAGCAGCTGAGGGAGTAAGACAGGATAAACTGCAGTCGTTACAGTTGCAATAACTTAGTGAGAAGGGGTGATATGTCATCCCAGAGCAATATTGATTAAGATAAGATCAACTCTATTTAATTATATTATTGTATGCATGTTGCTGATATTCCAGATTGAAGACTGTTTAAACCAAAAACTAAATATTTAAAGAAAAGATGGATAATAATGATAATAATAATAAATAATAAATACATATTGCTTTTCCTTATGCAGATCTTATTGCTGAAACCTCTTCATAAGCCATTTCAAATATGTTTTTGATCCAAAATCAAGCTGGAAGTTTACTTAAGCAACACTTCCCTTTTCACTTTGTAAATTCACTTTGTAAATACAATTCACCCACATTCTAACCAACACTTACTAACATACTACACTATATTTAGTAATTGTGTGCTACCTGATAATAAACTTGTAACTATAAATTTATTTTTACAGTCTGCAAAAGCTGCATAGTTAGACATTTTTACTACAGTAACAGATGTCCGAAATGCAACATTGTAGTGCATCAGACACAGCCTCTTTATAATATCAGGTAATCATCTTAAATATTATTTACTATTTATATCTAGTTGGTTTGAAAAAAAAAAAAAAAGATGGTTTTAGGGCAACATTCATATATTTATTCTACACTGTACTTGTTTTAATATTGGAATGTAAAGAATAGTGCAAAGCAGGCATAAGGAAGACTTTTGCTGCTCCTCAGAAGAAATTTATCAGCCTGCAGAATATTATTAATTTCTTTTACTCTCAAAAAGCAAAGAAATGTTGCATATTAAGAAGAGTTGCTTTCTCCTGGAAACTTTTCCATTTGGTGGCCACTTCTGAGGTTTCGGATCTCCCACAGTATACCAATAATAGTGAAATTGGTTTTGCAGTTGTAACCTGTTGACTGTTACCTTAGTTCTCTTCCAAAAATTTCTTTGGGAAAGACAGGGTCATTCTCATAGTAGTCTACAACTGTAAATGAAATGTGTTTGTGTATAATTAATGTATTTTGATTTAATAAATATCTTCTAATCTATTCCTATAGGTTGGATCGACAGTTGCAAGATATAGTATTTAAATTAGTTGTCAACTTGGAGGAAAGTAAGTCCTGCATTTTGGTCTTGCTAGTATTAATAAAACAGAATGACAAGCTTAACTAGAGAGTATTGGAGTGCCAAGCACTTTTTGTATTGCGTAATATTCCCAAGTCACCATCTTTTAGATTCTTGAGATCAGAGTTCTCTGTCCTCTGTGATCGTCACTTGCTGCAGTAAAAGAAATTCTCTTGCCCTGGATATGCTGCAAGCTAAGATGATCACATTTCATTTTATAAGATTTTAGACATTATAGAAAGACTTGAAATCTGGTTGGGAACAGCTGAAACAATACCAGAATACTGAAAAAGTCTGGTTTCTAATCATCAGAACGTATAGCTTGATTGAACTATACAACAGGTAGTCTATCTGTTTCTTTGTCCTTTTCACCTTCTTTTCATCTTCTCCCCAACAATTTGGTGGTTACAGTTTCTGTAACCCACACAGTCTTTGTTTCTGTGTCCATAATTCCTTCCCTTCTCTAAGTCTGTTTGAACATTCCAAATGTCAAATCATATTCCGTCTGAAAGATAGTAGGGGACTATTTCTAACGTACTTCCATAAATTTAAGTTTGGGGCCTCATTTCTTACTTGAATTCTTTTACGAATATTGTTCTTATCGTTTGTGCTTACAGTTTGCTCATAGTTCGACTAGCGTGATCAATACCTGTGGAATAAAACCAGCAAAAAACAAAGATTCCAAAGCACGTTCTACAAGTTAGGCTATCTGGTGCTAAATAATTGTGTATTTGAAGCAGAGAGAAGCACTAGAATACAAAGAAGCATATTCTGTCCTAAAGATTTGCTACAGTTATATTTATTTGCTTTTTAAATTATATACTGAAACACATTGGCGATTTTATAAGTCTTATTAAAAATCACTATATATCTCAGCGCTATCACTTTGAGGCTTTGCTTTCTTGTTTCCTGGTGTTCAGCATTTTTATAAGTCACTTAATGGTGTAAATGTATGACAAATCCTGGGTTTGGTAGTTGCTGCTGTCAATGTGTTTTCAAAATTATCCCTTAAGTTCCTATACATTGTATTTCTCTTCTTGAGCAAAACAAAAAATTATGCATTGAATATTTTAGGAGAGAAGAAACAAATGCACGATTTCTACAGAGAGAGAGGTCTAGAGGTACCAAAACCTGGTAAGTTTACAACTGCTGTGTATATTACAGTTGAATATTATAATATTCATACTGTTTTCTGCTACTTGATCATGTAGTTCAGCTTTCTGACTACAGACTATGATTTGTCCAGAGGGATATTCACTAGCAGGGTTCAATCCTGATATATGTTCCTTGCTGGACAGTATAATTCTTGTGCTTTTTATGTGATTTTATCATTTCACTTCTTCAGATGCCCTCAGAGTGATATTAAAGCCACAGTTTTTTAAGTATAGATACACAACTGTGGGAATGGAACATGGTGTAATAGGATAAAAAAAGAAAGATAAAAATTCTGACATCATGGATCAATGTCCATAAAAGCTCAAGGTAAAATAGATCAGTTAGTCTAAAAGTGCTAGTAGTCTTTTTCCTCCCATTCCCCCCCCCCCGCTTTTAGTTAATGATCTTCTTGATAGGTATTGAGAACAGCTAGCATTAAGGGCCAAAATGTCAGTATAATGAATGCCACTAGATAGGACCTTGTATAGTGATTGTGGTCACTTTCCTGACAATGGCTTTCTAGTGGAATTATGACTACAAATTGTTTGTTACCTTTTCTTGAATCTTTATGACAATATCCAGGACTTGCCGAAGCTCAGGGAAATATGTATCATTCCCAAGATTATGGCCTGACTTTCTAGCTAGTCATTATTTGTAGTTGTTTGTTTGTATGTGTCTTGATTCATGGATAGAGTATAACTCCTGCTCCAAAAGTTTTAACATAATATGAGACACATCTGTTATAGAGGAGTATAGGAGTTTCTCATACTGTGATTGCTTACAATTGCCTGGGTAACTGCAGAGTGGATTCATAGAGGCCTACCTATCTCTGGATTTTAAGATTGTTTGTACCATTTTTTCTAGGCTGTAGCCAATCAGTCAGCTATGCTTCATGTCCCATCTATGTCTGAGATTCCATCATTTTTATAAGTTGCTGGGAGAGTGAAAGCTTTATATGTGATGTGTACTGAGCTCAAAGAGGGTGAGGGAAGCAAAAGCAGAGTAAACTTGATAACTAATGGAAGAAATGCTGAAAAACTAATGTGTGGTCATGCAGTGAGATTTGTGGAGGAGAGAAAGAGGAGGATGGAACCAATTTTGTTACGGGCTAGGAGAAGATGCTGTGGGGTACAAAAAGAGAAAGGCCATAACTAAAAAATGTGGGCTGCATGTACTGGTAGATATAAAGAGAGCGAAAGGAGGCAATTCAGTAGCAGACTTACTAGTACTTTTTGAATGTGTTAATGAATAAAAAATGATTGAGACATATGGAGTATTATTGGGTGGATAGCAAAAAAGATAAAGAGCAATAGAAAGCATAAGCAGTGGAAAGGGAATGAGAGAAGAAAGACCGTACTATAGAGCAGTGGGGAAAAAGGATTGTTGGTGAGAAGTCTTTGAAAGGATATGGAGTGATACAGAGAGAAACAAACTTAATGAACTAGATTTAAAGAAAATAATGAAGTAAAATTGTAGCAAAATGTTCTTTGGCAATATTTCTAATGATCTGACCCATTTGAATTAGTAACAGTAGCAGTTTAGGTTGTGCATTACTGAACTGGAATATAAATTTATTCAGCGTTATTTCAAGTTTTATTCTACTGCAGATGGCAGGTGCTACTGTGCTACCTGGGGATTTATCCTATAGTTTTGTTTATCTTCTTATACCTTAGCTGTACCACAGCCAATTACTGTAGGCAGAGGAAGGCCCCGCAAAGTTGTGGGCTCAGTGTTCCGTATTCCCCCAGAACTTGATACGTCATTACTCCTGGAGTTTATTGGGTGAGTAAAAATGATTCTTTTTCCCATTTAGTTCTTATATTGATTCTTAATATATATATACAAAAGTTTCAGACATGAAATTTAAAACTTGTTAATGTTTTCTACCTTTTCACTAAATTCAGCTGCCTTATTAGTTCTTTATTTTCAACTGTTAGATCAAAGGATGGCGGAAGAAATTCCTTTTCTGCTTAGCTTAGCTTTGCTGAGCTTCTAACAAGTACACCAATATAACTATTTCAAAGGATACTTTAGATTCTGTTAATTAAAAGCCATTCTGTAATTAAAATGGAAGAGAGACACATCTCTATCATTTTAAATAATGATTGTGTGCATGACTCTTCCTAACTTGTATGAGGTATGCCCATTTGTGTGTGTATATATAGCAAAAAAGAGTCAGACTGCTATCACTCTTGAATTTGCATGGTGAATACATATTCTGTATAGGAGAACTGAAACATTTGAGAATCAGCCAGAACAGAGAAGGGGCAGAAGAAGAGCAAATCCTAACATATGGAAACCGTGCCTCTCTTCACTTTTTCTTTCACTACAGATAGATTTCTCTTGAGTTTCTGAGCTATTTTGAAAACAATTTTTCTCTAAAAACTTTTTCAATGAATATCATTGCTACTCTTATAAGGACAAATTATATCTGATAGATCACAGTACGAAAAGAGCTTTCTCAGAAGTGAGTTCCACTGTGTTAAGTGGAGATAACTTCCAGAAAAATATGCATAAGATTGCAGCCCAATTTAGTTAACACTAGGGTCCACATCATTATTTAATATAAGAAGAGAATGTGACCAAGTCTTAACTGCTGTAAAAAAACTGCTGGTTTTTTTAAAATCTGCTTTTTTCAACCACTGGGGGGCAGTGACAGTTAGCAACTTTGGAATAAGAGGATTATATGAGGATATGTGAATTTTCAAAATGAAACTAACCGCAAATTTCAATGAAATTGTGATTTAACTGAATTATAGTTGTGTCATATGCTTTAACTTTTAATAAACTAATGTTAAACCACTGAAATATTTTATGTAGATGATATGGATGCAGTTAACTAAACGCCCCAGTGGCACCAGATCATGACTGATCTTGGAAGTTGAACAGGGTCAGCCTTGGTTAATATGTGATTGATAGACCACCAATAAATACCAGGTGCTATAGGCTGTATTTCAGAGGAAGGAACTGACAATAACCTCTGAGTATCCTTGCCTTAAAAAAAACCCTTATGAAATTCATGGGGCTGCCAGAAGTCAACAGGTGACTTGGGGACACACACATGCATGCACACAGACAATTGCAAAACTACTTCCACCTGGCAATCATTGTTTTTAAACATTTAATGCCTACAGAAAGAATTTTAGCCATATGTACCAGTAAATAAATTTTGAAAAAGGCAAGCATATAATTCCTTTGATATTTGGTTACATTTTCTCTTGTGGTACTATAATTCTACACTTTACCCTTTCCCAAGAATTTTATAGAAAATGGTTACAGAACGAGTTTGTTTTCTTGTTCTCCTCAAAATGTCAGCCAGATTAGCTTTTTTGCTTTTTTTTAAAGATAATTTTTCTTAAAAGAGAGAAGAGCCAAGAAGTATTATGACGTGTAATGGTCTATTTTTTCCCCAGAAAAATCAGTGGTTTTGTTCTGATTAAAGTATTCATATCTTATTCCACAATGCTTAAATGAATATGGTAAAGCAGCAACCAAAATAATGAAACAGGAACTGCAAGACTTTAGAATTTACAGAAATTCAGTAAACTGAATCCATTTTTGTTCTACTTTGAAATCAGAGGGAATGAGATTAGCCATAGCTAACTTTATATGTATATTTTTTGTCTTTAGTAAGTATCACTACATAAAATCCCTTCAGTTTTTACGAATCTACTTTATGGATGGATGGATGGCTGTGTATGAGTCTAAGCCAATGTGTTTTCAACAGAAAAACGGTATTTGTAATGCTTAATTCAAACTTTTTCAACCTTGGTATAATCTAAGGCAGTGGTTCTCAACTTTCCTAATGCCGCGACCCTTTAATACAGTTCCTCACATGTTGTGGTGACCCCCACCATAAAATTATTTTCGTTGCTACTTCATAACTGCAATTTGGTACTGTTATGAATCGTAATGTAAATATCTGATATACAGGATGTATTTTCATTGTTACAAATTGAACATAATTAAAGCAGAACCCACTCTCCTCCCTTACCCCTCTGGTGAAACCGCCACCATGAGGGGCAGACTCTCGCCCTCCTCCTGGACTGGCTTCTGAGCCCCTTCCTTGGGGGTGGTGTCCCAGGTACACCCAGGTAGTGGGCTGAGTTGCCCAGGAAAGGTTTTTGCAGGGGTACCCCTCTCCAGGGTGGGCCCCCAACTCCCAGGCGGCTGGGCTCATGGCTCAAGATTCTGGGTGTTGAAGTCCAAGGGGGCGGTCAGGCTTGGGAAGGAACCTGTGCCCTGCTCACCCGACCTTCCCGTTCAGCATGACTTCCCTTTGCCTGGGCTTGCCAGTGGGTGTGTTGCTGGACCAGCACGTGACAGCGACCACGTGGCCTCGGGTGCTTATGCCCAGCCTCTGCCTGGCACCTGCCTGATGGCCGGGCTCGCATGCCCGGGGAGCACCTCGCCCAGCAGCAGCCCTGGCCCAGCCGACGCCAGGCTTTGGCGGCCCAGGGGAGGGATCTTGCCCACGGGACCAGCTGGCACGTGGAGTTTGCTCCTGTGGTTGGGAATGCCGCCCACCTCCCTCCTGGCGCCCGGAGAAGGCAGTGGCGGGGGTGAACCAGGGTCCCTCGGTGCTCAAGGAGGGGCCACAGGCTCCCCAGCGCCCCTATTAAGGCTGCACCGGGGCTCTGGGGGCACAGCCGACACGTCCTGCCTACCAGGATGGCCTCGTTCAGTTACCAGGAACCTGATGGGCGAATCTGGTGAGTGCTCCTCCTCTCCCGCATCCCTCGGCCCCTCTGCTGCCAAGAGCGAAGCGGAGCTACTGTGGGGCGGGGTTGTCCGAAGGAGAGCAGAGCCCCCCCCCCACATTTCCCTTCAGACTCCACGAAATGAGTTTCCACCCAAACCCTGGCAGGGCCTTCCTGACGGAAGGAGGAGCGGGACGCCGCTGCCTCCGTGGAGGGTCGGGAAGATGGTTGCCTCCCCTTTCTAGGAGGCTGGAGGGCCATCTCTCCAAGGGGAGGCTTGCATCGTCTCTCCCTGCAGGGCAGGAGGGGGTGGACTGGATTTGGCCCTGGGGGGGTCTCTTCCCCCTGGAGCATTCCAGGGTTCTGTCCCTCCATGCCGGGCTTTGCAGGGACTTGAGTCGAGCCTCAGTCAGAAAGAGAGTCGGGCACCCCAAAGCCGAAGGGCCAAAGGCGCAGGGGGGACAGGCGGGGCAGCGGAGGGAAGGAGAGGGGCTGGAGCGGGGAAAGAGGCCCGATCTCTCTCTCTCTCTCTTCAAGGAGGGAGACTGGGGAGTGGGGTGAAGTCTCCTTTTCCTCTCCTTTGGCACCCCTTTCCCCCAAATGTCTGCCCCCGTCCCCCCCGGGGCTCCCTGAGAGGCGCCTAGCCTGACACACCCTCTCCCCTCCCGCGGGTTCGTTTTCGGCGGCAAGACTCACCTGGTTATGCTCACCCCAGGCCGCCTGAGAGGCGAAGTCCTGGAAAGCCTCCCTGGGACCCCTTTCGAGAAGAGGTCCCGCGAGCTGGCCAAGGTGAGCCCTCCCCCGCAGGACTCCCGCTCACCTCCTCGCAGCTAAGCCCCAGCCCCTTCCCGCCCTGAGCGGTGTCTCAGTTCCTAAGACTATTGGAAATATGTGAAAGGGTCATTTGACCCCTAAAGGGGTCGTGACCCACAGGTTGAGAACCGCTGATCTAAGGAATTAAATGCTTGCCTTTTGAAAAATTCAAATTAAAATTTGTCACTCTGTAGGAGTAGTTTTCTAATTAACTTCCAAATAATCCAAATTAAATCTTTCAGTGGTTAAGCCTTTCCTGTGATAATGAAAGAAAACCAGAGGAACCCATCCAGGAATGGAAAAGTAGAATTGTCTGATAAAAACAAGCCCTTTTGGTCCATCTTTTAGATGTGCATACAGATAAAGCATTAGAGCTAAAGCATTTTGAAAGATAAAATTCTTATCTGTACATTTGGTTCCCTTTATCAAAGAAAAGGAAGCTGGTATTCTGAAATGCACTTTTAAAGCTGATTGAATTTATGATTGTTCTACTCAGCTTTCAGTCTTGCACGCATGCTAGATGCCTTTCAGAAATTCCAGAGAGCTAAATATAACAATTCAAGTCTGCGGATCTTTAAACTACGTGTCTAGCTCTGCAAAAGTCAAACTGACTGTTTTTCCTAATATAGAATGTTGCCAACTAAAGCTAATGTTGTCAGATTATATTAACATTGTAATTATGTTGTTTGTTCCTGTGACAGTATGGAAGTGGCTATTTATGTCATTAAGAGACCTTTACAAATACCCATGTATAATTGGAATAACTTGTCACGTTTGGACATATACATATTTCAGATTAAGAAGCAAAGATACGCATAAGCCTTCTGTCTGCATATTCCATCCTTGCATCAATCTTTTCTTCTTGCAGAAGACTCCTTGTTTGAATTAATCCAGATAATGCTCAATTAATCATAGTTTCCTGTTTGTTCTGAATCAAGAAGCTACAGTTACTAAGACCAGAACTAGACCTGGTTCTTGGCCTGTTTCAGTCCTGCCAACCATAGCTTTCTGATTCAGAAGTGTTGGGAAACTATGTATAACTGAAGCCTTTGTACGTCATTAACCCACAAAGAGGGAAGGTGCAATGAGACAATGAAGTACATGAGACTTGTTATATAATTTCATTGGGCCAAAATATGAATGTTTAAACTGGTTCATTGTCTTTCTTTGAGACCATTTTTCAAAGTGCACTAATCTGAAATTTACATGAAATACTTGATGTACATGAACTTTTGAATCAAACCTTGTTAATTCACTACCGGTAATGATACCATGCTGCATTATTTGCTGTCAGCTGAGAGTCTGTACCACTCTAAAGGCTGTGATAAGCTAAATAAGGATTTTTAAAAATTATATTGAAATCAGATGACATGTAGATGGTGATGATTAATTGCTTGCTTTATCTCCATAGTGGGCTTGCCACTTCTCTGGCAGATTCTTTGTGAGGCATCTGCAGAAGTGGGTTATTACACAACCCAAGAGAGGCAAGGACACATGATGTTATATCAATAAAAGAAGTTGATCTTTGGCTCCTCTTGCAGTTTCTTCTTTCCCTCATATGAGAACTTTCTCTGAGCATTAGCTCTTATAGACCTTTGCTACAAACTTCGTTCTGTTCATTTTTACCTTCATTTCAATATCACACTTTCTTCTTGCAGCATTCTATAACCCTCTCAGTCAAAAAAACAAAACAAAATTAGAAACCTCTTTGTTTTTGCTCTTTCTTTTTCATTTTCCTGTCTTTCCCATGGTGCATGGTAAGGAAGAGGAGAAGAATAATATTGTGAAAGCAAAAGTCTCATTCAAGGCAGTGAGATTGAAAGCCAAGTGGCCCACCTCCCTTAGTGCAACTGTAGCTTTGTACTTCTTTATCTCTGATCTCAAAACACCAGGCTTCATTGTGCCAGACGCTACCATCACAACAGTTGCCCACAAATGATAGTGAGAGTGGCAGAGATCATAATTATGCAGGTTGAGCTCTTGGCAGCTGCAGAGCCTGACTTTGATAGTCTAGTTTTGTCATGTAGTAGTACCATAGAGAACCTCATCAAAGCAGAAACAGGTAAACAGAGAAGATATTCCCTTGGTGTTTAGAACAAACTTACACTTCCAGTTGATTGCCAAGAGAGAGATCGTGTGGGAGCCTTCTTCCTCTTAACTCCTTAGAAGGCTCTTTACAAGGAAATAAAATCTAACCTTCCTCCATGAAGTCCCCAGTCTTAGTCCCACAGCCTCTGTTTATCCCAGTAACCTATTTGAAGCCCTGAATAATCCTCCTCCAAATCAAGACTCATTCTGTACAATTTATTTTTTTGAAATGCTTTACTCTTGAAACCATGCAAATTGTGGCACAATTAAGAGACTTCTGCTGTATCATCAGAAAAATGGTGCAGGTAATAGCCAACTAGCTGCCTTTTCCCCTTGTTTTTAAGCAGCTTGATAAAGGGTAGTGGAATGCTTCTTTGTCAGTGAGGCAAGGAGTGAACATAGCACAGAAGGTGTATTCCTTTTCAACTGAGTCAATGAAGATTCTAAAAGATTCCTTAGAGATGTACTTCTAGTAGTATTCTTATCTAATACCTTGGCCCCCAAGAAAGATGATATTCCCTTGAATGGTCTGGTTTTGAAAAGACATCACTACCAATCCTTTTTTGTCAGCAGAGACTTTTCTAGAAGCAGGAACTACGCATGCTTCAGGTCTGCCCTGCTCATGGATTGATTCAATCTCAGGATTCTTTTCTAGCTGACCCAACCAACTGATAAGCAGAAGCAATTAAATTTCATCTACTCCAAGTTGTGAGGAGGCTGGAGCATTTTCTTGATGACTGCCAGAAGCCCACAAAGGACACTTGGGTCTTAAGAATTATTCAGATGGGTTTTTCCATCAAAGCATCAGTCTTCTGATCTATTCAGACTCTCTTCAATGTCCACATCCCATTCTAAACAATTGTACCCACTGCCATTCTACATCTAATCATTATAGGGTGTTAAAAAAAGTTCCGTCAGGAGCAAATATCCTCAAGTGTCTGCTCCATTTTCTTTGTGAGACCCAGTTGTGGGGATGCAGTGGAGTGCTGTCCTAGAACCAAGACAACTTATTGTATACAGAAATTCAAGAAATTCATTCTGGACTAACCTGGAGACATACCACAGATGGGTCTGCATGGCCTGCGTGGACCTCACAACAGCCTGCTTTCCCTCATATAGGCTTGAAATAATTTATTAGGGCTGCTACATTAGTCTCCTCTCGTATCATTCATAGCTCCTCTTCCTGAAAACCAAGCCATCCTTTGAGCCTTTCCCTGAAGCTTCTCTTCTCATCCTTTAAAATATCATTTCTGATAACTATAAGCTCATCATCATAAACTCAAGATCTAGGATCCTTTTGAACTAAGAATATCTCTGTAGAATTAACAAGGACATGATCACTTTTGATTCTGAATTCATCTTGCCATGGGGAAACAGCAGTCTCCAGATCCACATTAACATCCTGGATCAAGTTCTGTATGATTATGAGTCAGCTCATCTAACTTGACTTCAAAATGTTGTGCATGTAGGGCCATGGCCATTTTAGCAGATTTTTCCAATAACACTCTCTGCCAGAAATCTTTATAACTGGGTGGAATAAATCCATTGCCTTTAACCAAATACTACCATATGGGCTTCTTTACAGCTGTGGTCTTTGGCAGATAGATCCTGCAGTCAGTTGTTTACGCTCAATAAGATATCAGGCATGGACCCAACCTTAGTAGGGATGCCTTATAAATGATCTCCCAGAGAGGTGGGGTACATTGATATTTATAAGATTTTCTTTGGGGAGTTCCAGATGAGACTCCATTTTTGAAGGCTGATGGGAGTCCTGCATACTTCTTTATACCTTTTGGGATTGTTGCATTTGCCTTTACATCTCATAGGTGAGGGCCCCTTGCATCTCCTTCCCTTCCTTTTGCCTTCCTTGCTATCTTCCTGTCTCAAAATATGATGGCTGTGATCAAAACTGGAGGTGGAAGTGAAGGGCGGCTTTGTTTATAACATCAGTTGTCCTTGCTAAACTATCAGATGTCTCCCTTAGACTTCCTCAAAAGGAACTTTATGGTAAGTGATATATAATAGTATTTTATCAATTTAGCAGCTGAAGGACGCAAATATGTACATATTCAGTTTAAGACATACTGATTGTGTCAATTCATTTTTCTTTCAGAGCGAATGATCTCTCTGGGAATTTTAAGGTACAGATGTTACTAAAATTTTATTATCGTGTAATGACTTTTAATAATATTCCCTTATAGAAGTTACATTATGAGAAGAAGTGATTCTGTCTTTGGTTAAACTATGTTTGTAAATCCATTATTTACAGGAGAAAAGAAAACTTATTTTTTTTTAAAAAAGACAGGGATGAAATGTTTTAGTCTGACTGGCCAGGCAGTAAAGTACAGTGGAAATTGTTAGTACCAAGTAACCAGATTGTTTGCCTTCTGTGTAAATTGTCACATACTAAACTGCCCACAAAGTTTCAGAAGCATAGCTAAAATTATCATTATATTTGAAGTATGGAGGTAAGCTTGTAATTTGTACAGATGTTTATGAGTCCCAATGTGAAATAGAGATTGGAGTCATGATCTTGGGGAGTCAGGTATAACAGGTATCTTTCTTGGGTCTGATCCTTCATTGTGGCCTGACTACAAAGCTGGTCTTTGCTTGCCAGCTCAGTCTTCAACAGATGTGCTGCAAATCTGTTAGACTACAGCTGCCATCAGTCCTCACACATTAAAAGGTAGAAGATTATTTGAATGAAGTCCAACAACATCTGGAGGGCCACCACCACCATTCCTCCCTTATCTGCTAGTACAGAAATAAAATGCAGATTTTTGAACAGATACCTAGATTTTCACATAATTGTTTACTTTATATCAACTAAAATATGCTTTAAAGGCAAACTACAAATGATAAAAGAAATGACTAAAGGTACACTCTTGTCTCTGTTGGTTTAAAATAAGACTTTAGCCAGGGCTAGAGTTTTCTAGTCTTTCATCCTCTTATCTTGATCCCTTTGCCTCCCTTTAGCATTCTGATGCCAAGATAATTCACCTGTCTCATTGCTGTGATTATATAATGTACTACAATATATTCCTATACCAATTTTTTGACTGTTCTCAGATCCAGCACAAACTCTTTGTTCTGTCATCCAAATCTCTCTGTGGTTCTGCTCTCCCTTGCATCAGATAGAATGCTACTCAGAATCTTCATTTTCCCAGCTCCTGTTAACTGCATTCTGTCTAGGGACTTCCTTCTTGCTCAGAAAGTGGTCTCTTTTCTCTTGTCCCACATTTTACTTAACCTTCTGCTTTGTTGAAACTGCCTAGGTGCATGCAACTGAAATAATACCACTTTTTTCACATTTTGTTCCATCTGTAATTTTCTCAGTTTTTCCTATAGCATTGGCTGTGTCAAATTTAAGATTGTAAGCATTTCTGGGCAGCAGCTTTTCCTCTTGTACTTTGGTATGCATCATACACATGGTGGCAGTACCAAAAAGCAATAAAGGCTGTCTTCAAATGATTTCCAAAGCTGAAAGTATTTATTCAATGGAATTTTAAGAGAAAGAAAAATAATGGTATAATCTATTAACCATTTAATGTCATTATCTAATTGTCAAAGACAAATGATAGTTAAAAATTGTGTGTTTGATTTCTGATTTAAAGTTTAATAATGTGGGGTCTTGGAGTAGTCCTTTTAAGATCTTGGTTAAAATTTCTTGTTGCATTGTGTGAAAACCTTATAATATAAACTTTCTGCCTCCTTCTTATAGCCCCTTGAAAAGAAGTTTGTACGTGTTTCAGGAGATGCAACAATTGGCCATGTAGAGAAATTCCTCCGCAGAAAGATGGATCTTGATCCTGGCTGTCAGGTATGCCATGCGAGTTTCTGAACTATACAGTAGGCTCTGATAACTCTGTCAAATTCTACCCACATCCACCTTGTTTTAGCAAGAAGTAAATTCGTCTTCCAGATTTCTTCATATGATGCTTTTCAGAAGTCATTATGTAACTTGGAAAAACCAAATTTGTTACAGTAAAGATTATATAGTGAAGCAACAATAGACCTCTGTCCTTGAGCAGACATATGTAGGAAAAGGTGTTCCTTAAAGTTTCGTGATCCCAACTGTTTAGCTCTTTAAATGTCGCCACACCACCTTGAATTCAAACTGCAAGCATATTTGCAGCCACTGCGCTGAAGCCCAGTCAGATATGTTTGTTGATATCAGATCATTCATGTGCAAGTATCTGGACTGTGCTCCTGCAATGGTAAGAATGTTCAAGAGTGCTTGGCCAGTAGTAGCAATAGTTAGACAGACAGCTGCTTGTCTGGGGAAGGCATTAATCTCTGATGTTGTGAAGGAAGTATACTGAAGCCCAGACAAGAAATAATCATACAAAAAATTAATAGCAGTCATGCTTTGCAACACCTTTCTTCCTTCCCTTATTTACATGTGTAGTGTCCTGGCACCTGCAGTTGTTGATATAGTGTGGGGGCTGGTGTAGAGTGGGTGTACTCTTCTGGGTGGCATAGTATTGACAAGATACTCAGTCTTCTAGAAACATGTTGTTTGTGCAAACCTTATCCTTTTTTACACAGAGTGCCCTTTCATGCTGTTTCACCTAAGTCCTCTGTTGTGAATAACCTGAGCTAAGGGGGACATAGCTGCTGTTTCTGAATTGTCGTATCCCTGTGTGTGGTTTAGCAATAGGCTATGATTGGTTGCTGAATTATACCATATTCTGTGCTTGATAATGACAGTGTAGGTGGACTTGTAATCAACATGGAGGAAGCTATTTTTAGTTCTTTTCCACACACATTAAAGTGAATGGGACAAAAATTCCTTGTGTCATGTCTGGGACTGGTGTAGACCTGTTTCATTAGCAGAGGCATAGCTGTGGCCTAGAAGAAGATTGAATATCATGTAAATGTGTTAATTCCTCATGCTGACTCCATGCTACCTATGATTCTTCCTTGCTTTAGTTCTTACATTGCTGTATCTGTCATGTCAGCAGTGTACTAGCTAGCATGTGGTGCTTCTACCACTGTTTATAGTTGCTCAACCAGCAACTATACAGGACTATGCCTTTAATAAAGTATAGCACTTAATGGCACATGCCCTAGATGCTTGTATTCTTCTTTATTTTGAATTCATTCAGGGACCCAGGATCTATTTTTAAGGTGTGTGGGCTCCAGACTGGTAGACAGGTCATTATAAATGTTGCGTGCTTGCCAGTATGTTTTTATAAAATTATAAAACAAATAATAATAAACTACATTGCATTAAAATAACATTAGCAGGCCAGTAATAATGGATGGTGATGATGGTGGTTATGATGATGAAGCGGTTAATAATGTGATTACTATGAGGACAGTCATAAAATAATCAATGAAACATCACAGAAGAGATTAAAGCATAAAATCAACATATCAAGCAAAGGGGAAGTATATAAGACCTTTTGTGATGCATGCCAAGATAGCCTATAAAATTTCCCAACACAGCTTCCCCTACAGCACACTATCTTAAGAACAAAGGCTATGAGTTATGTTAACATGTTTAGAATGGCAGACAAAACTCTTTCAAAAGAAAATGTCAAATGTTCTCTGCCAACCTTGAGCTGTAGAGAATCTTCTGGTGCAAAACTTGGAGTTAAGGATGAATAGTTTGTAAATGAAACTAATTTAGTGAAACCAGAAATAGAGTGAAGAGCTCCAAAGTGAATGCTCCAAACTGGAGGAAAGAGCATTAAAATGGCCAAAGAACATTCAGTGTGGGGCCAAAAAAATCCCAACTTCACATAAACTCTGATTGGATTTGAACTGGCAATGTTTGACCAAGAAAGAGATCTTGGGGTTCTGGTAGATATCTTGATGAACACGTTGATCCTGTATACAACTGCGGTAAAAAGGGAAAATTCCTTGTTGGGCACAATTAATAAATGAATCAGAAATAAAATTGCCAACATCATGTTGCTCTTATACAAATTCATTGTTCAGTAGTGTCCAGTTCTGCTCACTAGACTTTAAAAAGGATATTGTAGGGGCAGAAAAGGGGCACCAACATGGTTAAGGAAATATTTATCTACTGGTTGTGGTTCAGCTCTGCTTAGCTTAGGGGGAAAAAAGCAAATAAAAGGAGACATAATAAAGATGTATAAAATTATGCATCTTGCATAATACTAGAGTCTAGGATTATCCAGTGAAACTGAATTGTACAAGATTCAGACCATTGAGAACTAAAATTTAGTCAGGCCATCATTGAAAGCATTATGGTAAAGAAGAACAAATTTCTTCTCTCAAGCCATTGTTTTTCAAGCAGTCTTAAAACAATGTTGTACGTGAAGAAGTTCATGTGTTCAGTCAAGCTTAATCCACAATAATTGCATAAGATGGATTGTATGTAGCCTCAGTGACTCCCAGAAGGGTTATCTTAATCTTTTCTGTGCCTAGTCATTTTGTAATTTCTCCCTGGTCATTCTTGGGAGAATCAATTACTGAGAAGTCATGGTGCTTCTCCTTGTTTCTACATACTTGGGTACATACAAGCCTTATCCAGACTTTTTCAGTCTTTTCTTTGGTCCAGCAATTAGTATTATTTTGACATTTCAGTCAAGCTCTGTCTTGAAGGTTGCCTCTCCTCATAAGCAGAGCTTTTTAATTGTTTGTCTTGAGTGACTTTAGGGTTTCCTTATGGTCTTTCTTTCAGCTCTTGCTGCCATTCAAATTCTAAAGGTACCTGCTAGGGTTTTGTTCCAGGACCCCTGTAGATACCAAAATTTGTGGATACTCAAGTCCCATTGTATACAATGATGCAGTAAAATGGCAAAATCAAAGTTTGCTTTTTGGATTTTTTTTGTAAATATTTTGAAGCCATAGTCGGTTGAATCCATGGATGCAAAATCCACTAATATGGAGGGCTGACTGTACACAGTTTCCTCTGGCTTCTTGTCCTGCTAATCTGTACCGTCTTGACTGCCAGTTGACATCTGCTGAACTATTATCTGCCAGCGTAGAACCTGGCCTTAAAGTAATAGTAATCCAAGGTTTTGGCCTCTGAAAGAAAAAATCCAGCCAATCATTTTATTAATGGGTACAAGTGTACCACACATGTGTACACAATTAGTTTCTCCAGAGGACAGATGGCCAACTTTGGAAAGCTCCTAATCCAAGATGGTTTACATTTACTATGTTTTTATTCCTTCCACTTCAATATAAAATACAAAAAATCTCTCTTACATGGCCAGCTATTTGTTCACGATAAATGTACAAACTGACACTTTAACTGCTGTTTGGTTGTTAGAGTCTGCTGCTCATACTCAAAATTTCATTTCTGTTCATAATGAAAAACTTGTCCCTAGATGAACTTTCAGAGTGATTCAGTGGCATTGCACATTTAAATCCCATACCTGAAAGCTAAAAGAGTAACTGCTAAATTTCTCTCTTTCAATTGCTGCTGTTTGTGAAACTTTCACTTGTCTTTAAGACCATTTTATGCCTCATTTTATGTCTTTAAGACCATTTTAAGTTGAACTTAAATGATTTTGAATTGGCTTCATTACCTCTGCAGAGAAGGTTTATGGAAGAAGAGGGTGATGGTTTTATTCATTTATATCATGACTTTTCCCCAATACTGGGACTGCAGACTACTTACAAAAATTAAAACAAATGCCGATTAAAATATATGCAAGACATCAGAGCAGGTAATCTGTAGAACTGAAATCATTCAAAAAATTCATTAAAAGGGGATAAAGCCCAACAAATCAACACACCATTAAAAGCCTATTACATTCTACAGTTGGCTCTCCACATTTGCTGGTACTCCATTCATGGATTTGATGATTCACAGATTTAAGTAGTACGTTTTCTCTGGGAATTTGTAAGTCCTCCAGCACATTCTGTGGTCAGCTTCTGCCAGAAGATGACCATAGAGTCATGCTGGAGGACTTAGAGATTTCCAAAGAAAATGTTCGCAATTTTTATTCATATTCATGGTTTTTCCACTTTTGTGGGGTCTTGCTCCTCTAATCCCTGCAAAAGTAGAGGGTTGACTGTGTTCCTAAAATTTATTTTTACGGTGGGAGAGAGTTAAGTTGACAGTATCTTTATTATAGTTATTGATGTCTTAAAATTTTGATCTTGACATCTGTGGGAATTATAAATTTTAACCCTACAACATAAACTAGCTGTGGCATCATACTCTCAAATCTATCAACAATAATCTAATGGGAATACTATTTTTCCTTTGGCCATGATTCTAGCCATGCTAGTTTTTACTGTAACAAAAATGGTTTGCCTACTAATTAAATGGAATACATTTGCAATATCTTATTTCATTTCCTAATTTTCAGATACGTTGTAAATTTTTCTTGAACTATATTCATCAGCAGTTTTGTTTTTTAGTATACTTTTTAAGTCATTTATTTATTTAATAAATGGATTTTTCCCAGTATGAGACCCAAGATGGTTTACAATATATGATGAAGCATAACTAAAACACTAATACAGACTGTTAAAATATTGACTAGAAAATCCTGTGTAAAAGAAATGTCACATTACACTGCATTAAAAACCTTTCTGTACAGTCATTTAAAAATCAAAGGCCTGTCTAAATAAATAGGCCTTTGCCTACTGGCAAAAAAGAGTAGGGATGCAACTAAGCCTCCCATAGAAAGGTATTCCATAGTCCTAAAGCAGATACTGGAAAGATTCATCCCAAGCCTTCTGTTAATTCACCTTTCACAGTTGTAGGCTTGAGTAAAAATCCTTTTCCAAAGAGCTTAGAAGTTGGGAAAAATTGTATATGGAGATACAGTTTTTCAGATAATCTGGCTGTAAACTATATAGGGCTCTATGGGTCATAATCAGGACTTTGATTTGTGTCTGTTAATGGGCTAGTAGCCAGTAGAGTAGAGTAACAAGCATTACAATGACCTAAATCAAATATAATCAAGGCATGTGCTACAATGGCCAGATCTGACATTTTGAGGAATTCTTGCAGCCAATACAGTAGCTTTAACTGGTCTGCACCAAAACCTGGCCTTCAGATTCAGGACTGAATCTATGCCCAAGTTATAAACTTAAGATTTCAGGGAGAGTGTAACCCTCTCCAGAAACGGTTGAATCCCTACTATCTGATCTGTTTTTTGACTGCTTGACAGCACTTGGGTCATGTCTGAATTACACTTCAGTGTGTTCACCTTCATCCAGTTTATTACTGACAGCAGGCTGTGGTTTTGTACCAGAACAGCCTCCTTGGAATTGGACAGAAAGAGCACATCAACAGCTAAATGTCTTTTCATCTTGAATTCAGTTGCATCATCAGTCACAGTGCTACTTGTGCATCTCCTCTGCACTTCCCATTAGCTAGTTGAGTGTTCTGTTACCTTGCCCCAAAATGGGATTTTCTACACTGGCTGATAATTACCCATTATAGAGGATTCAGGAAAGGTTTTTTCAATAGAGTCCTTATTACTGCCTCCTTTAGGCATGTTGGAACTCTGTGTCGTCCTAAAGAAACATCACTCATTTACCCACTCGTTACCCTCTGACCCTTTTAATGAGCCAAGAAAGGCAAGGGTCTAGTACATGTGGTGGCCCTAATTTCTCTAGTGATCTTGTCTACATCGTTGGGGCCTAGAAATTGAAATTAATTCATTATTTTTGGACAGCCTCAGCATGGATGTTGAATTTCCCCAGTACTACGAGCAGAAGAGACTCTAATACCAGCCATGAGACCCCCCTGGCGAACTAAGGAATGGTAGCTGGTTAGGTGGTACAGTGAAACCTGGGGGGCAAAGCTGAAAGAGATTAAGTGTTCTCCCCAGATTCATCCAGACATATCCCTTTGATACAAACCAGGTTGATGTGTCACCCAGAATCGACTTCTGCAAAGATGTTGTTTCACTGAACTGGAATTCAACAGCACCATTTTCATCACCAAGGCGGCCCGGGCTATTTTTGCTGAGCAACAGTTTGAGAGCAAACAGCATCCTGTTATACTCTGCCCACCCGTGATTTTCTTCTTTGAGTGTCTCCTTCTGTCCTGTACAATTCCAGTGGCTACTCCCTGATACCTTGCCTCCTCACTTCTGTTGAAGACGCATCTGTGCTTTACTGGTCAGACAAAAGTCTTGCTCTAAGAAAGAAATAGACAGACTGTACCCTGGCAAACAGATATTAAAAGCAAGTATCAAACCCACATCTGTGTCTAGCAAAGGGACAGGCCCTTGCCTGCATGAACCCCCAGAATGGCTCTCCCAGAGTTAGAAATTACTGTTTTGGATAATGTGGATGCCATACAATCATAAGCAATGCCATACAATCATTCTGTCCAATATTTGTGTGAATAAAGCATGTGATTTTGTCTTGTTTCTAAAGAGGCATTCAGAGGATTGCAAGTAATCAGTATTTCAGTGGCCTGTCAGTGCCAAATGAGACACAGATTGCAAATGGTTTAAACACAGAATCCCGTAGAGAACTGGAAATCTAGATGTCCTGATGTTCCTTAATTAAAATGATGCTTGGACTACAGCAGCTATTTGTGATGACAAAACACCACCACCTGTTCTGAACAGATACTCATTACAAATGTGGCATTTTTGACACATTTTATCTGCATGTAGCTAAGGGACTACAGTTGGCCCTTCACGTTCACTAGGGTTGGGACGCAGGACCCTCGCAAAAGTGGAAAAATTGCAAATATCAAAATGAGTGTCTGTGTCTGTGGGAAGGGTACTGAGGCATGGTGGGGAATGGATACCCCGGATTCAAACCAAGTCAGAGAAAGGAGAGGGAAGGGGGTGGGTCAACATGGTGACCCTATACTTCATCTCTGTCACCCATTTCCTTCCTTGGGTATGTGGGGCATCAGGAGAGGTTTTGTGGTTCTGAGAAATTGAGCTGTGATCCATCCTTAGCTGGCCAGGCAGAAGCTGGTGGAAGAGGAATATAACAGACAGGTTTTTAAAGGCCTGCATGGCCTGACTGGAGTTGCCAAGAGAGAAGGTTTCCCCAGAAAAGAAGCATCTGAAGTGTAGAGGGGCAGGGGTTGAAGAAACGCTGAAATAATCAAATCTGTGAAAATCCAACCTGCAAATGCAGAGGGACAGCTGTATAAAATGATGTGGTTCTTTTCAGCAAAGTGCAGCCCTTCAGGTATAAAAGACATATTCATCATAAGGACTGGTAAAATATCTGTACATTTTCATTGACAAGAAACAACACTTACAAAGCTTACATGGGCTGTTACCAAATTAAATCTGTTTTAGCATTATTTTGCCATGTTCATAGATGCTTGTTGTAACAGTTAACACAACTAGTTCTTGGTAACTGGGCATTCATTTCTGTTTTGAAGAGCGCTCTTTCCAAATCCACAGATTGCTTTTTCGAACTTGGAGTACTCTAAAGAGCAATTTTAAGGACATGGAGAACGATTCTAGGAAGGAAATTCAGCAGGGGAAAAAAATCCAATCATGTACAAGCGTTTATGGCTAGTGATGTGAGGATTTTATAATTCTGATTTCTTAAGTCTAAAGAGAATACCCTTTTGATTCCTTCTGAATTTTATTTCTAGGTAGATATAATATGTGGTGATCACCTGCTAGAAAACTACCAGACTCTAAGGGAAATCCGACAAGCTCTAGGAGAGAGTGCAGTCCAGGTAAGTTAGTGGCAAAATTAAGAGAGACAAGGAGGCTTAAAAGGCTGCATGCCATTGCCCTAGGATGGGGTAGGCAATCTTTTTGCTCCATAGGAACACATGGCAAGAGCTGATGGTCTCACCCACTATCATAAGTACTTTCTTCCCACACCAGTGCACAGAAAGAATCATTCTTGCTCTTCCCCCCACGCCATCTCAGTATGTGGTAAGGTTTAAAACCTATCTCTGTTATGAGGACCACGCTACATATTGTATTAAAAACATGGTGTACAGACTGCTGTCTGTTCTTCTTCACTTACAAGTAACCATGTAGGGCTGTATTGACACTAATGTAAGATATTTGATCAAACCCCAATGAATGAATATTGAGAGAGAGATAAGAGTAGAGCTGACTTGAGAACCCTACGTGTTTACTTGTAGATTTAAAAAAAATGTAAAGGGACAGCTTCTCTTCCTATCTTTATTGCAATATGTAGTTTGATCCTGACATCCCTCTAAAAGCAGGAATCATGCTGGTTTCAGGATTCAAAGGCTCTCCCTGCTAGAATGGAGAGGCCCATCTCTGTCAGAGAAGGGAAAAACCATGGCTCTCCCATTCTTCCATAGTTTAATTACCTTGAAGGAGAAAGTCTGCATGGGAAAACACGCAGGGATGACTCTCTGTATGCTCTTTTCCCCATTGGTTGTGAAGTTGACAATGATAGTGAGGTGATATGAACCCCCCTCCCTATAGACCACATGTTTCCCTATTGTGTGAGAAAGGGGATCCCTATTTATTGTTCCCCTGCAACAAAAAATGATGCATGTGGTGAAATCATAGCCAGCAGTGAACACTGTCCAGACTTGTGAACATGAAGGATGGGAATATTTGAAAGTCTTTAAATAGAGGTTGGATGACCTCCTCTCAGGTGTGCTTTAATTGTGTATTCCCGATTGGCAGAGAGTTAGAATAGATGGCCCTCGTGATTTCTTTCAACTTGATGAGTCTATGGATCCAGCACTCCTCCACATGGTGTTGGACTACAATTCCCAGCATTTATCACTATTGACTATGATAGTTAGGCTGCAGGCATTTGCAGTCCACTGTGATCTGGAAGGCCACATAATTTACACCCTGATATCCACAATTCCAGATAGTGTCCACGAATAGCTATGATTTAGCACACTGGTGTAGATCCCGGGAGGGGAAACATGCAGTTGTCAAACAATCAACCCCACATGTCTTTTGTGCCTAAGGCAATGTGACAGGTTGCCATTGTTGGTGACATGGAGACATCTTTTAGAAAATTCCTTCCACACAGTGAAAGAGAAATTTCTTCTGTCAGGTCTGGTGGTACTGTAAAGTTAAGCTGTTGATGGAAGCATAATTGTGGATTGAAAGAGTATAGGAGATGACACAAGTGTGGTCTTTCCTTATTCTGCCTCTGTCCTAATTGTTGCTTTGCCTCATATAGCTGTTATACTGCTATATATGTTACACTGGTGGCACTGATTGAGTTCCATTTGTGTAGCAGTGCTATATCCCGCTCAACAGCCTACCACCAGCCAGCATAGGCATAGGTTTGAACCCTGTCTTGCTAGGGACTTAATACATAAATGAATTCTAATAGTGTCTTTACTTTAAGAATAAACTGTGAAGAAGCAAAATTTAGCTTCAGAATTTCACACTTTAATGCTTAATTGCTTTTAGCAAAAGCAGTCTGTTCTAGTCTGATGGCACAAATGACTTAATTTACACATATTATAGTAGATTGAGAGGAGGGGAGTTTAGCAGTTCCTAATTTTGTCAGATGTGTCCTGTTTCAGCCATTCTTGCATGCAGGACTCTGAAAATGTGCTACTGCTTTAGAGAATCAGCTCAGTTGGACAAACATTTCACACTATCTGGTTTAACTAGCCCTGACTACTTATTAAAACAGAGGTGGAGAAGTGATGAATTTCACATCAGAATTGACAATGCTGATTGTGTGCTTTGCATTGCAAAAGTATTGTATACCTAGGAGCTGCTGGGTACAGTTTCCTACGCTCCACCCCAGTCAGCATTATTTTGCTGGATTTTGTTTTTCTTTTTAAATAAATAGCTTTATTAGGTGTTTCATTGTAACTCTGTATGGAGTCATAGAAAACATACAGAAGAATACAATGTTATACAAAGTTAAGAGACAATCATGAACAAAATAGAAAATAACACCAGACAAAGCTAAAGTCATTTGTTGTAATTGTTATAGCACTCTAAATGTGAGAGCCTCTTTATACAACAGAAAGTCCTTTAGCATTTTAAAGGCTAGCATGAGCCTCTATATATTTTATAACATGAGGTACCATGGATTGTAGCTCAGTTCACAAAAGCTCATACTGTAGTAAATTTGGTACTCTTTCAGTGCCATAGGATTCTGTGGTCTTTTCTGTAAAATACCTACACTTTGAAAATATCATGCAGACTGTGTGTCTTTGATCAGTGCAATAGTTAATAGAATTTTATCACTGCAGTTGTGCATATCACACAGTTAAGGAGTTTTAAAAAAATAAATGAAATATATGTTATAAAATCTGGGACCTACTTTACAGGTTATGAAACTTTGTTCAAAAATGCTGTTCTGTGTTAGAATGTCTGTGAAATACTCCCTTCACATATTGATGTGTATGTGAAATCTGCACACCCAAGACCTGGTGTCAGTATGAAGTACAGTCAGCCCTCCACATTTGCGGGTTTCACATTCACGGATTTGATTATTTGCGAGTTTTTCCAACCCCTGCCCTCCCACCTCAGGTGCTTTTTTAGGGGAATCTTCCCTCTTGGCTCCAATCAGGCCACATAGCCCTTTAAAAACCCACCTCTGGTTACCATCTGTGTACCATTTTCAAATGGTTCTCTTTTATGTTTTGGGCCAGTGTAAATTTCTGTGTATTTATCCAACTTTCTTCCCAGTGCCTCAGTTCAATTGCATGTCCAATATTTTGGGACCAGATTATCATCGTCTCTTTGACTATCTCTGTTTCTACCTCTCTATCCAATAGAAACTTATAAAATTGGGATGTCAAATGTTCTTTTTTTTTCAAATATTACTTTTTCCCATTCATTTAGCTGGGGATTTATTTCTATTCCGATAGTATATGGATATATATATGTAGACAAAAGTAATCATAGGATAAAGCATTTTTTATTGTATAATGTACAATACTTTTGGATTACTGGATTACAGACTGGAAATTTAATTTTCTTTTTAATAAAAATATTAAAAAAAATAAAATAAAAACCCACCTCTGATCCTCTTCTTCCTCTATCAGTCTCTGCCTGGCCAGCTAAGGATGGCTCTCTGCCCAAATTCTCAGCACCACAAACCCTGTACCCATGCCCACACACAGCCCACATGGAGGTGGGCAAGAGAGAGGAAGTACAGGACCATTATGCCAACCATCTCCTTTCCCTGTCCTGGTTTAGACCCTGGATGCCCACTTTCTCCACTTGTGCCTCAGCCCTCTTCCCACAGACCCACAAATTTTGTTCTTTGCAAATTTTTCACTTTTGCAAGGGTCCTATGTCCCTAACCCTAGCAAATATGGAGGGCCAAGTGTATAATCAGCAGCAGCAGTATGGTGTCAAAAGAGGAGCAAATATATATTAATTTTGCTTTTAGGTGAAACTTTGTGTGAAATTGTAGATCTTTTCCAGCCGTCACATCTTCTATATCTAAAGGCAGCACATGTCATTAAAAAACAAAGTGTCTTTGTTCACTTTTACAACCTCAGAAAGGAATAGGTGTACTGAATCATTGGCCAGCTGAACCTATATAAAGACACCATTTGTGTTAATAAGTACCTCTGTCCTGGACGTATACATGAGGCTGTTGTGATTTGAACTGCTTGATAAAATTCACACAATTTATACATGGTGGCTATGATCTTGTTAGGCGTTTGAATGGCATCACCAACAAGTAGGTACCCATTGTGCATAATGCTACCACAACTATGATCACTGTTTTAATCGTTCATTATTTCATTGGACTCAAGCATTTTGTTTCAGGAAAAAACACCTTTCCTTTTTTGTCCTGGAAACTAACGTGGAAGTTTGGTCTTAAGAAAGGAATTGGCTATTTCCTTTTTTTTTAGACCTGTGTCAATCTCAGTCCGTTTCAGTTCTTGCCAGAAAAAAAATGCACTGAATATACACAGGAAATCTGTAGGAGTTCAAGGTTCTTATGTTAGAAGGACATAGGCATTTACCATTACATATCTGCCATTGACTTTTACAAGTTTAGCTGCAGCAAATATAAATTGCCTCCTATAGTACAAAGTGTCTCTCATACTCATGGGGAGATCTTTTAAACTGTGGGGAGTTCCTACAATGAGCCTGTCTAGGTGGAAAAGCTGAGTCAAAAGATGAAGTAACTACATTCTGTTCAGCAGTGGGCTGTACATTTTGATACAGTTTATTCTTAAAGGGGGTATTATATTTTACAGACACAAATAAATAAGTGAAAAAATAGTACATTGGTTTGTTCAAATGATTTACCATCACCATCAACAGGGATTGTGCCAAGAGAAAAAATACAAAGGAGCTTCATACTCAGATACTTCTTGCTTTGCTCCTTTCCTTCACAACCAAGAATAGCTTTTCATCATGTGATGTAAAGAAAAGTAGCTCTGGCAAGCCTTCATTTTTCTGCTTGAATTGTTCATAAATATAATTTCCTTTATTTTTTTTTTTAGGATGGTTTACTTGTGCTTCACTATGGCCTGATTCTTAGCAGAGATTCCACATTTTCAATGATTTCTTAAATATCAGTTAAAGTGATCTGACTGAAGAAACATCATCAGTCTGAAGTGCACTGGAGAAAGCCGTCTTACTGGAAGAAATTAAGCAAAATGCACTGCCGTTTGCTTTGCACAGTAAGGTAGCATCTGACTTAATCCAATGAGAAAAAAAATGCTGTGTCTGTGAGCACAGCTATGAATAATATGTCAGTGCTGTTATGTCTTGAAAATACAGCTAGCTCAGGGAAAAGAATTCTTTCAAGATACCGAGATTCATTTTAAATATTATTTGTTTCTTGTATCATTCATAAATTACTTTCAGGACTTGAGCTAGAGACAAATATTTATTTAAAAGACCCTAACTATACAATTGCATGGTATTCTCAGGGATGCTGTTGATGTATTATTGGAAAAGACATGTATTTTGACCGGAATATTTTGATCGTATACTGGTCGACTTGGCTTAGGGCCTTTTTGCACTACATAACTATTGCATTCTGATTCCACTTTAACTACCATGATTCTGTTCTATGGAATCATGGGATTTGCAGTTTAGAGAGGGATATTTAGAATTCTCAGACAGAGAACTCCAGTACCTCTCAAGAGTATAAACCCGAGGATTCCATAGGAGGTAGCCATAGTAGTTAAAGTGGAACTATAGTGCAGTAATTGTGTAATGCAGAAGGGCCCTTAGAAACATTAGAGGTGACATTTCAGGTGTCACGTGGACCAGTTCTTAAAAACTGCAAACATTATATCTCATGTTTTATGTGAGAAATAGCATTAAAATATGCAATGACCTATGAAATTAATGAAATTGTGCAAACATTTGGAGTAATGCTAACAATTCAACACATCGTCATTGTTCTTTACCCAATGTGGACATGATAACTGATGGTACACTCACTGTAGGGCTGCTTTTGTGGTCTCTTCAGAAGCTATTAAGTGCCTGGTTATATTCCTATTGAAGTCAATGGTCAGATTTTATTCTAGAACACTCATGTCAGAAGGATGACAAGACTGTGTGTTTAAATAGCTTTAACAAATTTTCCTCAATATCCTGCTCCTTCCCTTCAGACTCCTGCTTCTGAGAAGCCTTAAATGCTTGCACTTATGCCTCACTGGCCCTGTCATCATCCCTCTTGCAGATGTTCAACAAGCTTCTGCTGTTTATTCTAGTAATTGCCATTTTGGATCCTCAGTGTCCCCTTAGAAAATACAAAAGCTGAGTTAAATTATAGCTGTTTCAAACAATGCCCTGTGTTCTCCGTTCAATAGCAATCCAAAGTTGTGCTGGTTCAGGTTGCAGCACACAGTAAAAGATTTAGTTGTTAGTAATTTCTGGAACAGAGCCACAGCAGTGATCTTCTTGCAGGGATTTTATAGAACTTTTAATATAAATAGCTTAATCCTTTATCACAGATAGCAGTTTGAGTCTTTTTTAGTTTTATGTCTAGGTAAAATATACATATAGTTGGCTTCGTTGTATGTACAGAGATGTCAAAGCTTCTTCTGACCTTGGAATCCTTATGGTTTTAAGGACGCTAAAATGTACATTTATCGTTTCCTGTAAAGCTTGCTTTTAAACTAAATTTTTGCTTGTGAAAGTAATGATTTTATAAAATTTTATGCTGTACAGTTTGATCTGTGTGGATACTTGTAAATATTTATATATTTTGCATTCAAGACAAGCAGTGGGTTTCTTTTTCAGGATTTCTATTAAAGTAATAAATTAAAGGGGACTGAAACTATTTTTTCAATATTTTTGTATACTATTTTAAGAAATTAGGAGTTGTGACTAAAGTCTTTTGAAAAAAAGAGGTCTTTTCAAATGAAGAAACAAAAAAGTAATAGAAACTCTAGCAAGGCAAAAATGATTTGAAATAAGGCTGGTAAAAGGGGAAAGGAGTGAGAATCCTATTGGGAAAAAATTAAAAGAAACAGTACAAATATATTGAAAAACTTATTTGGAAATTAATTATTTGTTAAAACATTTTATTCTGACCCCTTATGATGAGATCATAATTCTTCAGAAACAAATACAGAAACAGAAACATCAAATAATTCAGAAATAAGAAGACACTGAAGGAAATTGCTTGGAATATTACAAAACAAAGCCATGCCAGAATAAGTGAAGGAGAATAGAGAGACTGCAGACAAGTTAAATAGTTCGTGTAGATTGGACTTCAATGGAGAAGACGATTCCTTTTCAAAGTTTCTGGGCAAGTGTAACAGTTATGCAATAAGAGGATTCACAATTGTTTTACAAATTTATAACAGACTAGCGTATTTCTCATAGGTAATACTTGTTAGAAATACCTTAGGAATACCTTACGTTATCTTAGGCATTAGATGCAGTTGAAATACACAGATTTGAGATCCTGTGTCTCTAATTTCTCAAACCGGGTTGTCCAGTACATGTAACTTTTCTGCATATTCCCCAATCCAGAGTTATTAACATACAGAGGTTGGCTTCCTGAGAGAATACACTGCCCCTCTTCTTCTTCTTGCTGCTAGATCTTGTCTCCATAGCAACAGGCCCAATTGCTCTCCAGCGAAACCTCTTCCTAAACTGCCAACCCCAGTAAGATCAGTTAAAGGCTTGGTATGAAAATATCTTTAAAATTGTTTGAAAAATGTAAGAGAACAGACCATGCTGAATGCTCAGTGGAGGGAACTAGACATGTGAGATTATTGCTGAAAAGATCTTGTCCTTTGCATCTGACAGTCTGATTGATTTAGGGGTGAGCAAACTAGTCTTGGGAGCCTGGTCCAAAAAAGTTACAGGCGGTCCTGTAAGTGACTTGCTCCCAAATTATTTGGGGCTTTAAAGATTATTACCTGCACCAGCATGGAAATGAAAGAGTAACCAATGTAACTGACACAAAATTGATGTTATCAAATTGCCTAGTAAGTGTGTAGTGATGAACAGTGGATCAAAAAGTCCCAACTGGTATCTGAGTTGGCAGTGATTAACTAGGAAAGAAATCCTTGTGACGTGGAAAATACCATAATTAAAAGTCAATACAGTATGGGACAGCATTTTAAAAAAACAAATTCTATGCTAGCAACTGAGAATAAATGGCCAATAGCAGTTTGTTCTATATGTGTTTGTGGTATAATCACATGTGGAGTAATTTGTACAGTTCTGGCTAATCTAACTGAAAAAAAAGATATGGTAAAGCAAGAGCAGATTCAGAAGAGGGCAACAGTAGAGATCAATAGTTGATTGGCCTTCTGTACAAAGAAGAAGCTAACATATTTCAGGCTTTTTAGTTTAAAGAAAATAAAATACAAGGGAGTACAAAACAGTACTTAGTGTGCATAGTGAGGAGAAAGTATATAGAGAAGATTTCTCTCTATTGTAACTATGGACTTCTTTCTACCAATTAAAATCATCAGCAGTAGATTAAGGAAAAACAATATTTCTTCACATTACCATAAAAATACTACTAGCTTAAGGAATTTAATCTCTCCAGATGTGATTAATCTAACAATAGTATTAAACCAATGTTATCAAATTACTTGTGACTGTTTGCTAAATGGAAGATCCTGTTATACCTCTGCCTTTGAATATGATTTGCTGGTGGGTTATAGCCTCATAACCTGCACTTGGGCACAGGCTACTGTTAGAATCAGGTTTCAGAACTATAGGGACCTTTGATCTGACCCAGGAGAACTCTCTGGAACTCATTTATTGACTTGTTTAGCTGTAACAACTGTTTCACAACTTAGGTTGATGGAAATGTAGGAGAAAATGTCTAGGAGCAGCAGTGCCCAAGAACATCTAGCTTTTCCACATTGTAAATAAAATCCAACAGAGGAGCTTTCACATGCTATGTCGTATTTATTAGTCACCATTGTGAAATCTAGTTTTTTCCGTGCCTCCCACAGAATAAGCTAGTAAAGGCTGTTTCAATTTTGCATTGTGAAAAGGAGTCTGAATTTAAAATTGCTTGAAATAAGCCAGAGGTTGGGAAAATCCTAGTGATGTATTTTACTTTTAAAATGAAGGTCTACAGAAGCCAAAAGATAATTGTCAAGTTCAGGATCTTTATTTGGTGTTTACATTCTTTCCTCTCATTACCATTATCACCATACATCATCTTATTTGTGTACAGTAGCCCCTCCATATTCATGAGGGTTCAGGGCACAGAATGCCTGTGTAAGTGGAAAAACCACAGATAACTCCCCCATTCCCTCACATTCCCCTCTGGAGCTTCCCCCTTCCCATTCCTTTGCCTCTGGCCCCAGCTTTGGGAGGGGAAAGAAAAAAGACAACCTGAAAGGCATACCGGTACTTTCTCCTCAGACAGAGAAGAGTTTGGAAGTTCCAATTACTTCCTGTGGCCATCTTGAGAAAAGAGGGGTAGGAGCAAAGAGTGCACCTGGCCAGTCAGCAGCCAATACCTAGCAGAATGTGCAATCACATGGCAGAGAGGCCACGTCTTCAGCAGTAGGAGGAAGCTTTGCTCACCTAAAAGGAAAAAACATTCATTTTAAACAAGCCTCGCAAGTCTGGGATGAGGAATGCAAGGGATGGAAGGAGGAAAATGGGGGGGAGGCAAGCACATGCCTCGTGAATAATCAAATTCGTGAAGGTCAAACCTGTGAATGTGGAAGGAGGACTGTATATATTTCTGTTCATCAGGTTCCACTGCTATATCATCTTTTGAGAACTGTACTACTGACTTCAGGAATAGAATTTATTTTGGTTATCACTGTATAAGAATAGCAGTAATATGACTGGGGAGAACTCTGATATGGCTGGAGTTTTAATACAAGATGTTCTCATTCATCAATATTAAGTGATAGTGTAGCCTCAGAATGTAATACTGCATAATTGCTATAGTAAAAGTATCACTGAAGCATCAGTCTCTGCTTTTCTAGAATAATTAGTTGATCCTGGTGTGATTACAGAGTAGTCGATGAGATGCTGCAGAGAGATAAATCTTTAAACAGCTGCAGGATGACTCAGTCCTCTTTTACAAGCTTTTAACATTTTTCTTTCCCTTCCTCTTTTTATCCCACTTGACTAATGCTACAATTTTGTGGTTGGTGGTAATGCTGCAGAGGAGTAAATGGCATGGTACTTATTTTGCTATGTTGTATTCTAAAGATAGTGCCTAATAAACGCTTTTAGCAAATTGGAGGGAGGAGCTCTAAAGATGATACATGGCATTGCTTTACCTATAATTCTGCTTTAAGTTTCCAAGGACAAAGAGACCCCCTCAAAAAAAGCCTCCATGTAACAAGTATCTCTTTAAAAAAAAATACTGAAGTGCATGTCCCACCTTGACCCTTCCTCAGAATTCGCTACCAGGTTGTCTCAAAGAAAGTGCAAGAAATATGTATATCTCCATGTGTCTCTTATACAAAGTAGGCTCAGCAGTAGATTATCAAAAGGGAAGAAGAAGTTGTTTTATTTCAAGGCTTCTTGAACATAACCTAACAATGCCAGACAGGCTTTCCTTTACAGCTCCCTCAGGAAACGTTTACATAATTCTCTAAACCTTCCCTGAACTCACAGATCTCCTTCCTGCCACCTTCCTACCACCTCCTTCCTTCCAGCTGGCCAAAACCGTTATTACAAAATGGAAAGACTATGGCTCAGCCATGACCGTGCTTAGAAAAGACTACCCACCAAAATTTGGGTAAAGTAGACATCAACCAGAGAAGCAACCAAGAGACCAAGGAAATTCTGAAGGCGCTGGAGAGCTGAGATGGGAGTAGCTGTCTAAAGAACAAGTATCCCATGGATGTTCCACAAAACTGAGCTTTATGGAAATGGAAAGAAGGAAGCCATTGTTGAAGCAAACCCAATAAAAGCTCATTTTAAGTTTCCATAAAAATGTGGAAGAAACAGCAAACAAATAGGAAAATATTCTTTGGACTAATGATACTAAAACTGAAGTTTTGGCCGTGCTAAAAGACCCTAAGTGTGGCGCAAAGCCAATAGTTCTCATAGTCCTCAGAACATTCCCATGGTGAATCATGGTGCTGGTAGCACTGTGCTCTGGGGATGCTTTTCTTTGGGCAGAATGGGTGGAATGAAATGCAGTGCAAATCTGGAGGAAAACTCATTCCAGGTTCTGCAAGAGACCTAAGACTAAGATGGAGATTCACCTTTTAAACAGGTCAATGATTTTCTAAACAAACAGCCAAAGTAACATTGGAGTGATTTAAAACAAGAACTCACATGTCTTGAAACGGCCCAGTGAAAGGTCAAACCTCAATCTAGTTGAGAATCTGTGGCAAGATTTGAAAGTGACCTTATCAGTGATCCTCATACAACCTGACATAGCTGGAGCAATATTCCTATAAAGAATGGGCAAAAATTTCAGGATCTAAATGTACAAAGCTGATAGAGACTTAGCCAAAAGAACTAACTTCTGGAAAAATGTGTTATACAATTGTATAAAGTATTTATACAATTAATTGCTAGTTGTTTTTGTTTACTTAACATGTATGCCATAAAAAAATGCTACACACTTTCACCTTGTTGAGTATCAATACCAATTACATCAATTTCACTCTAAGGTGTAACCCAACAAAATGTGGAAAAGTCAAAGGAGGGTGAAAAGTCAAAGGAGACACTATAGTCTATATTTCTTCAAGGCACTATAGTCTGTTTTTGTGCAGTTTTGAAGTCAAGTATTGTCATATACTCATGTATTTCAGCAAAAAACAAAAAATGTTCCCAAACACAATATGGTAACTTGCTTTAGACTTTGTCAGATAAGAGAATCAGCTGGTGTGTGCAATCATGTGGCTTGACTTTCCCAAAGGGGCAAGATGGTAGTTTAATTTGACAGCTTGTCAGCCTGTCTGGTTGTATAAGCATAAAATACTACAAAGTGACAAAAGAGATCCCACTTAAAGGGAAGAGAAAGAACATTACACAGCAGGGAACAAAGGCACAGAGACCAGACACTCCAATAATAGTTGTCTGTTCCAAAAATGACAAAGTGCCCCAAAGCAGCTGAGTGTCAAACACAGCATTGGGGCTCACCTAAAGTTGGGAGAGGGATTTCTAGGCAGTATGACTACAATAGATGATCTTCAGAGTAACTACCACTAAGTAAACACAGTTGAAATTTAACAGTAAAATGGATCACGTTTAATTCCCCTTATAAAGCAAATCAAATTAATTCAATACTTAATTGTCAGAAATAACAGAAATAGCTAACGATCATGAACTTGAGATTGGGACATGAAAACAAAATAGATTACCTTCCCAACATAACAAGTTCTACAGATGAAGATGGAAGACAACAAAAACAAATGGAATCACAATTCCTTGTGATTCCCTTTTTTAAAACTCTTGTGTATTAATGTAGCAATTATCCTGACAGTTTCATTACTTCTGTTTTCAGATTTTAGATGCAAATAATTTGATTTAATTGATGTTCTGTTTTAACTGTTTTAACATCTGTTGTTGTCCCCCACCTTGATCCGTGGGGAGAGATGAGTAAGAAATTACCCATATTTGCTGGTGTATAAGACACATCAGTGTATAAGACACACCCCATTTATACGCCAACAAATACTATTTGCCAGCATATAAGATGCATTGGCGTATAAGACACACCCCATTTTCAAGCACTATTTCTTGGGGGGGAAGTGAGTCTTATACTCCAGCAAATAGGACATTTTTATTTTATTTATTTTTTATTATTATTATTATTATTATTATTATTATTATTATTATTATTATTATTATTATTATTTATCACCATCAGTAAGATTGCT